>CM033470.1:213892476-214339976 GCA_019447015.1 Hymenochirus boettgeri | reverse complement strand
TGCCTCACCTTTTTTAATGTGTTTTTAATTTAGGAAATATTCAAATGAATGTTTTGGATTCTGTACACACAGTTTTAGTAACGTGTTATCCTTGTTACATTTATGGAGGAAGCTCATTGGATAAAACCTATATGTAAAAAATGTGAAATTTGGTACAGCACTTACCCTTACTCAGATAAGTAAATGTCCCAGGGCACACGTGTCTTAAGGGATTTCTTCTGTTTCTGGATCCTAGATAATTGAAAAAAGACATGCATATATTGCATGAAGGAACTGCTGTAGGCTTAAGCATGAATTGTGCAATTTTCCACCGCTTTGGTTCCATAATTTTGACTTTGTTGCCATTTCTGTAATATGTGTAATAAGTATATTAATCCGTGATGTATCTGCTGTGCAGAGTTAGGAATAAAGCTATAGAGGTTGTATGGTGCAAGGGCACACACACACACAAAAAGCAGTTTGAAAGCACCATGATAAAAACCCACATTTACTTAGAAGTCAAAGATAAAAAGGGCAACAAATTAACTGTTTAGTGGTAAATTAGATGTTTGCTTTTGGAGGAGTGGGCACCAAGTGATGCTGTTTAACATTATCTACTTGTTACAAAACAATGGTTTGACAACTATCAAACAAGGTCAGACTTAAGACTATTAAATGTAGGGGCAAGGTTAGCAGTCATCCTAGTGACTTCCTAAGTTCAACAAAGTGTATGAAGATTTTTGCAGTATTATCCACTTACCATGTTTAGTGAATATGGTGGAGAATGCTCTTTCATTTGTTAAAATAAGAAATCAATTTAGAAGAGCTTGAAATATCTCAAAATACTTAATCCAACTGAATTTATTATTAGAAATATTAAAAAAGGCAGAATGCCCCCTCCCTGTAAAAAAAAATATTGTTCCTATTTCAGAATCCTTTTATTTCCTGTTTATAGTTTGGTCTTGTTCTAGAAACTAGAAAAACTTGATTAGCCAACCAATGTATCAAACAATTATGGGAAAAAATTGTTACTTTACATAATATTAAAGAGAAGCTAAAGGAACCTACCCCTCTATTCTACTGTTCTCAATGTAAGGACCTAAAGCACAATCCAGGCTGTTTGCCCAGATTCAATATGGTGGTTGTGGCAATGGGATCAATGGCCGATATGTAATTACCCCTTAGAAATCATCCAATCAGTAGAAAACTTACCTTCAAACTCCATCTACCAACTTGCCCCATTCCTGGGTTATGGTGTCTTCTTATAGGTTGGTCCTTCTGACTAGGTAACTTAAATAAATGTTACAAAATATATATATTTGCATAATATTCTATCATATTAAAATAAGGGTTTCATTCAGAAGTTGTTCCTTTAAAAAAACAATATGATAACTGCTGTCCACATCAAAATAAAGAAATGTGGGACACTTTTTTTTGTTGTTTCCATGCAATTTTTTATGTATAACGCCAATAAGTCATATACTTTTATAGTGTAATTTGTTATACATCTTCCAATATCAAATTGCAATGTCATAGATTGTTTTTAAGGGCATGTCCACCCGGAAAAATTATGTTTGGGCAAAAGGTATGTACCCTCTGCCCACCCCCAACCACCAAAATATTTTTTCACAAAAATGTTTAGATCACTACTTACAGCCCCTTCGTGGTTTAACGTGGTCACAGAATACCACTGGTAATGGTATTTTGTCACATGGCACAAATTCCATTGACTTCTGTAGCACAGGTGCAAAATAACACCATGGTCAGAAATGTAACAATATTTGCGATTGTGGCATTATTTACATCTTCATTCTTTTTAATTTTTGTGTATAGAAGATTAGAATCCCTGGCCACAGGGGCGTACCTGCAGGGGCCCTGACACACCACCCCCTCCATTTCTGCAGCGACTAGCCGTTTTTAAACAGCTGGTCGTGCATATGAAGGCAACATGTGCAATCATCTGTTTAACAGGTCGGGCCCCAACTTCCAGAGCTGAACCGGAGGTTCAGGTCTAGTCTTTTAAACAGCTGATCGCACATATGTTTCTTTCATACAAGCAATCAGGTGTTTAAAAACGACTGGTCGCTACAGAGATTGTGGGGGCGGTAGTTACGCCACTGCCTGGCTACTAATAATCCTGAGTGGCTCGTGTATATGTTGCTGGCTCCTAATGTAAAAAGCAATTTGTCTACCCCTTCTGTTCTCAATATGTTTTGGCTAGGTTCACACTAGAAACGGTATTTAAAAAAAAGGGAACAACAATGGACAGTCCGGTTTTTTTTGTCCAGTTTTGTTTGTTTTCAGTGCTCTGATTTTGCTATATATTTAATAAAAACAAATCGGTTTCCAGACAGAAACTAGTGCAGCAGAACTTTTTTTTTTAAACGGACCGTGTCAATCCGATCAGTTAAAGTGTGGTCTAACCCTTACACAGCAGGCTTAGAATTGATTTTTCCCAAACTTTAATAGACCAAGGCAATTGGTTACACTGAAATATTGATTGTGCAGAGTTAATTTTAGAGTACTTAAATGATTGGTATTTTTTCTAAAAAAAAAAAAAAACGATTATAATGATCTAAGGGTTCGGGGAGGTGGGAAAGGTAAGTATAGATTTTTTTTTCTAGGGTGGACATGCCCTTTAATGCCAATAAAATATTCTTTTGAATAAAAATGAATAGCTGATGGTGCCACAGGATGTTTAGATTGGGGCCATCTGGTGCATAAAGTGTCATCTCACCAATGCTAGTGAAGAACTTTTCAGAGCAGCCTCTTGGTGTCTCACTACAATTTGGTGCATCTGAAGCTGTGAACAATGCATTCCAAAGGGATCAGGATTTAAATTTGATACTTTTATTAGTTAATTTAAAAGCAAGTTTTTGAATGGTACGACTATTTGCATAACATACAAAAGATGCGAAGGTGTAAAGGTCACAGATAAATTCTTTGTAAAAGTGTTAAATGTGTTCAAATGTTACAAATTAAATAAACGTTGCTAAATAAAAGTTGAATTGATTTTAACATCATTGTATACATTGATCTGCTAGATTGCCTTTTTAAGGATGTTAATACTTTCTCTGCTACATTTCCAAAGGCTCGTACACACAGGCACAGGCTGCGCCGAGAATCACGTGTGTGTATTCGTTCAGGTGGGGGTCGTTCGTCGATCCGCCTGGTGGATCCATTCGACGTTGTGGCTCGGTGCATACATCGGACGCGTGTAAGAGCCTTTATCTGTTACATAACAAACATTTCTTATAAAACTTGAATTGAATTAAATAAAAAATATGCCAAGTAATGTCAAGTGTAGGTTTTGACTAAAACAGAATTCCTGGGTATATGAATAACTACTTATATAATACATAATGGACCTGGATTGGAACAGGAGCAACAATTAAATAGGGCCTTGTATTAGTCACTCAGGACAGTATTTCTAAAGGAACTATACTGTAAAATTACTATATTGATCCTTTATAGCGATTGTTACTTACGAATTAGTACTGGTAATTTTCCATTGCAATGTAAATTTATGCCAAGGTGTAAAATAATGACAGTGGCATTGATTGCCTGTACTGGGCAGCATCTGTGTCCTATGTGTAGCCTCTGAGTTTGGCTATGCTTGCTGGAAATATAAATACATGTACTACATAGTAACATAGTAATTAAGGTTGAATAAAGGAATACGTCCAACAAGTCACCCTCCTTTTTAACCCTCCCTATGGGCTAGGTCACACTATCATGCTTTTTTTTGCGATTGTGCAGGCGATTTTTTTCTAACATTGCAATTGCGGCAACGCATGCAATTTTATTAATACAAACCACACAACATCTCACAACGTTTCGGGAGGTAATAAACGTGCCCCCTTCCTCAGGTGATGTTACTTCAACAGTGTTACACATCTAAATAGGTGAACCAATATTAAGGACGGCCCTCTGGTTCACCTATTTAGATGTGTAACACTGTTGAAGTAACATCACCTGAGGAAGGGGGCACGTTTATTACCCCCCAAAACGTTGTGAGATGACGTGTGGTCTGTATTAATAAAGTTACTATTTGGAGTGCCACCCTTGCTATTCGTTATTTCAGTATATAATATCCATTAAGGGTTGGATTACTTTGAGGAGTGAGCACCCACACTTGGTGCGAGTGCAGAGGATTTTTGTATTACTTTGTCAACACATGCAATTGCATTTCCACTTGTATCTGAAAATGAGAAATCGCAAATGCAATGGAATCGCACGCGGAAACACGTGCGATTGCGTGTGCGGTGCAGTGTGGCCGTGCCCTAACAGTTGATCCAGAGGAAGGCAAAAAAAAACCAGCTAAAAAGGGAAAAAATTCCTTCCTGACTCCAAACGGCAATCGGAAAGTATCCCTGTACCAACCAGAACTGTAGTATATGAATTAATACCAGTAATTCTCAATATTTTTTAGTTTTAGTAACTTATCTAGCCCACTTTTAAAGATATTCAATGAACTTATTACCACATGTACTCCTGCATTAAAAAGCCCATAAAGTAGGGTAAAGCCCACCTATATCTGTGGATGACCCAGGTACTTTAGCCCTAGGTCTGTCACTACTGCTAATCTGCCACTTAGTAGCAGTCCCGTTTCTATCTTTGCATACATCCATAAACAATTAACGTGGTGAAATACACATTTACTGCTCCATGTCGGTGGTTCGGGTGCTGTCTTCCCCGAATTTATGACTTTTTCATATCTTTATAGAATTAAAAAAAAAAAAAGATTTTATATATACATATATATATAAAGTTGAATAAAAGGGTTAAGGGTTTATCAAGGTCATACAACCAGTCACAGCTTGGAGGCATAAGAAGAGTGCAATGTGCTCTTGTGAGACATTTTTATTACCCTTTCATTTAAGAAGTTATGGGTATGACTGGATTTAAAGGCCGTATTTATAATATATAAAAAGCGATACCGCACCGTGAATGATCAGTAAAACGATTGTTAATTTCCAAACAGTTTAACGATCATTTACGATCCGTATCGTTGATTTACAATACGTTCGTAATTTACCGATACCGATTGTAAATCTACGATAACGAAATCGCAGATTTAAGATCCCAATAGAATACCATTGTGGTAGTTTATTACTGCATGGTATTCTATGACCGAACGCTCGTTAACTAACAAACGTTCGGTTGTAAATGTACGATCGCGGCCGTACATTTAAGATCGTGATCATACATTAACTAATCCGCAGGTTTATAAATATGGCCCTAAATAAGATAAAATATATGTGAAATCGGCAGTGTCCTGCCCAAGTTTTTACAATTTAAATAATGTAAAAATTCCCTCCAAATTTTCAGTGTGTGTGAAAATTTGTGTGTATTTTGACTCGTATCAGCCCCATGACTGGCTGTAAAGTAGGGCTAGATTCAGATGAACGGCCATGCGTTTCTTAACTTTTCCGGTAATAAAATGCTGCATGCAACGTTTTCCTAGCGGCAAACATCTGGAACCGTTAGTGAAAACGCTGCACGAGCCTACCATTAGAGTCATTAGTCTGAATCTAGCCTACCAGTACTAATTTATTTACCATTTTAAAGATATAGCTGCCCTTTATGGCTTGCAGGAATAGAGAGATGTTTTACTTCTAGGTTAAAGCAGGACTGGTATTTGTCCCACGGGGGGCAGCCACCTAGCACCCCCCTCAAAACACTTTTCCCAACACTGGGACATTTCTGACTCCCCAGAAGTATTTAACTTTGTCTAGTGTGGACGTGAATGCAAGTTGGGCAAAGAAGATGACCTAGTCCTACAGAATTACCTAGGGGTCCCTGATATGCAGGCCCTCATAGCCCCTGAGCTAGACCCAGCCCTGCTATCCACAGCGATCACAGACAGGGTTCTCAGATGGACCAGACACTGCGTAACATTCAGTTCAAAATCGCAGACGCTGCAGGACAGTTACTGTTCATGCTGTCCAAAGCTGAACAGGAAGGGAATATAGACGCAGACCAGTCAATTCTCTCTTCCAAAACAGCCCTGTTGAAGACCACTAGCAGAGCTACCCTAATAATTGGGCAGACCTTGAATCACATTACCAACATAAGACGGGCACGCTGGCTTACTTTAGCTGGCATGGCAGAATTAGCCCCTAAAGTCCCACGAATACCCAAACATAGACTCCAGCTGCCTATTCGGAGAGGAGTTTATACAGTCCCTCCTTCGGGAAATCCTTCCCCTTCAATATCTTCCACTCCGAACCATTGCGAAGATCATAGGGAAAATTATACCCTAGACCAAGGAACCATACAAGCCCCACTCTTATGCAGACAAACCCAGATGTTCCAAAGGGATCATCTTCGGGAGGGTCACTCATGGGTTCAAATAGTAAACCCCTGCATGGCAGTAAGACAGGAGAAACGACAGATAATGCAGATTCCCTGTCTGTGCCCTCACCCATTCAGGCGAGGGTCCCCAGACCTGGCAATCACCACCGATGCATCTCTGCTAGGATGGGGCACATTCACACCATCAATAGCGCTCAGGGGACGCTGGTCTCACCAGGAATCAGATCACCACATAAATCTCCGCTTCAATCCATTCTCAACCCTGCTGCCCGGCTCATTCATTTCTCTTCCTGCTTCTCTAATGCCTCTCCTCTCTGTCAGTCCCTCCACTGGCTGCCCATCATGCGAAGGATCCAGTTCAAACTGCTTACCTTATCCTATAAAGCACTATCCAACAAAGCCCCTCAATATATCTCAGAGCTGATCCAGCGATACCGTCCCAGGACCAACCTCCGCTCTGCAAACGATACCCTCCTCTCATCCACCCTGGTCACCTCTTCCCATGCCCACATTCAGGACTTCACTCGTGCTGCCCCTCTGCTCTGGAACTCCCTTCCTCCGTCTGTCCATCACTCACCATCCCTTAACACCTTCAAACGTACCCCCTGTGAGGAGTGAGTGAGGAGTTTCTTACAGCAATACCGTGATACAATAAGAGAGACGACCCTGCCCAAAGAGCTTACAGACTAGAGGATATGGGGGTGAGACATAAGGTGACAGGAATCGGTAGGCTGTAAATAGATTGTCAGTGGAGCGTGAAAGGCGGGTTGGATCATATTGGGTAGTAAGGGGGTAACGTTTAGGCCAGGTTATATGCTTGCCTAAAGAGGTGGGCTTTAAGTTTACGTTTGAAGGTGTTAAAGGATGGTGAGTGACGGACAGACGGAGGAAGGGAGTAGAAGAAGGGCAGCACAAGTTAAGTCCTGAATGCGGGCATGGGAAGAGGTGACCAGAGTGGATGAGAGTAGGGTATCATTTGCAGAGCGGAGGTTGCGCCTGGGACAGTATAGCTGGATCAGCTCTGAGATATATGGAGGGGCTATGTTGGATAGTGCTTTATAGGATAAGGTAAGCAGTCTGAACTGGATCCTTTGTGTGATGGGCAAGCAGTGGAGGGACTGGCAGAGAGGAGAGGCATTAGAGAAGCGAGAAGAGAAATGAGCCGGGCAGCAGAGTTGAGAATGGATTGAAGCGGTGCCAGGCGGTTGTTTGGTAAACCACACAGGAGTGTGTTGCAGTAGTCTAGCCGGGATATGATTAGGGCATGGACTAGGATTTTTGTAACTTCCTTCGAGAGGAAGGGTCGAATTCAGAGATGTTTTTGAGTTGGAGCTGACAGGACTTTGCAAGCAAATTGACATGAGGTTTGAAGGAAAGATCAGAATCTAGCGTTATTCCCAGGCAGCGGACAATAGGAGATAAGGATATGGGTGTGTTGTTAATATTAATAGTAAGGCTAGGGAGGGAAACAGATTGTAAGGGTGGGAAAAGGACAAGTTCAGTCTTGTCCATGTTTAGTTTGAAGAAGCGGGAGGACATGAAGGCAGAGATGGCACTAAGGCAGTCTGAGACCTGGGATGTCAGTGTAGGGAGATCCGGGGAAGAGATGTAAATTTGGGTATCATCCGCATACAGGTGATACTAGAACCCAAATGAACTAATGAGTTGTCCAAGGCCATGGGTGTAGATGGAGAAGAGGACAGAGTACCGAGCCTTGCAGGACCCCCACAGGGAGGGGGCGAGGAGTGGAGCTAGTTTCAGAGTGAAAAACACTAAAGGTCCTACCAGAGAGATAGGAGGATAGCCAAGAAAGTGCAGTGTCCTGGATACATAAGATGGCCAGGATCTGAAGAAGTAGAGGGTGATAGTATCAAAAGCAGAAGGCAGATCAAGAAGAATGAGCAGAGTAGTGACCTTTAGTAAATCATTGGTCACTTTAGTGAGGGCAGTTTCCGTGGAGTGGTTAAGGCGGAAGCCTGACTGGAGGTGGTCAAAGAGAGAGTTAGCAGACAGGTGAATGACCAGGTCAGCATAGGCATGTCTTTCCAGTAGTTTGGAAGCAAAAGGGAGAAGGGAGACAGGCCGGTAGCTGGAAAGAGAGCAGACGGGTCAAGGGAGGTTTTTTTTAGGTATAGGGGATACAACAGCATGTTTAAATATAGAGAGAAAAATACCAGTGGATAGGGACAAGTTAAAAAGAGAGGTTAGGGCTGAAATGAAGGAAGAGGAGAGCGGGGGAATAAGATGAGAGGGAATGGGGTCGAGGAGGCAGGTGGTGAGACGTGTCCTGGATAGGAGAGATGAAAGACCGTTTTGTTATAGTGGTGAAGCTTGTTAGGGGGCAAGTAAAGGGATTAACCAATGAAGGGAGGCTAAACATTGCAGTGGTAGGGGTAGCGATGGAGGTTGTGAGCAATGAAGGGAGGTTGGGCAGAGCAATGGTAGTGGTTGGAAGCTGTAGGGAGGAGCTAGGGCGCACAGGAAAACCACTTCGGATGTTTTCGATTTTCTCTGGGAAATATGAGGCTATTTCATCAGCCAATAGACAGGGGGTAGGCGGAGGAGGTGGCGAACAGAGCAGGGAGTTGAATACTTTGAAGAGCTGTTTGGGGTTATGGGATTGGGAGGATATGAGAGAAGAGAAGTAGTTTTGTTTAGCTAGGGACAAAGCACCTCTGATCTGACAATGGGCACTTTTAAATTCGAGAGTCTCTATTTTTGTTACTCTTGTGCCAGCATCGCTCGGCTATACGGGATTGCCTGGGTGGTCGATAAATAACCGCAATCTGCAGGGGTGTGGGAGAGTAAACACGGACTGAGTGGAACTCAAAAGATAGATGGGCGAGGGCTGGTAAGGGCCTGATGGGTTTGAAAGTACAGCGCTCAGAGAGAAGAATACAAACTCCCCCACCACATTTATTATCGAGCCTAGTGGTGTGGCTGAAGTGAAGGCCACCATACGAGAGCGCAGCAAGTGAGTCAGAGGGTGACAGCAATGTTTCGTAAAGACTAAGAAAAGGGAAACAGTTAGAGATAAATAGGTCATGTACATGTGCAAGTTTATTACAAACAGACCGTGCATTCCACAAGGCCCCAGATATAGGAGCAGGAGGAAGGGGAAAGGAGAGGCACATTAGTGATATTAAGTGTGTTTAGGGTACGAGCTGATGAAGGAGCATAGACTACTGCCCGTAACGTCATTAACATTATGTATTACTTGTGTATGTAATATGTATGAACTTTATATAACATGTTTTACCCTGTATGTAATGTATGACTATGTAATTGTAAAGCGCCATGGAAGATGCTGGCGCTATATAAATCAATAGGGTACGAGCTGATGAAGGAGCATAGACTACTGCCCGTAACGTCATTAACAATTTGTATTACTTGTGTATGTAATATGTATGACTTTATATAACATGTATTACCCTGTATGTAATGTATGACTATGTAATTGTAAAGCGCCATGGAAGATGCTGGCGCTATATAAATCAATAATAATAATAATAATTACTCAGAGCAGTGAAACTGGCCCTAGAGAGATTACCCAAGGAGGCACTGTCGGACAAAACAGTCCAGGTACAGCTGGACAATCGAACAGCAGTTTCACATATCAACAGGAGAGGAGGAACAAAATCAGAACTCCTCTGCCTAGAAGCCCTAGAGATCTGGAGAACTGTGCTAGCCCTACATATAGATCTAGTAGCACAATATGTCCCAGAAATGTCGGCACAGACTCAAATATTTGTGTCCAGACAGTGGTCAAAAAACGCATGGAGAGTGGATGCACTGTCCTTTCCATGGACAGACCTTCCCAACCTATATGCATTTCCTCCCCCCATACTGATGCCACAGGTCTTACACAAAATCATGACAGAGTGAGAGATTTAGTCCTAATATACCCACTATGGCAAAACCATGGTTCCCCAGGATACAACCACTGGTACTGGGGCAGAAACTACCGCTAGGCATGGCAGTCGACTGCTTCCAGGGGTCCTAAGACCTTTTATCTAAGCTGCCACAATTAATGTGGATCGCAGCTTGAATCAATTTTTCTGCTTCCAGCAGCTATCCTCCACATCCAATACGTTAATAGACTTGTCCCTGCACCGTAAAACCATCATAAAAAATCCACAACCAGAGAATCACAGATCACCTAACCCAATGTCCTTTGGGACGCAATAGAATTCCTCTCCCACAAATTCCAGTCAGGGCTATCATCCAATACCTTAAAGTCATACAGATCGGCCTTAAATTTCATCATTCCAGAATTGACTACAAATGCTCTGTACATAAGGTTACTTAAAGGAGCATCTCTCACCAGACCACCAAGGCCAATATATACATCCACTTGGGATATTGACATCATCCTAGATTTCCTAGCTACTTGGGACCTACCATCCCTACGTTCCCTAGGAATTAAACTAGCATGTTTACTAGCCCTAGCCTTCGCTGCAAGATCAGCTAAGCTCACCCTAATACATATTCACGAGCCCTGGTTGTCATTTACACCAGGAGGAGCACTTCGAATCCTCAAGGGGAAAACCAAAACAACACACATTTCCCCGGAACTGGTGGAAATCGACCTCCCCAAGGACCCTTCTGAACCCTCCTTATGTATAGTATCTCACCTGAACAGATAAATGGAACTCTGCCAAACGCAGTGGGAACACCACTCAACTGCTCATCACATCCAGACCCCCATTCAGACCTGCCTGTACTCTCTGCAATGGACAGCGCTAATATAGACACTTTGATATTTCATCCCCATTCTCTCAGAAGTGCAGCCCCCACATAGGCAGCCTCCAAGGGTCTTCCCCTACAGACAATCCTGAAAGCAGCCCAGTGGTCCTCTGACAGAGCGTTTGTCAGACACTACTGGAGACCAACAGAGCCAGACTTATCTTCATTCATTCATCCAGGTCATGGTATATCTGTTGTATTCAATTAGATCAATTGGACTAGAAGTTTAGTTCTTGAAGACGTTTCGCTAGTCATCCGGCTGGCTTTCTCAATTCAGAATGACTTGTACAAGAATCTGTGGCAATTATGTACCCTGGAAAATCCCAATTAGCATATCACAGCCAAGTGTTAAGGGCGTGATTGGATAGTGGCTAAGAGGTGTTATAGGAACGCCCAGAGTAAGGTCTCAAAACAGCATTGTACATGGCAGACAGTTGGTGTCGAACCCCCCTACATCTATTTAGGCTTGGGGGGTTCGAAATAAAACTTTACACACACCTGGAAGGGTTTTAGACAAAAAAAAAAATTTTCACAACTGGTAACCTGCTAAGATCCTTTATTGTGATGCACTTACAGATTTCATTTTTCAGCATACTTCGAAAACTCAACAGATGCATGGGAAAGTCCTGGTCATCGATTTGCAGATTTGTTGCAGCTTTAACCAGATCATCATCTGATTCTAGTGTAAGGACTGCAGGATGAAGAATTTTGAAGCTCTGAACTATGGTGTTCATCTCTGCAAAGCGTCTAGATAAATGAGCATTAATGATGTCTGATGTGCCATAAAATACTGCCGCTTTGAAAAGACTTTCAGGATTTTCCAGCCATTCATCTTCACATGTCTTCATGTCTTTTCACTTTAACAACTCATCTATTATCAAAACTTGCAGGTATTCACTGTCCTACAAGTGAGATTGCGTTTTTTTTGGCATCCTCATAATTATTTCTGTATTCCCTGAGAACTGCTGTGTATCAGATAAGCAGCATTGGACAGATCCACAATTTAGAAAAGAAATTAAGGGTTTCTAATATATTGCTCTGAAGAACAAGGAAAACACACTGGAAACTTGTTGACTTTTAGTGGATGTCAAATTTATCTTTGAAAGCGCTTTTCATTACCAAAAAAAGGACTTGTGCTACATAAAAAAAATAAATATGAATATAAAAAATATAAATATAAAAAAAAGAAATATGAGCTTGTACCCCTTTACATACACCACACATTGTTGCTGCTCCATCATATCCTTGTCCACAACATTTAAGCTCTAGACCCTTTTCCTCTATACTTTGGACAATATCTTTCTCAAGACCAGCAGCACTTTGGTCTTCTACTGCCTGAAAACCCAGAAAGACCTCATTTAAAGTTATATCGGTTGCCCCAAGAGACTCATCCTGTCTAACAGTAAAATATCAATGAATTTGACTTAACTGACTTAATAGATGGATAGATCTCGAGTAGTATCCATAATGATACAGTAAAACAGTGATGATTTAATAACAGAATTTCAGATTCTACCTGCTTTGCCAGCATGTTCATTACTTCATTTTGTATGGTTGGACTCAAGCATTGGATTGAACCCTGTGGTAGATCATAGATTTACTACAACAGCTTCAAAAAGAATAAAGACATCGCTTCTACCCTGGTGAGGCAGATCCACGTATATTTGGACTCCCAAAGATACACAAGGAAGGGGCACCACTAAGACCTATAGTCAGCAGCATCAAGTCTAACATACAAAGTAGCGAAATACCTAGCCAACATCTTCGGTTTATTGGTTGGAAGTTCTAAGCATCACATCCAGAACTCCCAGGATTTCACAAGATTAAAGATGAAGTACTCGGTGCAGATGAAACTATGGTGTCCTATAATGTAACATTTCTCTTCACCTGTATACCCACCAAGGAGACTTGATATAGTGAGAAAACTACTAGACCAAGACAGCACCCAGCAGAACAGATCTTAACCCAGAACAGGTGTGTTCCCTACTGTACTTATGCTTGAATACCACCTATTTTAAATACAGGGATAAGTTTTATAAGCAATAACATAGATGTACTATGGGATCTCCAGTTTCACCCATTGTGGCAAACCTTTACATGGAGGAAGTGGAAACACAGCGCTTAATACCTTTAAGGGCATAGCACCCAGCCGCTGGTTCAGATACGTGGATGACACCCGGGTTAAAATCCACCAGAAGGAAAAGTTTTCACAGAACTGTGAAAATGAAGAAACTAAGCCTGAATAGAGGTGGGCTAAGTTTTAGACTTTAGTATTGCATCATGAATAGATATAATGTAATATTTACAAAAATGTGAGGGGCGAACTCACTTTTGTGACATGTGGCGAAATTTATAAAGGATCGTTATTACAAAATAAAATAACAATTGGTATTGAAAGTTAAGCTACTGCCAATATAGTTTGTCGGTAGAGTTTTAGTTAAATAACGATCATTGCACATAGCTTACCTGGCGTTTCCTGTGATTGAAACAGCCATGGTTCCAGTTCCCCTTATAAATGAATGGTTTTGCAAAATACTGTTGAAACTGGTATTTTTTCCGACTGCAACACATACTAGCTAAGTTACGAAATGCTGGTAGTTTCCGATATCACACCTTTATAAACATGGTCCTAAGGCTGGGTACACACGGCCGGACTATTTGCCCTCACTCTGGGTACTTTGCAGGAATGGATCGGGGAAATGGTGACTATAATTGTCCTTTAATACATACAAGACTTACTCAGGGTTATTCAATAAAAGTTCTTATTTAAAATGGTGCTAATTTTGCCCCAACCAATCAGATGTTATGTAACATTTGAAAGCGAACATCTGATTGGTTGGGGCAAAATTAGCACTATTTTAAACAATAAGAACTTTTATTGAATAACCCTGATTGTGTCTTATATAGGACTGTGTGTGCACACGTGAAAGTTTTTTCATTTTCTGAATACTTTACAACTTGAATTTAAATCTCGGGTAGGTGTATCCACCCTTGGAGCTACCAGAACGTTCCTTTTCCTTCATCTTTTTCTATTTTTTGTATTAATATAATAAATTGTTCTTGTTTATATATTTATTTTTGCAGTTTATGATAAATACACAGGTTGCATTTTTTAACATATATTCTTAACATAGAAGGTGTTTTTTCTTTGAACTCCTTTCCTGTGTTTATTAACCGAGTAGGGGACTCAGGTGCACCTGTGTAGGAATTATCAGCAATACTCTGCATAGTTTATAAATATGGGCCATAGTGCTCATTTTTTAAAGCTTGTCCTCATATCCATGCACACCTATGGTAGAGGAGGGACAGACTTATAAACAGAGCAAGTATCAGCGGTGCTGTCAAGAGCAGGCACCTACTGTACACTAAGTTTGAACCTTCAGTTCATAGCTGGTAGGGTGTACTCACTCCTACCTACAGGGATTTATGGTCTTTATACAATTAAAAAAAAATAAAAAATAATAATTTCTTTAAAAGAGCAATAATCGCCTATATGATGAAAACAAACAAAAAAAGTGTTTTAAAAGGGCATGTCCACCTTAAAAATAACTTTTTACTGTATGATAGCTCTGCCCTGCCCCCCCCCCAACTGCCCTGCCCACCCCTAACCGCCCTGTTATATCATTAAAAAAGCATTTAGATCGATACTTACAGATCTTCACTCCTACGTCGTTTTTTTCCCGGCTCCCTGCTTGCCGGGACTTGCAAGCAGGGGGCCGGACAGTCAGCCGCATCTGTGATTGCGGGAGTGTTGCGGGAACGAAGGGCTGTAAGTACCAATCCAAAAAAAATATATATATTTTTAAAATAAATAACATGGAGGTTAGAGGTAGGAAGGGGGAGCTGTCATACCTTAAAAGGATTTAACGGTAGGATTAAATCTGAAGACAGATGGATCCGGATGGTGGGAGGGAGGGGGGAAAAGGGCTCCACAGCGCATGTCATTATTCTCCCGGAGGCAACACAGAAGGCAGAAACAATTGAGTAGGAAGACAGCCACTACCCTTCAGTTTCCTGGACTTTGGACCATCAATGTAGGACAACCATAAGGAACATGAATGTAAGGTAAGGATTTTTCGAAACTGTATAGTGGGACCAGTAGTGAGTTAAATTATAGTTTGGGGGGTGGACATGTCCTTTAAACTGGCAGATCATCTTAAAAATAGAAAGCTGTTCTGCCTTACAGTATTTCCCATCATTGGATAACAACACATGGATGAGTGACAGCTGTCAGACACGAGCGGCTAATTTTAACAAATCACATCTTGCAAGGCAAGAATGGAAGGTAAGAGTAATATATATTACCTCCAAGAAAATGAGAGATTAAGGACTGGGCCACACTGGCGCGATTACACACATGCTTCAGATTGCATTTTGCGATATGTTAGCCCGTGAGGACCGCTTGCCAGAGCTTTTCAATGTGGGTGGCTACACAATGTTTTCAGAATGCACGTGATCAAAATTTTTTGTGAGAATCAAAAGCACTCCAATGTAAAACGTGTTGTATTGTGACCACGCTTATTTTTGAAAACATGGTTTACACATTTTAAGTGTGCCTTTGATGGATAGTCTATTGATCAGAAATCCAAATAACTTGTATGCTGTACATTAAATTCTTATAATCCACCCCTTCCATGGATTCCTATGGGGCCAAACTGTAAATAATAATCTTATAATCGGCGCGCTACTACGTACTTTCCGGGACTGCCTTACCCTCTTCTCTCCCCCTGCCTCACTTCCCCCACCTCTGTTTCCTTTCCATTTAGGTTTAGTGTGTTCGCATTCTGTTTCACGGAGTTACGCGGCTTCGGCACCACTGTGTATGGCGCGGCTCCACCTTTTCCTTTTACATGTAAAAGGAAGAGGTGGAGCCGCGCCATACACAGTGGTGCGGAAGCCGCGTAACTCCGTGAAACAGAATGCGAACACACTAAACCTAAATGGAAAGGAAACAGAGGTGGGGGAAGTGAGGCAGGGGGAGAGAAGAGGGTAAGGCAGTGGAAGCCTAAATGGAAAAGTAAACGGAGGTGGGGGAAGTGAGGCAACGGGGAGAGTAGAGGGTAAGGCAGTGTAAACCTAAATGGAAAAGTAAATGGAGCTGAGGGAAGTGAGACAGGGGGAGAGGAGAGGACAAGGCAAGGCAAGGGCCTGGATGGTTCTCAAATGAGGGGGTGGATTATACTAAATAATGCACCCCCTACAGTAAATTATAAGGATATTAGAAGTCACCTTGGAGTTCCGCGCCCTGTATAAAAGGCACTCGGCCTGCGGCCTCGTGCTTTTATATGGTCACGGAACTCCTCGGTGACTTCTAATATCCTTATAATTTACAGTAGGGGGTGCATTATTCACTATATAAATCTTCCAACTATAAATGTGTTAGAGGCATTGTTGCGGTTACTGTGTAGCAAGCATGCAATTATATTGATTCTTGTAAAACTTAAAAATTACCATATAATCATATACAGTGGGGTTTTTCTAAGTATGAGGAGTTTGGTTATTATTTGATCCAATACAGTTTAGAATGAAATGTGCCTGGATAATAGTGCATTGCATGTATGCAAACATTTAAGAAGAGAGCAATACATAGTGAATATGGGTTTATAATTCAAACCACACTGACCTTTCTGTACCATGTACACACGCACTGGAGTGTCCAGTTATACACTGAAAATAATACATATAACCATTTGCCACTAAGCTAAAAAGACAATTTTTTTTTAATGTTGGCACTCTTTAAAAGGTAAACAGAACGTCAAAATTTATTGTACAACACAAATGATAGTCTGCCTCTCAACAGTGGGTTATTTTAAAGACAGCATAGGGTCTCACTATATATTAAAAAAAAATTATTTTCCCATACAATGTTAAAAAATGCTGTGCAGACCCCCTTATTTCTCTGGACAGCTGCTGGCCTTAGAATAATTAATTAAGAACTTGGGCTGGTATCAGATTCCTGCTGGAAAAAACAGATGAGTTCGAGGATAGGAATGTTCTGACTTCAATACACGTGGGACTCTTTGTGACTCAAAAGTCGTGAACGACTGGCAGAATCGGTAGCACTGCGAATAACTTCCATCCACCTGTACAGCATTAAGGAAAGTTCTCCGTTATACACAATTATTAATACGTCATATTTCATGAGGTATACCCCCATTATACATTCCTAAAGCTGAAAGGAACACAACAACAATATCATATCCATAGTGGGGAGGGGATTTGCTTCTATAACCACTGCATGCTATCTGGTAAGGGAACTTATTTTGTCCTTATAAGCAACATGTTTAAACCTTTTGTTTTCAAAGCTCAGTTTATTCACGCAATGTTACTCCAGTTTGACAAGCAGGCACCAGGGAGCAGTCCGAGTCCCTTACAGACAGAATGACCAGTTAGGATCTTAAGGAGATGTCAATGATAGCAATCGAGGAAGCGAAAACCTTTTATTTCTATTATCCTTATAAAGTTTATTAGAATTTTATTTATATAAGGGATCATCACTACCATTTTCTTTATTTTATTATTCATTTAAAAATGTTTTACTCTCATACTTTTTAAAGGTAAATAATATTCAGAAATGGCAACTCAAGCCAAGTGGATTTAGCCATTTGGTAGAATATTGCTATATTCCCTAGCTGAAATCTTAGCGGATTCACTGGCAATGACTGCACAGTTGAATGCAAATGTACTGCTTAAGATATATGCCAGCAGATTTTCAATAACATGGAATTAAGCCCAATAAGTAGAACTAGTAACACACTTTATTCAGTGTTTTACATTCAAATGTCACCGTTAATGAGCCAAGATCTTGCTCTCAAGTTAGGTATCCCTCTATCCCTTTGTAAGAGCCCTGGCATAAGAAGGATACGGTGAATAAAAACAAAAGATACCCAATATGCCATTTTATCTCTATAATATAAACAGGCAGATAAAGTAATGATCTTACCTTTCAAAAGTGTATTCATTCTCAGCCCTAAAGTAGTAAACATGGGATTTGAAGTGAAGTTTAAAGACAAAGTCCTTGTGAATATTCTCTGATTCAGAGGGAATAGTAAGGGAATATCCCAGCAATGGGAGACTGGCTAATGGGTGATTGTCCTGATAGGGTAGAACATAAACAAGTAAAAGATTACATAATGTTGGGAAAACAATAGAGCACAAGATATTCTGAAAAAAAAGAGATAAGGTTAAGGTAAAAAAATGCAATGTAGAATATAATAAGTGGCATCTGCACCAAAAATGCCAACATCTGTATTGTGAATATTTCCATTGTCCTTTGTGGAGAGCAAGTCATCTGTGGCATTTTGACCACTAAGTTCTCCTGGTGGACAACAGCAGACAAAATGATATTAATGTCAAAACTACTGCTAACAAGTATCAAAGTGAAAGATGGACAGAGAAATGTCCAAAATGTAAGGTATTTACACTGCCCTTTATTATAAAACAAAAATCAGCTGTGGCCCCTAATTATAAGGTGTGATTAAAGTATGTGTTGCAGTTAAAAATTAATTTCCATGGTAGCTCTTTAGTGAATGCCATGTCAGTTGCTGGGCTTTTAGACCCAAGAAAGCAAAGTGCATTAGTATTTATTTATTCTGTGTGTGTATATATATCTCACTGGCTATTTTATTAGGTATACCAGTTTAGTTGCTTGTTAACACAAATAGCTAATCAGCCAATCACATGGCAGCAATTAATGGCAGGTGTTTACAGCACCTAGTTGACTCTATGCCACAAAGAATGTATAAATCCTGGTACTAGCAAGGTGTACCTAATAAAGTTGCCAGCAAGAGACTTGTGTTTTGGTGTACAGGCCATTGTGAATAATTAGGTTTACCTGGTGTGATTTGTAGAAAAATAGGCAGAAGTTGGTAAACACCACCCAAAGTTTCTGCCATCCATTGCTGTTTTTAAACTTTCTTAGAAGGTTTCCTGATAACTGATTCTAAAAGTAAAAAAGAAAGTAATTTAAAATAAATGTAAAGGCACCCTGACTGTAATACTCATTTTCAGGTCAACAAAAACTCAACCTAAAAATAATCCAATTTAAAAAGTAAAATGTAATTTTTATTAACTAATGACCTAGAGCATTTGGATTGTGGCTTTCCTTCATTTGACATTTATGGGCATCCTTTGTGTTGGGAAGGTCATCCAGCTGGTCTAGTTTAGCACTTGGCCCGAATACATGAACAGTGCAGGTTAGTGCCAAAAACATTTTAAATCTGGATATCCTTCCTGCTGCAAAGAATGATAGGGATCAGAAGTGGAGAAGAGAAGTGATCACAATGAATTGCCAGCAAACAAGCAGATTTACCCTTTTTACATAGTGGTTCATGTCCCCTTACTATGGGGAATCACTTTACTAAACAAACATATTCATCACTTTATTTAACATTTAATGCTGTGTAGGTGTTAAACATTAGTGATCAGTACTACTTAGCCATTTGATGTTATTGACTTGCAAGTCACAATTATATTTACAATTATAGATAAGAGAATTGTCAGTGACAATGACTATGGGGGGGGTAGTTGCAACTCTGTATAAGGAAACACTATAAACGGCTTCACATTTTTTTAAATAGCACTGTGCTGTCAATTTCCATGTTTTTTTCCTGTCTGAAGCAAAAGTTGCTGATCTGCTATCGATTACAGATTGAAGTTTATTATACAAATTTTTAAAAATTTGCTTCATGTTTATTGTACTCTTATTTAGTGTGTTTTTTAGCTTCTTTTTCAGATTTATAACCATTTAACAATCTCTTGGCAGGTAAATCATTGCAAAATCAGTATGAAAGTGTAGACTGTTTGCAGTGAAAAGGTGCCCATACACTACTTAGCCATTAGACGTTCGTCTATAAGCTGGGTACACAACGTCCAATAATTCGGCCCGATCAACCAACATTAGAGTGTATTGGTCAGCCGTACCGAAATACTGGATTGTTTCTTTGGCCAGATGTGACTGTTGGTTCGTCCAAATGCAACGTACAAATGATCGGACGGGTTAGGAAAACCACAACCGATAATGCTCTATAGATCACACGATCGGTGGGGGCAAATTTTGGACGTGGCTACTTTTGCCGCAACCGACCGGTCGGAAAAGCCACCATGTCCGTCAGGACAAAGGATTGTAAAGTGTGTACTCGGTTATAGACAGATGTCTAATCTATCTAAGAACCGCCTAGCCCGTTCTTTCATTAAAATCAATTTGAGTTCACAAAATGAATGTGCCAGATGGAATTATCTCAAGATAAAAATCGCTGCTTGTAAAATGTGGATTTAAGATATTAGATAGATAATCTATCTAATGTCTGCCCAATGTATGACCAGCATAAAGCTGTGTATACACAATGTAATATTTTAGGCCAATCGACAGATAGTTCAGTGGATCGGGCTGAAATAATTGCATGGGATTTCTGTCGCGACAAACTGTTCATTCGAATCGGAAGCGGCAGAAAACCACAGCCGATTGTGCGGTCCTCTATGGACGCTCGTCTGCGGCTACTTTTACCCGGATTGTCAGTCCTTTGTCCTGGCCGACCAGTCAGATGTACCGAACAGTCGGCCGGGACAAAGGACCGTTTTGTGTGTACCCAGCTTTAGGCTGGGAATAGATGGGACACACTCACTAGAATAAAGCATTCAGTATTTCAACAATGCAATATACAGCACTGGCCAATCATATAATTATTCTAATAATTACAAGGCATATTTCACCCACATGACATGGCCCTCACTATCTGAAGACTGGGTTGCTTTCACATGATGAAAGGGACAGTGTGTCCCTGAAACGTTGTGTTAATGTGATCCAATAAAGAAGCATATATTCACATAAGAGTGCCCCTCTCATGACTTTTTATGCTTGTGCTTTCACATGGAGAATACGAAGAAATATTTATTTCTATGCTAAATTGAATACCTGAATGATGTTGGGCCTTTGAACACCATAATGTATTAATTAATTATCTCTATGCCTACCTTTCTACTGGTTTATAAGTGTCATATGAATATGGACAACAGGAGCCATTGTATTTCAATATAGACTTAATCTGCTAGACCACCTTAGCTGTCTCCTCTTTGCAGTACCAGTGGATTGCTTATATTTTTTTATCAACGGTTAACAAACAACAAAAATAATGGTAAAAAAAAATAGAAATTACCTCCACAGCAAAACTGAAATCAATCATGGATACACTTGTGTTTCTGTGCCAGCAAACATGAACAGTTGTGTTTCCACGATGGGGCGATTGTCTTTCCAGTGATGTGCGGGAAGCAGTCAAATCATCCTCAGACTCCTGGTCTGCTGGACCTTCCTCGGGGCTCTCTGTAATAGGATACACAGAATTCAGTAACAGCAATATAATTATAATAGAAATATTCTGCATATATTGGGCATATCTTACAAACTTGTTTAGAGTAATTTACTAATTAGTACCAATCCTTTTAAACTTGTACTTTAAAATCCAGAATTATGTTTGCAATATTCAGGGAACCATGAAATAAAATAACTGTATTGAGGCTAGGTTTATTTTGATTATTCTAAATATGATAACGATAACAGAATAATTTAAAAAGATTTAAAAATAGTTGAGAATAACAATCTTAAGTATATCTAAAAATTCTAGAATTTGGAAAGGGGTCATGATTTGTAGATTTATTCTCCTTTAAAGGGACACTATACTGCAAAAAGGAATGTAATGAAATGACACTGGTGTCTTTTTTTTTTTTTAAATAGTTACCCTTTGTAAGTATGGCTGCCATGGGAATGAAAGGGTAGGTCAATAGTTGTTTGGGGGGTATGTCTTTTTTGTGTTTATGACCATAAAACCTTTATTGATGATTGATCAAATTTTTTTTGGAGCGTAGTTACCCTTTAAGTATGGCTGCCACAGGAATGGAAGGGTAGGTCAGTAGATAGGTGTACCTGTGTTTGTGGGGGTTGGTGTTATCATTGTCTGTGTTTATGATCATGAAACTCATGTAAAATAAGAATCCCCAGGCACTAGTGATAAAATTAAAACCGATTAACGGGCATGTCCACCCCCAAAACTAAAATAATAAAGGGAATGGGGGAGATTGGATTGACAGATTGGATAAGTTACAATCAAGTTCACTATAGAAAAGGGCGCTTGCATTGGGATATGATTACTGTGGATAAATACATTAACAGGCCATACAATACACTATCTGAGGCATTGTTCACCAAATGAACATGTCAGAGGACACGGACACCCTTTAAGACTTGAAGTTTAGTTCGGAAAGGGTTTTTCACTGTAAGATTATGGAACGGTCTTTCACTGGACATTGTTATGGCAGGTTCATTGGATTGGATAGTTTCAAATCAAAGCTGGATACGTTTCTGAAAACAAGGAATGTTGCTGATTACTGGTATTGATACATAAAGTAGAGATGATCCAGGGCTAAAAAATCCTCACTTTACACAGGAGAACCATAAGTGGCAAAGATGTTAAGTCCAGAAAACTGAAGATTAGGAGCTGTCTTCCTGCAAAAATGTTTCTACCTCCTCTTTTGCCTTCTGGAGGGACTGAGAAATACGCAGGGGAGCCTTTCCTCCCCCTCCCTCCTATCCTCTGGATCTCTCCATGGCTGCCCTTCCACCTTGATTAAAAACCTATTAATACATTGTAGCCCACCCCTAACCGCTGAGTTAGATTTCTAAAAAAAAAACATCAGATACATACTTGCAGCCCGTTGCTCCTGGGGCTGTTTTCAAAGCCGACAGCCGCATCTGTGATTGGCTGCCTCTCACCTAATCACAGATGCAGTTGCCCGTTTCTGGCAAACAGAGAGCCGGAGAAGACAGCCGCGGAGGCGAAGTGCTGTAAGTATGTGTCTGATGGGGTTTTTTTTGGGAGGGGGGGTAATCTAATCTAACTGGGCAGTTGGGGGTGGGCTACAATATATAAAAAGGTTTTATTTAGGGTGGACACAACCTTTAATACCAGCTTGTAAACATTTAAAGGGGAAGTTCAGTGCAAATACATATGCTTTTCAGAAAACAGAGCAGTATTTTTTCATCCCAATTACCTTAATCTTCCCATTTAGCATTGTGTCTGTGTATAAATAAATGCAACCGAAATACTGACTTCCTGTTTGCAGGACCCCTAGTAGAGACCGTTATGGTCTTGCCCTTGACCCAGCGCCTGGGTTGATTCATTTGCTCAGTAGAGATCTGAGCATGTTTGACCCATCCAACAGCCAATCAGTAGAAATTACTGTTAGGAACATTCCAAGGAAGTGGTGCATTCTGGGAAGAAGGACCGAAAGAACCTGAAATGTTAACTCACCTGAAATGTTAACTCACTAACAGCAGGGAACAGCAAAGGGTATGAATTCAACTGATTTTTCAAAATGGGAAAGAATATGGAGAATAACTAAGAAGGCATTACATAAACTAACAATTTAAAAAATATTGATAATTTCCACTGAACTGTCCCTTTAATCTGTCTAGCGACCTACTAAGTATAGTAGTTATGCCACTGGGGCTGTTGGTGGAAGGGGGCTGTAATATTAAATTAGCATATATTACAGTGTTTATTGGATGGCTTTATCGTGTTACCTAGCACTATAAGTGTATGCATGGATGAGTGCAATTTAACGGTATGTCAAATGTGATTTTGATTACTTTTATATGGATTTATAATACTGCCAGTAAGATAACAGTATGCGTTTTTAATTGTCTTTTGCACTGATTATTTTCTTACCAAGTGGCAAAATTTTCTTACCAAGTACACAAATATTTTATACTATAGTTTTTAATATGGTGTGCTCTTTAAAGGAGAACTAAACTTAATTTTTTAAAATCCTAATGTGAAAGCTTTTCTCCCCAGAATACCTATACATTGAAAGATTCTTCTCTAGTTATTTGCATTTAGTAGATATAAGTAAAAGATTCTGTAAAAATGGAGGCTTCCATGTTGTTGCCAGTACAACTCATAGCCCATGTTGGCTTCAAAGAGCCATGCCCCCTGACCCCACGGTTCATAGTCTCAATGCACAAAGTTTCTAGCTTCTGTTTCCTGTGAAAGACAAAGTTTCTAAGTGTACCTGTGATCAAAGTTGAGATGCTGGTGGTGCACCATGTAAATGCTATGTTTTTAGGAACAAACAGCCCAAGATATCTAATCCCCTAGTTTACTTATGAAACAATATAACAGTCTACAGCCTAAGTTTATCGCTTTTTTTTGTTTATTTGTTTGCATGTTTCTAGAAAAATCTAAAGTTTCTACATATGTACAAACTTTATATATAGCAGCTCTGTTATTTATTTACCAATCAGCGTGAATTGCTGACAGTCTTCCAGTAGCAATACAAAATAGTGAACTGATTTTACTGACATTTATTGAAAGGTATCTATTTCAAGTTCATTGGTGGCGCATTATGCTAAAGTCCCAGACCATTGGGACACAGGTTCGATTACCCATGCTCCCTTTTTTAAATTATGTGACTAGTAAAAGATAAAGACTACATGTACTAGCTTTTAACGTATTAGCCCTTGTGTCCTAACGGTAGAAAGCTCTCTTTTTAGAAAGACACAGTATAGAAGGTTGCCGATTCGATTCCCCATACTTACTTTTATTTTTTGCTGAAATGTTAAATGTTCTGTTTCTTTCATCAGTGCTAGCAAAGATATACATTGTAAAGATTACTTTTCTTTTTTGTATGAAAAGCAAAAGAATTTATCATTATTAGGGATAGGAGCATTTATAATGTGTTTACACAAAAAACTGCTCTGAAATCTGTGTTCTGTGTCAAAAAAACTGCTCTGAAATCTGTGTTGTGTGTCATCTCTGAGCTGTAACATGATTGTCTGTCAGCTTCCAGGAAGCAAGACTGCAGTTTCCTGTAAATGTGTACTGTGTACAGATAAGGTGAATTATGGGAGCTGATCCCTAGTACTCACAGGTTATTTCCATAAATCACCCAGCATCCACAGCAAAGGGAGAGATGAGACAGCTTGTTGTGTGTTTGTGAATGTGCTTTGTCTATTGGGACAATGTTGTCTGGGGGACTTTAGTTCTCCTTTAAGGGTGTGCCCGTTTTGGTTCCAAATACTTTTCTGTTTTGGTTTATGACCATGAAACGGTTTGAGGATTGTACCCATTATAGTCTATGAAAAAATGTCCCGAAATTCACCGATAATGTAGCAATGTTTCTGCAGATTTTTCAGCTAGGTAATAGCTCACTTCTCCTATGTGTCCCACACGTCTGTAACAAATTTCATGGCTCTAGCTCAAAAACTGTGGGAGTAGATACAGTACAAAAAAGGGGAAGAACAAAATGGAAGAAGAATAAATAGAAAGAACAGTAATTTGAAGCGAAATTAACGACACAGTGGTGGTTGGGAAGAAATATAGTTACCAGTAATAACTTTTTTCAGTATAGATGCCCTTCAAACAAACATTTTAAAAGGGCTGCATTGCTCTGCTTGTGTTTTTGGTAATACATTTTACTTAAAGGGGAACCAGATAGCATTCACAATAATACAACAAGCTGTTTCTCATGTCTCCCTTTAGTTTGGCTAACAGACAATCATATTACAGAATAAAAACCTGTTCCTCAGGCACAGAATGGGGCTTTTACAATGTGCAGTGTATAAAGTGCACATTTGTATTTGCTTTTCCTACAAAAATAAAGAAAAGTAATCTTTGAAGTTTCTAGTCAGCATAAATGGCAGACTTGATATTTTAACAGGTTACCACATGTATTCCATCATTCTAAAACTAGATTATTAGTCCACTAACCCATCAAGTACATGCACTTGTCTACATAGTACTGTCACTGACAGGCTAACAGTTCTTGTTTTGAAAGAATTTATATATGTATTATATATACATATACATGTATATTGTACAGTACAAAATAAAGCATTGTTGTCATGTAATAAAAATCATGTAATAAAAACCTGATGATAAACACATTAAAAAAGAAGACCTATTAGACATACCACTGTTACCTGTTATTAAAATATAGATGTATTGTGCTGGAGAACTTGGCAGTGTACATCAAACCTGTGAAAAAATTTCTGATGGCTACATCATTAGTTAATAGGTTTTTTTTGTTTGTTTGTTTTTTTACTTACTGCCATCAGGAGGACTACTGGCCACCACTTCAGGGATATGACCACTGCTTTTTTCTGCAAGATCAATAGCCATCTGAATATCTTCACTCCACTTTTCCATTTCAGCTCGAGAACTAAGTATGGAGAACCCAAGATATTAATTACCTTTAAAGGGCAAGTCCAGCCCTGAAATGAAAACTTACATACAGGTAAATCACCCCCCAAAACCCTAAATGGTAATAGTTTGAAATCTGAAATATATAAGTCTAACCTGAAATCCTGCACAATGTCCTGTTGCCCCTGTTTCTGCTTCCTGGTTCTTCCAGTTAGCAACTGTCAGTTATGGATTTGACAGTTGACATCACAGCCAATGACTGAATGCTAAGCCCCTGTCTGCCTCTTCTGAGCATGCCCAGGCTCAGTACAGGCTCAGTACAGGTTTCTAAATTACTCCGTTTCCATGAGGCATCCAGAAGCATAGCAGGCGTACAGTAATGAATTCATAGGACAAACTATGACATAACATACTTTAAAGAGGCCATTCTTTCTAAAAGATGTTATTACGAGGGTGGAGTTGTCCTTTAAAAAGGACTTCTACAAAACTAAGAACTACATATATGAGTAAAAATGTAGTGATAAACATTTCCTTTTGATTTCTAGAGCTGGCAATACAGCGGTAAGATCAGGCAATTTTCAACTGAGCAGGTAACTACATTCGAATTGGCAGGCTGACAGTACAGGCAGGCTGCTCGCTACCACAACAAAAAAAAAAAGAAAAGTAGCACTTTCATAGGGATATGGTAATTTTGCAAAAAAACATACATGGCCTTACAAGCTCTCTGTGGACTATTTACCAATAGATCATCCCATGGGATACGTAAACATTATTTAAATTAGCAATTTTATCATATTAAGGGGCTTATTTAATAGGAAATGCAAAAATCTGGCCAGCCCAATTATGGTAATCTGTAGTAACCAATCTAACTGCAGTAGCAGTTGATGCAGATTATTAGCACAGGCTTATTAAAATAAGCCCCAAAATAGTTTTATAATAAATTTAAAAGGCATCTTGGTAAAATGGAAAGGGTTAATTTTTCAAACAAACATTTTCTTACTGATTATAGCAGAAATAGATTGTAACATTACTGATACATCGGCTACTGTGAGTATACACTGCATAGAGGGAAACTATTTGCTTGGTGAAGTGGGACTTCGGCATTGATCATTTCTTTATTAAAATGTTTACTCCAGGTAAATCTTCCTTCCAAAATTTAATATCAGGTTTGTGGCTGTGGGTAAATCCCTTTTATGTGACTTTAAGGCAGTTATTGGCAAAATCAAGTGCAAACCCAATATTAAATTTGGTGCTGGTGTAATGCAAAAGGACGCTGATACACCGAATTATTATTGCTTTTTGTCGGGCTTGCGCTTCATTAAACCCCATAAAATTGCGTAGCAGCTCTGGATAAATGAGCCTATAAATATGCAGTTCCATAAAAATTTACCTTGCAGCAACAATGATAGTTTGATTGTGACTGCATAAAGTAAGGCAGTGTGGGACTCCCCATTCGTGTTCACTTTCTTCTACCTGAGATGCATAGAAATAAACATATCAACACATTTGAATTATATTTAATTAGTTCTTAGAAGTAAATATGCTTTTATGTATTTTGTCTGTTCTCATTAGTACAGAATTAAAAAGCTCTAATAAAGGAATAATTACTACATTATTGGTTATGGACCATTAAGAATAAAACCCCATATTTAAAACTTTTGTAGTTTAAGACAGTAATCCTGCAACCTGAATTTTTGAACGTACAGTCTCTTTCCACCTAACTTGGGAAATGTACCCTCCCCGGAAAATGGGCCAGCTAGAGTGTGCATCCTCCAGTGACCTGGCAATTTTATTAAATTAACTTGTAGGTACTAGGGGTCAGATCTAATAGACTTCAACCAAAACGTAAGAATTAGTGCTCCCATTGCCCCCCTTTGGTGTATGTAATATAGCAGAGTTGCACTGCAGGAAGAAAGACCAAGCTTCTATGTGGTAGTAGCACCCCCAACATAGCCCTTTAAGTGGAGGTCTTATGCCTTGTATACTAACCATTGAATGCGAGGCCTCTTTCCCCTTGTTAAAAGCCAGTAGGTAGAAGGGAATTGACAGCTTTTAACACAATTTATATGCCTGATTGTGTATGCATTATTGTGATTAGCTGAAACCACTGGTTTAATCCATTTCACTTCTAAAAAATTATTTTGGGCATATCTGACTAAGATCAGAGCTTGCCTTATTATTATATACCTATCATATCCTACAAGTGCTAATAGGGGTTTGCTTTTTAGAGATCTTCCCATAATGTCTTTTTACTCCAATACAAAAAGGTGTATCCTTGCCTTTATATTTTATTGGGTTCCCAAGATACAACCTGCCAAATGAAGATTAACTGCTATTAAAAAGGAGCAACTGACATGACAGTAGGTTTTTTTTATTAGAGATAATGTGGCTCAAGAAGGCCTCATGCTTTTAGGTAACTTCATATCTTAATACTATAACGTTAAGGGGCACAATTTTTTGACACAGGAACATTGGCATATCTCATTTGACATTTGCTCTGTTATTAATTAGAACTACAGATATAAAGCATGGGGTAGGAAAAATGAGCAGTCTATTGAATAACAAGATGTATGCAAGAAAACTTTGCTATTGTTTATTCACAAATTATTCTGTATCCGATCCCATTACATGCACTACTCCCATATAAGATAAACAGAAAGAATATTTAAATTCCGTAAACAACACTTTGCAGAACCTTGAGCCAAGTAGAAACAAACAAGGACACTTTTATATATATTTTAAAAATGTCCTAAGCATAAATAAGGAAAGAGTAATATATACTTACCGTCATATTGAAAAGGGGGAGCTGACCGTGAACTTTAAACTGATTAGTTGAAGTCAGGCCTCTACTTGTATACAGCAAAACATCATTGAACTGTAAGACATAAGGCAGGATTTTTTTTTAAAGGGAGCAAAACAATAACAATGGGAATCACTTCAAAAAAATTAAGTATCTGTATTGAAAAAGATGATGGGGACCCAATACCAGACACATACAGATGAAAAAGGGACAAATTATCATGCACTAAAACTAGGAGAAGATAATAACACAATCAAAGTGGTTTCAGTCATTACATGTCTATCTGGATTCTTACCATCTTCTAATGTATTTTATTTCTTATATAGCACTACATATTCCGCAGCGCTTTACAATTATTTACTCAATTCACATCAGGCCCTGCCCCGAAGAGCTTACAATCTAATCACTTTATGTACACATACAACTTATCAGTATGTCTTTATGATTGTGGGGGAGTGCCAAGAGGAAACCCACGCAAGCACGGGGAGAACATACAAAATCCTTGCAGATGTGTCCAAGGGTGGAATCGAACTCAGGACCTCAGCGCTGCAAGGCATCAGTGCTAACCACTGAGCCACCGTGCAGTGGTTGAGCATCCTCTGTGGCTATATATCCACTTCTTACAGGCTAAAGGAAGCATTAAAGGACACCTTATCTGAGTTAAATTGTGGGGTTGGCCGTATCCAGTTGTGGGCTATTTGTTTTTTTAGCCAGGAAGAGCTTTTCCATCCAAAATATTTCAAGATATTTCTCAATACCCAAGATACAGATTTTGGGGTCCAAGCCTACTGGGGAGCCAATATGAACATAGAGAAACTGGGTGACCTGCTGCCAGTATTCTTTAATTCGTGGGCAAGGCCATATGAGATAGAGGTAGACAGAGCCCAAGGCAGAATGGTATTTCGGGCTGAGGGAGCTGCAGTCTTGTTTAGATTTGGATATCCACAGTGGGATTAGGTTTGCCCTGCTCACCACATACAGCTGAGTAAGCCTTCGGTGACACCAGCTTTCATGATTCCAGGGCTTTATCTCATTCTTCCTTATCCAGTAAACCCACCCCCACAAGTTTTTTTTTTTTTTTTTAGCTCAAGTTGCATTACTTGCTTCTGGGGATAAGGAAGGAATTTAATGAGGATTTCATTTTTAAGAAGAACTAAATGTATAATCAAGAACTTGTGCAGGTAATTTAACTCCACCCACAGGATTAAACAATTGCTACATTAAGAAATGAAAACCTAATTTAATTAATGATACATTTGTGAATGCTGCTCACTTCCTTTTACCCAGGTTTCTCTGTGATTGACAATTAAAAAAAGAGGCTGATTATGGCAGCCACTTCTATCAGTACAAACGGTGTAGTGATGTTAATCATAGCTGTCATAACATGAACATGCAAATGTAAAGTCAAACTTATTTTTTATACCAATAACAGTTGGGCAGCACAGTTGCTCAGTGGTTAGCACTAATACCTTGCAACACTGAGTGCTGAGTTGCCAACAACTCATGGACAGATTTGCAAGGGATTAGGTCCCGAGTCCCGAGTCCTGAGTTCGCAACAACTCATGGACGGATCTGCAAAGGAGTTAGGTATGTTCTCCCTGTGCTTGCTGTGGGCACTCCCACAATCAAAAATACATACAACAAAAAGGGATAGAAACTGACAGCAGAACACAGACGGATAGATCACCAGAGAATTATTCATCAAGGTCATGGTATATCTGTTGTATTCAATTAGATCAACTGAACTTGAAGTTTAGTTCTTGAAGATGTTTCGCTAGTCATCCAACTGGCTTTCTCAATTCAGAATGATTTGTACAAGAATCTGTTGGCAATTATGTACCCTGGCCTGTCACTCACATTGCCACATGGCCAGGAGGTGGGACTAAGGGTATATATGTTTGTAACTCACTTTGCACTGGTTATACCTAAGGAAGGGACATTGTAGTCCCGAAATGTTGTGTGTTGTTCACAATAAATTGTTGATTCTACACATATAGTGTGCTCCCTCATTTGCATCTTTGTTCTTGGATTACCTGAGCTTGTGGAGTAGAGAGCTGGGGAATAGCACCTATGCATTGTCTGGCAGCAAGCCAACAGTGGTGTGCTAGTGTTTCTGAACTGTATTGGCAATTATGTACCCTGGAAAGTCTCAATTAGCATAGAACAGCTAGGTGTTAGGGATCTTTCGAATGCAAAGTGTGCATCGTGGCTAAGAGGTGTTATAAGAACACTCAGGGTAAGTTGTCAAAACAGCATTGGCAGACAGTTGGTGTCGGAAACCCCCCCCCACCTCTTTTCAGGCTTGGTTTCTTTATTTTCACATAAATGGCCTCTCCTTGACACCTCTCTTGAACCAGTCACGTTCCTTTGACAATATGTTAACATTACAATCTTCAAAGGTATGTCCTTTTTCCTTAAGATGCAGGTATACAGCTTGTAGAGTCCTGACCCGAGGAATTGGCTCTTCTGTGCTGGGCCATACGTTGATGCAGTTGCTGTTTGGTCTCCCCCACATACAAATTAGAGCACTTTTCACTGCACTGCGTATATGATTTCGCTTTTCTTCTTTTTCAGTATTGGGTCCTTCAGATGTACCAATTGCTGCTTCAATGTCTTGTTTGGTTTAAAGCAGACAGGGATACAGTGTTTTTCGAAAATTCTTCTTCTGAGACCCCTGCTACATATGGGATGACCATGTTCTTTCTCCTGTCTTGCTTTTCCACTTACTGTTGTTATACGTGTTCTTTTCTTTTGTTCTACTTCTTTTGACAAAGGCCCAGTCTGGATATCCACAAGTTTTAAGGGCTCCTCTGAGATGTTTCATTTCTTTAGCCTTCGCCTCTGTACTAGTGGGGATGTTCTCAGCAGGGTTCTGATGACACCCAGCTTGTGATCTAAAGGGTGGTGGGAGTCAAACATCAAATACTGATCTGTGTGTATTGGTTTCCTGTAAGCCTCTACTTCCAGTTTACCATTTCCCTGACTTCTACCAAGCAGTCCAAGAAAATAAAATACAGGTAGGCTCTGTACCCTAGGGGCGTAAATGCAGGTATCCTTACACTCCGTGCACTCTGTGGATTGCTGGTTCTGTTAACTAGTATGAATAATGGGGAAAACAGTACAAAGAAGGACATACAAAGTAACATCTCTTTTTATTTATCAGCTTGGTCACATCATATGCTACCTAATAAAGCAATTGTCCGTTTAGTTAACTTCTTTTTTTATGTTTTTTTTGTTTAATATAGATTTTTTTCTCTATATTTTTTCCATATTCTTGTTTTTGATGTGGATTGTCTGTTTTGTTTTAATTTTCTGTAGAAGAAATAATAATGAATAGTATAATTTATGTGGTAAGTTGTTTTTGACCGTTTAATTTTCTCTCATTTGTTCCGGTTTAATATTTCTGTTATTAGTGTTCTTAGTTTATATGTTGCCTTTTATTTTCCTTCTGTTCAGTTTCTGTAAGAGAAGGTACATTAGTTTTGAAATAAAAATATTAAAGTTAAAACTGTCTATTTGTCTTTCTTTCTAGATTTTATTAACCTGTATTTGTTGTATAGTAATTGGTTTTCGTTAGTATCCAATTGGTTTATTAGTTTGTGACGAGAAGTATTTTAGTTCTGTTTATGTGTAGGTATTTATTTTCTTTATAGGGTAGTTTTATTTTGTTAGTTATCTTGTGTTTGTTTTATTCATTTTAGTTCATTGTTTAACCCTTTCACTGCCACAAATCGTATATTCACGATCTGTGCAGGAAAGGCTCAAACTGCCACAGGTCGTGAATATACGATCTGTGGCTTCCCCTTTAAAAAAAAAAAAAAAATCTGTTAGTGCTAGGGACGATCGGGGGGCAGCATTCAACTGCCCCCCTAGCCCCCTCGATTTCATCCAAATCAGAGGGGGGGATCAGGAGATATCAGCAATTACCTGCAGAGCCGGGAGCAGGAGGAAGTCCGTGCGATAAGGGAGACCCCGGTGACATCACAGGATTTCCTTCTTCACCGGGGTCTTCCCTTAGGCCTCCCCCTAGATGCCCCTGGTGGTGTAGTGGAGGTACTGCACTGTGATCTCCATTCAGATCACAGTGCAGTACCTGGTATAGTAAAGCTGTCAGTGTGACAGCTTTACTATACTTTTTGTGAATGGAACTCAAAGTTCCATTCACAAATAGGATTCTTTCTAAAAAAAAATTTTCTTTGCTAAAAAAATGGGGACAGAGATCAAAATTTGGTGATCACCAAATTCTTGATCTTTGCCAATGAATTAAAAATCACTTCCTGGAAAATGATTTCCAGGAAGTGATTTTTCCAATCAGATTTCGAATTGAAAAATGGGATTTGATGATCATCTTTGGGAATGATCCAAAAAGAAAAGGGAAAATGCACACACAAAAAATTCTTAAAGTGATACACACACCATTTTTAATTTTTTTTTTTACCCTAAAACTAAAAATTTGTCTTCTCCAAGCTTTCCAATGCCCCCGGTGATATCGGTAAAGTAAACGCGGATTATTATTTGTCCAATTTCAAGGGAAACTAAGACTATTTTAGTAGGAAATTTTGCAGAGGTACCAAAAAAAGACCGGATTGAATTTTTAGGATCAGTAAAGTGTGCAAAAACTTCCAGACTAACTGGTTTTCACTAAAATATCACTAAACGGGGGTGGGGGGTGAGTTGTGTCGGTTTTTGATTTTTTCTTGTAATTGCAATTATGCATGGGTCCCATTTGAGCTAGTTGGTGGTCCCGTCTCTGTTTGCACCCACCCATATGGCATACCGTTTGATTCAGGACATGTGGGAGTTTGCCATTTAGTGGGGTTTTTTACTTGCCAAGTGGGTTTAGGTAGGATTTCAACCATTGAGTCCTCTTATTTTATTTTTTCACAAAATCTCCTAAAAGCATGGAGTTCTATGAATAACAGCGTCTGGAATTCTTCATATATATACGAAAGCATGACACCGTTACGTAGCTGAAGGTGTGTAGATTCCAAAAATAAATAGTTTGTGGGGGGTATTTCCAAGTTGAATAGGCTGTTCAAATTACAGAACATTTTGATTTTGTTTTGTAATTGCACTTGTGCTTGTGTCCCACTTGAGCTAGTTCGTGGCCACGTCTCTGTGTGCACCCACGCATATGGCATACCGTTTGATTCAAGGCATGTGGGAGATTGATATTTACTGGGTTTTTTTGCTTGTCAAAATGGTTTAGGTAGGATTTCAACCCTTGAATCATATTTTATTTTTCACAAAACCTCCTAAAAACACTGAGTTCTATGGATCACTGGGTCTGGAATTCTTCATGTATGTATGAAAGCATGGCACTGTAACATAGCTGAAGGTGTGTTGATTCCAAAAATATATAGTTTGTGGGGGGAATTTCCAAGTTTCGGGACTGTTTCCTTAGAAAAACGGTAGGCTGTTAAAATTACAGAGCACTTTGATTTTTTCTTGTAATTGCATTTGAGCATGCGTCCCATTTGAGCTAGTTGGTGGCCACGTCTCTGTGTGCATCCACGCATATGGCATACCATTTGATTCAGGACATGTGAGAGATTGATATTTAGTGGAGGGTTTTATTTGAGGGGGGACATTTCCAAGTGTTGGGTCTGTTTCAAATTACAGAGCACCTTGATTTTTTTTTGTAATTGCACTTATGCATGCTTTCAATTTGAGTTAGTTGGTGGCCATGTCTCTGTGTGCACCCATGCATATGGCACGCATCGGTGATTGGCTGCCTCTCACACTATCACATGCGTTCCCGTTTCTGCTGCAAACAAGAGCCGGAGAAACCCCGCGAGGCGAGTGCTGTAAGTATGTGTCGGTGGGTTTTTTTTGGGAGGGGGTAATCTAATCTAACTGGGCAGTTGGGGGTGGGCTACAATAATAAAAAGGTTTTATTTAGGGGGACACAACCTTTAATACCAGCTTGTAAACATTTAAAGGGGAAGTTCAGTGCAAATACATATGCTTTTCAGAAACAGAGCAGTATTTTTTCATCCCAATTACCTTAATCTCTCCCTTTAGCATTGTGTCTGTGTTATAATAATGCAACCGAAATACTGACTTCCTGTTTGCAGGACCCCTAGTAGAGACCGTTATGGTCTTGCCCTTGACCCGCGCCTGGGTTGATTCATTTGCTCAGTAGAGATCTGAGCATGTTTGACCCATCCACAGCCAATCAGAGAAATTACTGTAGGAACATTCCAAGGAAGTGGTGCATTCTGGAGAAGGACCGAAAGAACCTGAAATGTTACTTCACTAATGTCAACAGCAGGGAACAGCAAAGGTATGAAATCAACTGATTTTTCAAAATGGGAAAGAATATGGAGAATACAAGAAGGCATTACATAAACTAACAATTTAAAATATTGATAATTTCCACTGAACTGTCCCTTATCTGTCTAGCGACCTACTAAGTATAGTAGTTCCACTGGGGCTGTTGGTGGAAGGGGGCTGTAATATTAAATTAGCATATATAACAGTGTTTATTGGATGGCTTTATCGGTTACCTAGCAATAAGTGTATGCATGGATGAGTGCAATTTAACGGTATGTCAAATGTGATTTTGATTACTTTTATATGGATTTATATACTGCCAGTAAGATAACAGTATGCGTTTTTTAATTGTCTTTTGACTGATTATTTTCTTACCAAGTGGCAAAATTTTTCTTACCAAGTACACAAATATTTTATACTATAGTTTTTAATATGGTGTGCTCTTTAAAAGGAGAACTAAACTTAATTTTTTAAAATCCTAATGTGAAAGCTTTTCTCCCCAGAATACCTATACATTGAAAGATTCTTCTCTAGTTATTTGCATTTAGTAGATATAAGTAAAGATTTGTTAAAATGGAGGCTTCCATGTTGTGCAGTACAACTCATAGCCCTGTTGCTTCAAAGAGCCATGCCCCCTGACCCCACGGTTCATAGTCTCAATGCACAAAGTTTCTAGCTTCTGTTTCCTGTGAAAGACAAAGTTTCTAAGTGTACCTGTGATCAAGTTGAGATGCGGGTGTTCACCATGTAAATGCTATGTTTTTAGGAACAAACAGCCCAAGATATCTAATCCCCTAGTTTACTTATGAAACAATATAACATCTACAGCCTAAGTTTATCGCTTTTTTTTGTTTATTTGTTTGCATGTTTCTAGAAAAATCTAAAGTTTCTACATATGTACAAACTTTTATATAGCAGCTCTGTTATTTATTTACCAATCAGCGTGAATTGCTGACAGTCTTCCAGTAGCAATACAAAATAGTGAACTGATTTTTACTGACATTTATTGAAAGGTATCTATTTCAAGTTCATTGTGCGCATTATGCTAAAGTCCCAGACCATTGGGACCCAGGTTCGATTACCCACTCTCCCTTTTTAAATTATGTGACTAGTAAAAGATAAACTACATGTACTAGCTTTTAACGTATTAGCCCTTGTGGCCTACCGGTAGAAAGCTCTCTTTTTAGAAAGACACAGTATAGAAGTTGCCGATTCGATCCCCCATACTTACTTTTATTTTTTGCTGAAATGTTAAATTTTCTGTTTCTTTCATCAGTGCTAGCAAAGATATACATTGTAAAGATTACTTTTCTTTTTTTTGTAGAAAGCAAAAGAATTTATCATTATTGGATAGGAGCATTAATAATGTTTACACAAAAAACTGCTCTGAAATCTTTGTTCTGTGTCAAAAAAACTGCTCTGAAATCTGTGTTGTGTGTCATCTCTGAGCTGTAACATGATTGTCTGTCAGCTTCCAGGAAGCAAAGACTGCAGTTTCCGTAAATGTTACTGTGTACAGATAGGTGAATTATGGGAGCTGATCCCTAGTCCTCACAGGTTATTTCCATAAATCACCCAGCATCCACAGCAAAGGGAGAGATGAGACAGCTTGTTGTGTGTTTGTGAATGTGCTGTCTATTGGGACAATGTTTGTCTGGGGGACTTTAGTTCTCCTTTAAGGTGTGTGCCCGTTTTGGTTCCAAATACTTTTCTGTTTTGGTTTATGACCATGAAACGGTTTGAGGATTGTACCCATTATAGTCTATGAAAAATGTCCCAAATTCACCGATAATGAGCAATGTTTCTGCAGATTTTTCAGCTAGTAATAGCTCACTTCTCCTATGTGTCCCACACGTCTGTAACAAATTTCATGGCTCTAGCTCAAAACTGTGGGAGTAGATACAGTACAAAAAAGGGAAGAACAATGGAAGAAGAATAAATAGAAAGAACAGTAATTGAAGCAAATTAACGACACAGTGGTGGTTGGAAAGAAATTTACCGTGTATACTTTTTTCAGTATAGTGCCGCTCATTCAAAACAAACATTTTAAAAGGCTGCATTGCTCTGCGTGTGTTTTTGGTAATACATTTTTCTTAAGGGGAACCAAGTAGCATTCACAATAATACAACAGCTGTTTCTCATGTCTCCCTTTAGTTTGGCTAACAGACAATCATATTACGAATAAAAACCTTTCCTCAGCACAAATGGGGCTTTTACAATTGCAGTGTATAAAGTGCACATTTGTATTGTGCTTTTCCTACAAAAATAAAGAAAAGTAATCTTTGAAGTTTCTAGTCAGCATAAATGGCAGACTTGATATTTTAACAGGTTACCACATGTATTCCATCATTCTAAAACTAGATTATTAGTCCACTAACCCATCAAGTACATGCACTTGTCTACATAGTACTGTCACTGACAGGCTAACAGTTCTTGTTTTGAAAGAATTTATATATGTATTATATTCTAACATTTATATTGTACAGTACAAATAAAGCATTGTTGTCATGTAATAAAAATCATGTAATAAAAACCTGATGATAAACACATTAAAAAAGAAGACCTATTAGACATACCACTGTTACCTGTTATTAAAATATAGAGTTATTGTGCTGGAGAACTTGGCAGTGTACATCAAACCTGTGAAAAAATTTCTGATGGCTACATCATTAGTTAATAGGTTTTTTTTTGTTGTTTGTTTTTTTTACTTACTGCCATCAGGGACTACTGGCCACCACTTCAGGGATAGGACCACTGCTTTTTTCTGCAAGATCAATAGCCATCTGAATTCTTCACTCCACTTTTCCATTTCAGCTCGGAACTAAGTATGGAGAACCCAAGATATTAATTACCTTTAAAGGGCAAGTCCAGCCCTGAAAGAAAACTCTACAACAGTAAATCACCCCCCAAAACCCTAAATGGTAATAGTTTGAAATCTGAAATATATAAGTCTAACCTGAAATCCTGCACAATGTCCTGTTGCCCCTGTTCTGCTTCCTGGTTCTTCCAGTTAGCAACTGTCAGTTATGGATTTGACAGTTGACATCACAGCCAATGACTGAATGCTAACCCCTGTCTGCCTCTTCTGAGCATGCCCAGCTCATCAGGCTCGTACAGTTTCTAAATTACTCAGTTTCCATGAGGCATCCAGAAGCATAGCAGGCATACAGTAATGAATTCATAGGACAAACTATGACTATCAACATCCTTTAAAGAGGCCATTCTTTCTAAAAGATGTTATTAAAGGGTAGTTAAAAAGGACTTCTACAAAATAAGAACTACATATATGAGTAAAAATGTAGTGATAAACATTTCCTTTTGATTTCTAGAGCTGGCAATACAGCGGTAAGATCAGGCAATTTTCAACTGAGCAGGTAACTACATTCGAATTGGCAGGCTGACAGTACAGGCAGGCTGCCTCGCTACACAACAAAAAAAAGAAAATAGCACTTTCATAGGGATAGGTAATTTTGCAAAAAAACATACATGGCCTTACAAGCTCTCTGTGGACTATTTACCAATAATCATCCCATGGAATACGTAAACATTATTTAAATTAGCAATTTTATCATATTAAGGGGCTTATTTAATAGGAAATGCAAAAATCTGGCCAGCCCAATTATGGTAACTGTAGTAACCAATCTAACTGCAGTAGCGTTTGATGCAGATTATTAGCACAGGCTTATTAAAATAAGCCCAAAATAGTTTTTATATAAATTTAAAGGCATCTTGGTAAAATGGAAGGTTAATTTTTCAAACAAACATTTTCTTACTGATTATAGCAGAAATAGATTGTAACATTACTGATACATCGGCTACTGTGAGTATACACTGCATAGAGGGAACTATTGCTGGTGAAGTGGGACTTCGGCATGATCATTCTTTATTAAAATGTTTACCCAGGTAAATCTTCCTTCCAAAATTTAAATCAGGTTTGTGGCTGTGGGTAAATCCCTTTTATGTGACTTAAGGCAGTTATTGGCAAAATCAAGTGCAAACCCAATATTAAATTTGGTGCTGGTGTAATGCAAAAGGACGCTGATACACCGAATTATTATTGCTTTTTGTCGGGTTTGCGCTTCATTAACCCCATAAAATTGCGTAGCAGCTCTGGATAAATGAGCCTAAAATATGCAGTTCCATAAAAATTTACCTTGCAGCAACAATGATAGTTTGATTGTGACTGCTAATAAGGCAGTGTGGGACTCCCCATTCGTGTTCACTTTCTTCTACCTGAGATGCATGGAAATAAACATTCAACACATTTGATATAATTTAATTAGTTCTTAGAAGTAATATGCTTTTTTATGTATTTTGTCTGTTCTCATTAGTACAGATTAAAAAGCTCTAATAAGGAATAATTACTACATTTATTGGTTATGGACCATTAAATAAAACCCCATATTTAAAACTTTTGTAGTTTAAGACAGTAATCCTGCAACCTGAATTTTTGAACGTACAGTCTCTTTCCACCTAACTTGGGAAATGTCCCTCCCCGGAAAATGGGCCAGCTAGAGTGTGCATCCTCCAGTGACCTGGCAATTTTATAAATTAACTTGTAGTACTAGGGGTCAGATCTAATAGACTTCAACCAAAACTTAAGAATTAGTGCTCCCATTGCCCCCCTTTGGTGTATGTAATATAGCGATTGCACTGCAGGAAGAAAGACCAAGCTTCTATGTGGTAGTAGCACCCCCAACATAGCCCTTTAATTGGAGGTCTTATGCCTTGTATACTAACCATTGAATGGAGGCCTCTTTCCCCTTGTTAAAAGCCAGTAGGTAGAAGGGAATTGACAGCTTTTAAAACACATTTATATGCCTGATGTGTGTATGCATTATTGTGATTAGCTGAAACCACTGGTTTTAATCCATTTCACTTCTAAAAAATTATTTTGGCATATCTTGACTAAGATCAGAGCTTGCCTTATTATTATATACCTATCATATCCTACAGTTCTAATAGGGGTTTGCTTTTTTAGAGATCTTCCCATAATGTCTTTTTTACTCCATACAAAAAGGTGTATCCTTGCCTTTATATTTATTGGGTTCCCAAGTACAACCTGCCAAATGAAGATTAACTGCTATTAAAAAGGAGCAACTGACATGACAGTAGGTTTTTTTTATTAGAGATAATGTGGCTCAAGAAGGCCTCATGCTTTTAGTAACTTCATATCTTAATACTATAACGTTAGGGGCACAATTTTGACACAGGAACATTGGCATATCTCATTTGACATTTCCTCTGTTATTAATTACTACAGATATAAAGCATGGGGTAGGAAAATGAGCAGTCTATGAATAACAAGATGTATGCAAGAAAACTTTGCTATTGTTTATTCACAAATTATTCTGTATCCGATCCCATTACATGCACTACTCCCTATAAGATAAACAAAAGAATATTTAAATTCCGTAAACACCCTTTGCAGAACCTTGAGCCAGTAGAAACAAACAAGGACACTTTTATATATATTTTAAAAATGTCCTAAGCATAAATAAGGAAAGAGTAATATATACTTACCGTCATATTGAAAAGGGGGAGCTGACCGTGAACTTTAAACTGATTAGTTGAAGTCAGGCCTCTACTTGTATACAGCAAACATCATTGAACTGTAAGACATAAGGCAGGATTTTTTTTAAAGGGAGCAAAACAATAACAATGGGAATCACTTCAAAAAATTAAGTATCTGTATTGAAAAAGATGATGGGGACCCAATACCAGACACATACAGATGAAAGGGACAAATTATCATGCACTAAAAACTAGAAGATAAACACAATCAAAGTGGTTTCAGTCATTACATGTCTATCTGGATTCTTACCATCTTCTAATGTATTTTATTTCTTATATAGCCACTACATATTCCGCAGCGCTTTACAATTATTTACTCAATTCACATCAGGCCCTGCCCCGAAGAGCTTACATCTAATCACTTTATGTACACATACAACTTATCAGTATGTCTTTATGATTGTGGGGGAGTGCCAAGAGGAACCCACGCAAGCACGGGAGAACATACAAAATCCTGGCAGATTGTCCAAGGTGGAATCGAACTCAGGACCTCAGCGCTGCAAGGCATCAGTGCTAACCACTAGCCACCGTGCAGTGGTTGAGCATCCTCTGTGGCTATATATCCACTTCTTACAGGCTAAAGAAGCATTAAAGGACACCTTACTGAGTTAAATTGTGGGTTGGCCGTATCCAGTTGTGGGCTATTTGTTTTTTTAGCCAGGAAGAGCTTTTCATCCAAAATATTTCAAGATATTTCTCATACATATCCCAAGATACAATTTTGGGGTCCAAGCCTACTGGGGACCCAATATGAACATAGAGAAACTGGGTGTACCTGCTGCCAGTATTCTTTAATTCGTGGGCAAGGCCATATGAGATAAGGTAGACAGAGCCCAAGGCAGAATGGTATTTCGGGCTGAGGGAGCTGCAGTCTTGTTTAGATTTGGATATCCACAGTGGGATTAGGTTTGCCCTGCTCACCACATACAGCTGAGTAAGCCTTCGGTGACACCTGCTTTCATGATTCCAGGGCTTTATCTCATTCTTCCTTATCCAGTAAACCCACCCCACAAAGTTTTTTTTTTTTTTTTGCTCAAGTTGTATTACTTGCTTCTGGGGATAAGGAAGGAATTTAATCAGGATTTCATTTTTAAGAAAACTAAATGTATAATCAAGAACTTGTGCAGGTAATTTAACTCCACCACCAGGATTAAACAATTGCTACATAAGAAATGAAAACCTAATTTAATTAATGATACATTTGTGAATGCTGCTCACTTCCTTTTACCCAGGTTTCTCTGTGATTGACAATTAAAAAAGAGGCTGATTATGGCACCACTTCTTTTCAGTACAAACGGTGTAGTGATGTTAATCATAGCTGTCATACATGAACATGCAAATGTAAAGTCAAACTTATTTTTTATACCAATAACATTTGGGCCACACAGTTGCTCGTGGTTAGCACTAATACCTTGCAACACTGAGTGCTGAGTTGCCAACACCTCATGGACAGATTTGCAAGGGATTAGTCCGAGTCCCGAGTCCTGAGTTCGCACAACTCATGGACGGATCTGCAAAGGAGTTAGGTATGTTCTCCCCGTGCTTGCGTGGGCACTCCCACAATCAAAAATACATACAACAAAAGGGATAGAAATGACAGCAGAACACAGACGGATAGATCACCAGAGAATATTCATCAGGTCATGGTATATCTGTTGTATTCAATTAGATCAACTGAACTTGAAGTTTAGTTCTTGAAGATGTTTCGCTAGTCATCCAACTGGCTTTCTCAATTCAGAATGATTTGTACAAGAATCTGTTGGCAATTATGTACCCTGGCCTGTCACCACATTGCCACATGGCCAGGAGGTGGGACTAAGGGTATAATGTTTGTAACTCACTTTGCACTGGTTATACCTAGGAAGGGACATTGTAGTCCCGAAATGTTGTGTGTTGTTTCACAATAAATTGTTGATTCTACACATATAGTGTGCTCCCTCTTTGCATCTTTGTTCTTGGATTACCTGAGCTTGTGGAGTAGAGAGCTGGGGAATAGCACCTATGCATTGTCTGGCAGCAAGCCAACAGTGGTGTGAGTTTTTCTGAACTGTATTGCGAATTATGTACCCTGGAAAGTCTCAATTAGCATAGAACACGAGTGTTTAGGGATCTTTCGAATGCAAAGTGTGCATCGTGGCTAAGAGGTGTTATAAGAACACTCAGGGTAAGTTGTCAAAACAGCATTGGCAGACAGTTGGTGTCGGAAACCCCCCCCACCTCTTTCAGGCTGGGTTTCTTCTTTATTTTCACATAAATGGCCTCTCCTTGACACCTCTCTTAACCAGTCACGTTCCTTTGACATATGTTACATACAATCTTCAAAGGTATGTCCTTTTTCCTTAAGATGCAGGTATACAGCTGAGATCCTGACCCGAGGAATTGGCTCTTCGTGCTGGGCCATACGTTGATGCAGTTGCTGTTTGGTCTCCCCCCACATACAAATTAGAGCACTTTTCACTGCACTGCGTATATTATTCGCTTTTCTTCTTTTTCAGTATTGGGTCCTTCAGATGTCCCAATTGCTGCTAATGTCTTGTTTGGTTTAAAGCAGACGGATACAGTGTTTTTTCGAAAATTCTTCTTCTGAGACCCCTGCTACATATGGGATGACCATGTTCTTTCTCCGTCTTGCTTTTCCACTACTGTGTTATACTGTTCTTTTCTTTTGTTCTACTTCTTTTGACAAAGGCCCAGTCTGGATATCCACAAGTTTTAAGGGCTCCTCTGAGATGTTTCATTCTTTAGCCTTCGCCTCTGTACTAGTGGGGATGTTCTCAGCGGGAGGGTTCTGATGACACCCAGCTTGTGATCTAAAGGGTGGTGGGAGTCAAACATCAAATACTGATCTGTGTGTATTGGTTTCCTGTAAGCCTCTACTTCCAGTTTACCATTTCCCTGACTTCTACCAAGCAGTCCAAGAAATAAAATACAGAGGCTCTGTACCCTAGGGGCGTAAATGCAGGTATCCTTACACTCCTGCACTCTGTGGATTGCTGGTTCTGTTAACTAGTATGAATAATGGGGAAAACAGTACAAAGAAGGACATACAAAGTAACATCTCTTTTTATTTATCAGCTTGGTCACTCATATGCTACCTAATAAAGCAATTGTCCGTTTAGTTAACTTCTTTTTTATGTTTTTTTGTTTAATATGATTTTTTTCTCTATATTTTTTCCATATTCTTGTTTTTGAGTGGATTGTCTGTTTTGTTTTAATTTTCTGTAGAAGAAATAATAAGGATAGTATAATTTTATGTAAGTTGTTTTTGACCGTTTAATTTTCTCTCATTTGTTCCGTTTAATATTTCTGTTATTAGTGTTCTTAGTTTATATGTTGCCTTTTTTTTTCCTCTGTTCAGTTTCTGTAAGAGAAGGTACATTAGTTTTGAAATAAAAATATTAAAGTTAAAACGTCTATTTGTCTTTCTTTCTAGATTTTATTAACCTGTATTTGTTGTATAGTAATGGGTTTTCGTTAGTATCCAATTGGTTTATTAGTTTGTGACGAGAAGTATTTTAGTTCTGTTATGTGTAGGTATTTATTTTCTTTATAGGGTAGTTTTATTTTGTTAGTTATCTTGTGTTTGTTTTATTCATTTAGTTCATTGTTTAAAAACCTTTCACTGCCACAAATCGTATATTCACGATCTGTGCAGGAAAGGCTCAAACTGCCACAGACGTGAATATACGATCTGTGGCTTCCCCTTAAAAAAAAAAAAAAATCTGTTAGTGCTAGGGACATCGGGGGGCAGCATTCAACTGCCCCCCTAGCCCCCTCGATTTCATCCAAATCAGAGGGGGGATCAGGAGATATCACAATTACCTGCAGAGCCGGAGCAGGAGGAAGTCCGTGCGATAAGGTAGACCCCGGTGACATCACAGGATTTCCTTCTTCACCGGGGTCTTCCCTTAGGCCTCCCCCTGATGCCCCGGTGGTGTAGTGGAGGTACTGCACTGTGATCTCCATTCAGATCACAGTGCAGTACCTGGTATATAAAGCTGTCAGTGTGACAGCTTTACTATACTTTTTGTGAATGGAACTCAAAGTTCCATTCACAAATAGGATTCTTTCTAAAAAAAATTTTCTTGTGCTAAAAAATGGGGACAGAGATCAAAATTTGGTGATCACCAAATTCTTGATCTTTGCCAATGAATTAAAATCACTTCCTGGAAAATGATTCCAGGAAGTAATTTTTCCAATCGGATTTCGAATTGAAAATGGGATTTGATGATCATCTTTGGGAATGATCCAAAAAGAAAAGGGAAAAATGCACCACACAAAAAATTCTTAAAGTGATACACACACCATTTTTATTTTTTTTTTTTTTACCCTAAAACTAAAAATTGTCTTCTCCAAGCTTTCCAATGCCCCCGGTGATATCGGTAAAGTACACGCGTTATTATTTGTCCATTTCAAGGGAAACTAAGACTATTTTAGTAGGAAATTTTGCAGAGGTACCAAAAAAAGACCGGATTGAATTTTAGGATCAGTAAAGTGTGCAACTTCCAGCTAACTGTTTTTCACTAAAATATCACTAAACGGGGTGGGGGGGTGGGGGGTGAGTTGTGTCGGTTTTTGATTTTTTCTTGTAATTGCAATTATGCATGGGTCCCATTTGAGCTATTTGTGGTCCCTTCTCTGTTTGCACCCACCCATATGGCATACCGTTTGATCAGGACATGTGGAGTTTGCCATTTAGTGGTTTTTTTTACTTGCCAAGTGGGTTTAGGTAGGATTTCAACCATTGAGTCCTCTTTTTTATTTTTCCAAATCTCCTAAAAGCATGGAGTTCATGAATACAGCATCTGATCTTCATATATATATACGAAAGCATACACCGTTACGTAGCTGAAGGTGTGTAGATTCAAAAATAAATAGTTGTGGGGGTATTTCCAAGTTGAATAGGCTGTTCAAATTACAGAACATTTTGATTTTGTCTTGTAATTGCACTTGTGCTTGTGTCCCACTTGAGCTAGTTCGTGGCCACGTCTCTGTGTGCACCCACGCATATGGCATACCGTTGTGTTCAAGGCATGTGGGAGATTGATATTACTGGGTTTTTTTGCTTGTCAAAATGGTTTAGGTGGATTTCAACCCTTGAATGATATTTTTTTTTTCACAAACCTCCTAAAAACACTGAGTTCTATGGATCACTGGGTCTGGAATTCTTCATGTATGTATGAAAGCATGGCACTGTAACGTAGCTGAAGGTGTGTTGATTCCAAAAATATATAGTTTGTGGGGGGAATTTCCAAGTTTCGGGACTGTTTCCTTAGAAAAACGGTAGGCTGTTAAAATTACAGAGCACTTTGATTTTTTCTTGTAATTGCATTTGAGCATGCGTCCCATTTGAGCTAGTTGGTGGCCACGTCTGTGTGCATCCACGCATATGGCATACCATTTGATTCAGGACATGTGAGAGATTGATATTTAGTGGAGGGTTTTATTTGAGGGGGGACATTTCCAAGTGTTGGGTCTGTTTCAAATTACAGAGCACCTTGATTTTTTTTTGTAATTGCACTTATGCATGCTTTCAATTTGAGTTAGTTGGTGGCCATGTCTCTGTGTGCACCCATGCATATGGCATACCATTTGATTCAGGATATTTGGGAGATTGATATTTGGTAACTTTTTTTTCATTACTTGGGTTTTTGGCAGGGTTTTTAACTTTGAAACCTGTTGTTTCTTTATTTTTTTTCAGAAAATATGCTAAAAGTGCGAAATTCTACGAAGATCTGAGCACACACAATTGATGGTATGAATAAACAAATGGCACCGTTCCTTAGCTGAAGGTATGTAGATTATGAGAATATATATTTTTGGGGGGTATTTTTGAGTTAGAGGGGTGTTTAGATAAAATCTTAAAAAACTTTAAATGTAAAATCTTAAAAGTTGCTGCATTCATGTCCGTGTGTGTAACCATGCATATGGCATACCGTTTGATTCAGGGCATTTGGAAGATTGATAATTAAGTTTTTTTACATGACATGGAAATTTGCCATGATTTTTAACTTTGAATTGTATTTTTATAAATTTTTCCTGAAAATCTGGTAAAAAAGCGAAATTCTACACAAAACTGCGCCCACACCATTGGTGGTATGCATAAAAGAATCACACCATTGTGTAGCTGAAGTGTGTAGATTCCAAGAATATATAGTTTTGGGGGGTATTTCTAACATGGGGGGTGTTTAGTCTGATAAATCTGAAAAGTTGCTGTAATTGAGCCACTGTTCATTGGCTCACTTTGTGGCTAGTTGATTCCTTGTCTGCGTATGTAACCATACATAGGGCATACTGTTTGATTCAGGACATTTGGGAGATTGATATTTGGTAACTTTTTTTTACATTACTTGGAATTTTGGCATGATTTCTACCTTTGAGAGTGTTTTTTTTTTCTAATTTTTTAGAAAATCTGCTAAACACGCAAGCTTCTACGAAGAACTGCGCCCACACCATTGATGGTATGAATGAACAAACTACAGAATTACGTAGATAAAGGTGTGTTGATTCGAGAAATATATGGTTTGTGGGGGTTGTTTTGTGGGGAAAAACTGCAGACTGTTCAAATTCAGATTTGGCTGAATATTTTTGCTGTTTCTGAGCCATTGTGCATTGTCTCACTTCATGGCCATTTGCTTCCACGTCCGCGTGTGTAACCACGCATATGGCATACCGTTTGATTCAGGACATTTGGGAAATTGATATTTAGTAACTTTTTTTTTTACATTCCATGAGGTTTTGGCATGATTCCTTCCTTTTGAAGTTGTTTTTTGTTCATTTTTTCAGAAATGTGCAAACTTCCATGAAGAACTGTGCCCACACCATTGATGGTATGAATGAACAAACTACAGCGTTACATAGCTGAAGGTGTGTAGATAATATATAGATTGTGGGGATTATTTCTAAGTTATGGGGGTGTTTAGTCGAAAAAACTGCAGACTGTCCAAATTCGGAGTTGGCTAAATATTTTTGCTGTTTTTGAGCCATCGTGCATTGGTCTCACTTCATGGCTTTTCGCTTTCATGTCCACGTGTGTAACCAACTATGGATTTACTGTTTTTCAGACATTTGGGAGATTGATATTAGTAACTTTTTTTTTACATTCCATGAGGTTTTGGCATGATTTCTACCTTTGATTGTTGTTTATGTTCATTTTTTTAAAAATTGGTAAAATTGCAAACGTTTACGAAGAACTGCGCCACACACATTGATGGTATGATGAACGAATGCAGCGTTAATAGTGGTGTGTAGATTCAGGAATATATAGTTTGTGGGGTATTTTTGAGTTGGGGGGGTTTTGTGGAAAACTGCAGACTGTTCAAATACAAAATGGCTATTTTTTTGCTGCTACGACATTTGGCACGGTCACGCTCTAGGGTAGTTGGTAGCCATGTCTCTGGGGTACACCCAGAATGTGGCATACCGTGTTTATTCGGGAGGGGTTAGGCTTCATATTTGAGATGCGTTTGACATTTCATCCACAGTTTTTAGCTGAAATTCGATTGATTTTGTCTCCGATTTTACAGTTGAGGAAAAAAAGGAAAATGTGAGAAGTAACTTACAATTTGACGAAGAGCTGCGTTCCGGGTATCTGCATTTTGATCGAACTTACCTGACTTGTAAAATCCTGCGGGTATGTAGTTTCTAAAAAATATCTCACTGTGGGGATATTTTAGTTAATTTGGTAGATATCTATGTTAACTGCCAGAAGTGGTTATACATTTCAATTTGGTGTAATATTATTAAAGGTGCAGTTTTAGTTTGGGGGGTCTCCTGTACAGGAAAAGTGGGTTACCTACATATTTGCAAATTTTTCATTTTTTTTTTTTTTTACATAGTTTACCCATAATTCCAGTCAAAATTCCAGAAAAGTTACAAAATTCTGTTACCATGTTAAAGTACACTTGTGCTGAAAAAAGAATGTATAATATTCCTGATTACTGCAAGATTCCTACTGTAAAATTGTCTAAAGTGATTAAGGGCAAAATCCTGAAAATTCTGCTGGCACTTAACGCAAAAAAAAAAAAAATAGAAATTCTTCTGGCACTGAAAGGGTTAAAGGATAATTATAGTGTGTATAAAGTTGTTTAAAAAAAAAAAGTTAAAAATATAGAACTGGTAATAACTAACTCCCAATATTGTTTCTGTGACTCGCATCAGCCCAAAGAAAACTGATTCAGCCAGCCTTCCTCCCATATTCAGCACTATCTTTAATACAGGACTAAACTGGCAAATAAAAACTGTATGTGCTGAAGCTTTTCAGCTAAACAATATTGTGAGGTAGGAATAATCAATCCTACCTCCCTGCCCCATGTACTTTTTATTTTCAAAATGTACAAAAAGATTATGTACCTATCACTGCCCACAGTGATGGGTACATAATCCTGCCCACAGTGAATGGTACATAGTAACATCATAAAGTAATTGGGGTTGAATAAAGACAAGTCCAACCTTTATACCCTCCTTTTTAATCATACCTAACAGTTGATACCGAGGAAGGCAAACAACCCAGCTAAAAAGGGGGGTGGGGAAAGGGAAAAGGGTCCTTCCTGACTCCAAATAGCAAATGGAATGTATCCCTGGATCAACCAGAACTACGGTAAATGTATATATGTATGTATCATTTTATTTATAAAGTACCACTTGGGTATGCAGCACTGCACAATAGAAAATATAGAGTAACAAACAAGAGCATAAATGCAAGCAATTATACAGATAAATAAAAATTAAATATATATATAAATTATGTATAAATTGATATAAGTGCAGCATGCCATGACACATTAGGAATGAGATCCCTGCCCCAAAGAGCTTACAATTTAAGTGGGTCGGACAACATACAGAAACAAGTGGAGATATGGGTACAAAGTGCTTGAAATAGCTAACAATCATTTGTTGTGCTGGTGCTCAGAAAGGTAGGATAACAGTCTAGATTTTAAAGTATTAATAAATGTCACCTGGCGAAGCGAGAGAGGGAGAGTGTTCCAAAGGTAGGGAGCAGCAAAAGAGAATGGTTTAAGGCAGGAGGAAAAGGTGTTTGTTGGGGGTTTGTGGAGAAGATTTCCTTGCGAGGAACGGAGGGCACCGCCAGGAACATAAGGGACCAAGAGAGAAGATAAGTAGGGAGGGTGCAGTAGAGTGAAGGTATTTTAAGGTAAAAAGAAGGGTATTGAATATGATTCTTTGTTTGATGGGAAGCCACCCTATGGACTGCAGTTCTCTTTTGGAGGAGGGTGAGATGATCCGAGCTGCCAAGTTTAGGATAGTCTGGAGAGGAGAGAGTTGACAGGCCGGGAGTCGAAGTAGCAGAATGTTACAGCAGTCAAGATTGGAGATTATAAGAGCATACATGAGCATTTTAGTAGTGGAGCGAGAGAGGAAAGGGCAGATCTTGGAAATATTGCAAAGGAGAAAACAACACGTCCTAGTGATATTGTTAATGTGATGATGGAAGGAAAAAGCAAGGACTCAAAGATTACTCCAAGGCAGCGATTCCACACTTGGAAGTTTGTATGTTCTCCCCACGCTTGCATGGGTTTCCCCAATGCATGGGAAGAAACCCACACAATAATCCATGTAATTGTAAAGCGCTACTGAAGATGTTGGCTCTATATAAATCCACAATTATAACAATGACAAATAATTGTGTAACACCTATAGGAGACAAATATCTCAATAGCATCTAGTGGCTGCCATATTCAAACAGACCACAATATTGCCAAAGGTAAAAGGGTAACCATTTCAGCAAGTGTATAAATACTCATTCTCATCAGAAACACAGAACAGCCACTGTGCAGACATTTTTTGGTAAGAAAGATGGACCCGAATTAGAATTGAATCCTTTGGGATGTAAAACATCTAGTGAAAGATCCAGTAGGATTCTTTACAATAAGAGAGCATTATTTCTATCACCTCCTCGTGGCAAGGGACGTATCGGATTAATTACCAGACCCAGTGGCGTAACTACCGCCCGCGCCACCCCTGCAGTTTCCCCCCCTGACCAGACTATCTAGATCTATCTAGAAGCAAAGAGTGTTTTTTTTTTTTAGTCAAACATTGGTAGACCAACAAGAGAAACCCTATTGGTGACACTAACTGACAGACTGTTTATTATTCTCTGCATTATAGGCTATGAACTGCCACATTATTTAACTCTTAGGCTGCTTGTGAAGGTTCTCATTTATTCAGGTCATGGTATATCTGTTGTATTCAATTAGATCAACCGGACATGAAGTTTAGTTCTTGAAGACGTTTCGCTAGTCATCCGTCTGGCTTTCTCAATTCAGAATGACTTGTACAAGAATCTGTGGCACTTTGTACCCTGGAAATCCAATTAGCATATCACAGCCAGGTGTTAAGGCGTGATTAGATAGTGGCTAAGAGGTGTTATAGGAACGCCCAGAGTAAGTGTCAAAACAGCATTGTACATGGCAGACAGATGGTGTCGAACCCCCCCACCTCTATTTAGGCTTGGTTTCTTTATTTTCACATAAATGGCCTCCTTAACACCTCTCTTGAACCAGTCACGTTCCTTTGCCAATATGTTAACATTACAATCTTCAAAGGTATGTCCTTTATCCTTAAGATGCAGGTACACGGCTGAGTCCTGACCCGAGGAATTGGCTCTTCTGTGCTGGGCCATACGTTGATGCGTTGTAATGTTAACATATTGGCAAAGGAACGTGACTGGTTCAAGAGAGGTGTTAAGGAGGCCATTAATGTGAAAATAAAGAAACCAAGCCTAAATAGAGGTGGGGGGGTTCGACACCATCTGTCTGCCATGTACAATGCTGTTTTGACACCTTACTCTGGGCGTTCCTATAACACCTCTTAGCCACTATCTAATCACGCCCTTAACACCTGGCTGTCATATGCTAATTGGGATTTTCCAGGGTACATAAGTGCCACAGATTCTTGTACTAGTCATTCTGAATTGAGAAAGCCAGTCGGATGACTAGCGAAACGTCTTCAAGAACTAAACTTCAAGTCCGGTTGATCTAATTGAATACAACAGATATAACTCTTAGGCTGTTTCGGCAGCGACCAGAGCATGTTGGTCAAATGTTCCTCCAAATCTGAATGAGCTTAAATGGACTGCATGACCGGGTGCGTCAAAATATTACGGTTCTTTTGCATTCGACCGGTGATATTTTGACCACGTCAATTGGGACAAATTATTGGACCATGTGTAATACAACAGGTGTAATATGTTAAGTAACTTACCAAGAAGAACATACGCTGCTGTAAGCCTTTCCCAGATAACTTGCTTAAACTACCAAGTCTTATAAACTCCTAAAATAGAATGAAAAAAATGAAAAATAGTGATTTCTTTTAAAAACTGTATCTGCCATTATTTCCGTACTTGCAACTAAGCAGAAGCATCAGATAACATTGTAGTATGGACACATGAAAGCAGCAAACAAGTTTTATATAGAAAAACCTGGCTACAAAACTTAAATTATTTTAATTTTTTTTCATTTAAAACCACAATTCCCTGCAAGTACAATATTCACACCTGATCCTCTTCCTCTTTACACCACCACTGGTTAACTATGGAAATGATAAATTAAAGACATACATCTGTCTAGCCCAATTTTTTTCCCCACCCTACCCATCCCCTATGTGTTGATGGTATGATTACACAACAGATTTAATGACTGATCACTGTGATTTTTCACTCAGACACTAAATATGAAAAGAAAGCATGAACCATCAGCAATAATTTGTACAAAGGAAATCATATACCCTAAACATTACATATAGTGAGGGGATCAGGATGGGATTTTAACCATTTATTTGCAGAATATTATTTTGCCCATAAACAGGGCAGGATATAATATGTTCACTCACACCAATATTTCTGTAAAAAGAAAGCCACAGTAGATTTGTAATGCAATACATCTCATTGCCACTGAATATGCAAAATAGTAATGATAATTAGTAACCTGTCATTATTCCATTTATTTTTTACTGTTGTTACAAATACAGTAATACAGTAATAATTTTATTCTAAAATAAACAAGGCTAATAAAACTAGAAACAAGGTGCGTTTGTTGCCTGTAATTGTTTATGGATCTTTTTATATCGGCCAATAGTTCTCTTTCTACATCTCATAGCCATATCTACTTACCCGTCCTGGAACCATCAGATTGTCAATTCCAGTTAAATCCTTTCTGAGCTCCTGCAGCTTCTGGAAATTTTCCATTTTTATCATAGTACCATGCAGCTGAGCAACCATTTCTGATATTTCCGCCAAAGCAGCTAAACAAACAAATGTTAAGTTTCATTACATCTTGTAAATTGTAAGATCCATCTTACCATTCATAAGAGAAGGGTTAAACCCATGAATAATTTTGCCAACTCTACTGAGGAAAAACAATATCAAGCTTGGGATGTCCCTCTTACAGATCTCTATAGTAATTGACTTGGTCAAGATACCATAGGCCTACTGCACAAGTACCAATTTCAGCCAGATATCTCCCAGATTTACCGATCAATATATATAAAAAAAAAAACAACAAGTGTCTTTTTACAATTTATAAAATCTTTAAAAGTATCTTGCTTGCGCTTGAGGTTGAGGGTAGGGGAAGGGTTAAAATAAGAAGTAAAAAATAAATAAATAGGTTAAGATCAAGATTTCTGTAATCCCTGATGAAGCTGTAAGGATTAAAACAGCGAAACGTGTAGGAACTACCTCACAAGCCACAACTTGAAGGGGCCACGCCATAGCAGAGAGGTGCAAATTCGACAACTGCTAATGGACTGTTTCTGCAAGGTTTTTTAGTGCTTTTTATTGTTTTTAATTGCCAAGCAAGCATCAGAACAGCACAGAGTGAAGCCTGCATTACCCCTAGTGGTGGATAGACATAAGTGAGTGGTTGAATTTTAATTTTAATATATGGAAGTGTCATTTTAAACTGTTTTTTTTTTTTACAGAGATCTTGATCTTAACCAATTTTTTACTTCTTATTTTAACCCTTCCCCTACCCATACCCCCAAGCGCAAGCAAGATACTTTTAAAGATTTTATAAACAATTCAGTGGACAACTTGCAGTGCAGCCACCCTACTTAACCATTCCCTACCACACCATAGCGCGGAAGTAACCCAATCTACTATTATTTCTTTTTACAATTTACTGTATTATTTAGCTAGGCAGAATTACAAAGACAATTTATGAGAAACATTATGTTTTATCATGTGTATTAAATAACCATATTATTTATTAACCTGAATGGTTGATAGTGTCCTGTGTTAGCAGTGACTACAGCAGTATAAATGTTAAACTTACATGTGTGTTTGTTCACTGTACTAACATTTAGCCTGTTGTGCAGTAGGCTTTGGTTGGAGCCATACACAAACATGCATGCACTTTACTGCTGGATATTAAAGGGGAACTGTGGTCCAAAAATGACTTTAGGTAAATTGATAGGATTTGCTCCCCTGAGAGTTTTTGCAATTTATTTCCATTGTTTATTTTGCATAGTTTTTCATATGGCAGCAGCATCACCAGGTCCCCTGCACTTCCTGCTCTGAAACTGTCAGTCAATCTGTCCTGTGTCTCCTCCTCCACTTTGCAGCTCCCCTGGTCCCTCCCACTCATGGACCCCATGGTCCCTCCAGTTGCAGGCCCCCATGGCCCTGTATCTTACAGCCCCATGTGGCCCCGCCCACTCGCGGGTGCCGTGGCCCCGCCCACTCGCGAGTGCAGTGGGTTACTCTGACCGAAACACACCCCCCCCTACAGAAAACTCTGTGGAAACAGGCACAGTGAGAACTCTGCCTAAAAAGCCTGTTTTCACACAGTGAAAGAGAAGGGCTCTTTCACTGAGAAAGGGTTTTACACCCGAAACATGTTGTGTATATTGCACCAATAAACCTGTTTGCAGCTTGAACACCCAAAGTCTTCGCTTTATATTTTGTGAAAGAGAAGGGCTGTAGATTCCCTTACCTTCTCTGTCAGGACTTCACACAGCAGAGAAGAGGAGGGACTTCCTGTCTCCCTCACACACTGAGGGAGTCTGAGGCTGTGCTCGCCTGTGCAGGAGAAGCCTTAGGAATGTCAGCCTCCCACCCATTAACTTTCTGGTCAGTCATTTCTGTATATCTTGGGCTGTGGAGCACGTAGAGAGGTGGTTGATGGCTCATTTCAAAGGTAGGAAACTGGCCTTTCATATAAGCTTAACCACAGTTCCCGTTTAATTCTTAGTTATTTTAGTTAATGCACACATGCATATTAAGGCACTTGGTTGGGTGGCCAATACCAGCTCTTTGTGAATCCTTTAACAAGGTTAGTGAATGGCGGTTAGTGAAGAGATAAATTAGGAAAGATCAGGATTAGAAAAACGAGTAACAATACATACAGTAAATTGGAGACTAACTGCTTCTTTAAAACCAATATTTTAGTAAATATTTCACACAGATGCAACAAAGTTTTTTCAAGCCTATTTGTTGGCAAGAACCCAATAAGAATGTATAGCCTACTGGCAGCTTTTATTATACAAGAGGATATCCTTGTTCTTACCACGAGAATCTCTGAAGTCCACGTGATTTGGAGAGTAGTGTTTACATAGTCTTTCCATTATTTGCTTGTAGTGCATTAGTCTGTGTAATGGCTGAAGGAGAAAGGTGTTCAGAGGTAAATAACACACCTTTTCCTGCTCAAAGTCTCTGCAAAGGCTTTCCAGCTTGCGGGAATCTTTAATTGTCTTTTCCAGTTCTATCAGTGCCTCAGAGTGTTTTTGAAGATGACTTGTGGATTTGTTTGGAAAAAAAAACACAAGTAAAACATACAATATCTTATGTCTAATTTGCTGTTCAACAAAAGTTCTGCATAAGTGGATATGGAATCTGTCAGATGCAGCATTGTGGGGGGGGATTGAAAACCTTAAAAAGATCCAAATATTAATTTCAGAGGAATATCATTGCCAAACAGTACCTTCATACCCTGAATATTCTTCAGCATTACATCTCCAACCTTTTGATTCTCTCCCTTTAAATGTGAGTTTGATCTTCCTTCCCTGTAGGTAAGGAAGGCAAATATTTGTAAAAATGACAACTGCTAGTGCTTTGTAAAAAGCAAATATTTCATCATCAGTCCCATAAGTTTGTCTAACTTCCATTATTTATTTTTTGAAAAGTCAAGAATGTAACATACACAGATAATACCTGAAGACAATGTAACCTTGCTATAATCTAAAAACTGTGATATACTACCAAAATGAACAGGCCCGGATTTAGCACACGCCTAAGGGCACCTATCACTCTCTACAAACCCCTGCACCCCCTAAATAGTCTATTTACTTCCCAAAAATAGTAAAAATAGGTGTCGTTTGGGGGGAATAACCTGTGTGAAGGGGTGGGGCTAAGGGCACCAGGCCTTTTGTGCCTACAGGCTTCGGAGGTGAAAATCCACCCCTAAAATGTGCATTATGGTGGTCATATATGCAAACCAATTGTGTTATACTTTTATTGTACAATTATTGGATCACATTTGTGCACATAGAGTTAACACATTGCTAACAAAAAATTTACAGGGAAAAAGGCACATGTAATTTAGCATTCAGTGCTCTGGAGTTGATAAATTCTTCGACTCCTCAGTTTATGACAGAACACAATCACTGCCAAAATTCAGCTTTTGGGAACAAAAAAAACCCCAACTATTCTACAGGGTGTAATAAAATTTCTTATTGTTAAAAATTATGCTAATTTTGCCCAGATGTTAGTTTCAATTTGAAATCCAACATCCGACTGGTTGGGGCAAAATTAGCACCACTTTTATTACATCAATCTGCTAATGGCCATCCAAGCCTACACTGCCAACATACTTAAGTAAAGATATTGAAGTTTGGTCTTAAAATCGATATCTAAGCCCAAATGTTATGCCCAAATTAAATTACATATCAAATATATTCTATATTATTTTATAAGCCAAGCAAGTTTATCTTCATCTGATTAGTCCTAGTGCTGACAATTGTTACACGTCTGCACTCAAATGAAACAACTGTGCACTGGGCTTCCTTCTTACAGAATAGAAGTACTACACCAACTATGCCTGTGAAATATGACATTAACATTGTCTCTACCTTTTTTTCCAACTCCAGGTGGCCAAAAATTTGTTTAGACTACACAGCATTGTTTCCATCTACAGTGATCCACGAGTAAGGTAAATTTATTGACCTTTGTTCCTGGCTCCTGTAAAATTGATTGAAGAACGGAAGGTAAGGCATAGCTCCTTTACCTCCCATTCTTCAATCAATGCATTAAAGGGCATTTCCACACCCTACATGTAGGGCACCCCATCCCACCCACAACCGTCGACTTTTGTAAAGAAAGCCCCAGAAAGATACTTGCAGAACTTCATTCCTCCAGCAATATGCTCCAGGCTCTCTGCTAGGCAGAATCAGCCGGGAGGGGTGGGACAGTCAGCCATGTCTGTGATTGGCTAGCCAGCAGCCAATCACAGACAGGGCTGCTGGCTATGTAGAACACCAGGGGGATGAAGGTCTGTAAGAATCTTTCTGGGGCTTTCTTTGTAAAAATAAATTGGCAGTTGGGGTGGGCTATACACAGTAAAAATAATTTGTAGCTAGGGAATGCAGTAGACAGAAGGGATCTGGAGGAAGGGAGGGAAAGGGCTCCCCTGCGCATGTCACAGTCCTTACTGAGAAAGCAGGGACCAGATGACATACACACACACACCTTTTACAAAGTTTTTTCAAATTTGAAAAGTCACAGCAGGAGAATTATTTGGAGCAGGGATGTAAGGATTTTTGAAGACTACACAGTGGAGCCAGTATGAGAATAAATTTTATTTTTGGAGGTGTACATGCCCTTTAAAGGAATAATTCCCTTTTTCAGCGAACTATTCCTTTAATATTTTATTTTTTATCAATGCAAAGTTTATTAACAGAAGATAAAACTAGTACACTTGCACACTGTTTCTGAAGGAAAACATCTTGGATACTAGTTACAGATCTACTGTGGATGTAGACTGCCTCAAATTTATCTCTTCTTATAATACCAGGCACATTTGAAGGTGAGGGGGTAAGAGAAAAGGGTCCATGTCACTCAAAACATGTTGTGTTGAAGTTACAATAAACACTGTGCGGTTATTCTGCCTCAGTATGTCTGTTATCCCCTCACCTATCTTTAAGTAAAACATTACTTCTAAATGCATGTTGGATGGATATTGGATGGATGCATAGAGAGTGGTAACTTAACTGTCTGAACACCCAGCACTGGATACTTTAAACTATTAAGCACATTTGAAGATGTAATATACCAGTGTATATTACATATTACATTAATGTAATATACCAGAGTGTGACTTGATTGGAGTGGTGTGGGTTGGGTATATGTAAGCAGCTTAAAATGTGGGCAGATTTTTGTTTTTAGACTAGACATGCCCATGTACATTCATTTTGATATTAAGGTAAAAGGTAAGAGTTTAGGAACACTTAGATCTACTATATAAAGCTAAAATCATGTATGTATGCATGCATATCCTTCCCAGATCATGCCCCCAAACTGCCAAGCTACATCCCCTAACACAATGGCCACACCCTAAGACATTACGGCCACGACCCAAGACATCATGGCCAAGTCCCCAAACATTGTGGGTAGGCCCCCAAATGTCATGGCCATGCCCTGCCACCAAATGTTGTGGCCATGCCCCCAAACATCATATGTATGCCCCCAAATGTTTCTTCCACACCCCCAAAACATCACAGTCATGCCCCTAAAGGGCATGGCCGGTTAAAACTGCTAGTTTTTTCAGTCAAGGCCGGTTAAAATTGCTAGTTATATAAAAAAGTAGTGTGCATGATGTTTTTAAAACACTTCTTACCATAGTCCAAGTCTTTGATCAACTTCCTTTAAAAAACCAGAATGAAATTTATACAAGGGATCAAAGTTGAAAAATAAAAGATTTCTAAGTGATTCTGGCATACAATCATCTTTGCCAATTGTATTCTGAAACCACTGCAAAAAAGATAAAATATAAAGTGTAGAAAATATTAGACCAGTAGTTAGGACAAATTGTCAGCATCACTGTAGAAAATTATTTTTATTCATCCAATTCCCCAGGTATGTACTTTGTCATCATACCTCCTACCACTCAGTAGTGTATCTACAGGGGCATGCCAACCCCCCTGGAAAGTTTTTTTTAAACCAAGAATATGCCAATCAAAGGGGAGGGGGGTTTAGGATGTAGGTTTCTGGGGCCACTGTTGGACCTATAAAATTCTGACTGCCTATAATGTGTTTTTCGAAGGTTGAAATTTTTATTTTTTTTTTACCTCCAAAAACACGAAATTGTTTACAACATACCGTAATTTCTGTTTCTTGTCACCTTCCATGGCAGCATTCACCAGACTGGGATATCCCTGGCTCACAGGAAACGCACGGCTTAAAAGTCCCTCCCCTCCTCCACTCCTTGTCTTTATTATAAAGCTGTCATAGGAAACACAATCATAACAATTAATCCATAGTCAACAGAAACAAAGGGTGGGAAATCCTCTGGTGAATGCTGCCATGGAAGGTGACAAGAAACAGAAATTACGGTATGTTGTAAACAATTTCGTGTTTTCTCTGTCACCCCAGTGGCAGCACTTCACCAGACTGGGACATATCCAAGCTAAACTTAGGGAGGGAAATAAACCTACTTTTTCACTGTTGAATTACCGCCTCCAATACTCTCCGACCGAACTTAGTTCTGTCGGTTGTTGTAACATCTAGGCGATAATGCCGTACAAAGGTCCTCCATGATGACCATTTAGCGGCTTCACAAATGTTCTTTAATGGAACTTTTGAATCGAGGGCCCACGAGGTAGACACTGCTCTAGTTGAGTGAGCCTTAAGACCAACCGGGACTGCCTCGCCTCTTACTTGATAGGCCTTTGCAATGGCTTGAGTCAGCCAAGAAGCTAAGGTTGCTTTTGCCGGGGCTTCCCCTTTTCTGAATCCTCTCGGAATCAGAAAGAGCCTGTCCGACTTCCTCCACGACTCCGTTCTTTTTAAGTAGTGAGTCAAAACCCTTACCAGATCCAAGGAATGCAGTTTCTGTTCTTTCTCCGTCTTGGGATCTGGGCAAAATACGGGCAAATTGATTTCTATATCTAAATGGAAAGGCGTAATCACCTTGGGCAAAAAACCAAATGCCGGCTTCATTCTAACTCTGTCATGAAAGACAGTAGTGTCCGGCTCCTTAGATGAAAAGGCTGCCAATTCCGACACTCTACAAGCAGACGTGATAGCGACAAGCAGAACAGTTTTGAGTGTTAGAATCCAATCCGAGCTTTGTTCTATGGGCTCAAACGGTGCCATGGTTAGAGCTTTTAACACAACTGGAAGATTCCAGACTGGACAGGATGACCTAACAGAGGGTTTCACCCTAATTAGAGCACTAAAGAACCTGGAAACTAGTTTATCCATAGCCCAAGGATAGTCCAAAACTGCCGAGAGGGCGGATACTTGCCCTTTCAGGGTACTGTTGCTTAACCCTAACTTGTATCCTGCAAAAAGAAACTTTACAATTAAAGAAGCATTAGCTCTTAGGGGACTTAGATTCAACTCCTTGGCGAATATTACAAACTGGTCCCAGACTCTATAGTATTGTTTTGACGTAGAGACTTTTCTTGATTTTAAGAGTAGTTGTACCTCTTGGTCCTGTAAGCCTAGCGCCGCCAGCCTACTCCTTTCAACTTCCAGGCCATCAAATTCAGGTTGTCGTTCTCCTGATAATTTACTGGTCCCTGACTTAACCATCCTGGAAAGGTTGGGATTTTCCAAGGTCTCTCCACCGCCAATGCACTTAGAAGCGGAAACCAAGGCCTCCTTGGCCAGAAGGGAATAATTGCTAGGACCAACGATCCTTCTCTTTTTATCTTCTGGAGAACTTTCCAAATCATCGGTATTGGAGGGAAGACATATAAGAGACCTTCTGACCAATCCTGAACCAGAGCATCTGTCCCTACTGCCTGAGAGTTCGGTACCCTCGTAAAAAACTTTTGACATTTTGAGTTGACTTCTGTGGCCATGAGGTCTATGATAGGAGTCCCCCACTTTCTGCAAATAGCCTGAAATATATTGTCGTGAAGACTCCATTCCCCTGGTTGGACGGGTCTTCTGCTTAAGAAGTCTGCCAACTCGTTTTGAGGCCCAGGCAAATACACTGCCGTAATACTTTTTAGGTTTCCCTCTGCCCACTTTAGAATAGGAGTTACCTCCTTCATCAGGCACCTCTTCTCGTCCCTCCTTGCTTCTTTATGTAGGCCACCACTGTTGCAATTGTCTGAAAAAACCTTTTAAATGCTTCCCCAGAATCTGACGGGCGAAGTGATGTTATTGCCTTGCCGACTGCTCTTAATTCTAAAACGTTTGATAACTGTTTTCCGTCGTGATCCCAATATCCTTGGGCAAACTCCGTTTGACAATGTGCACCCATCCTATTTCGGATGCATCTGTAGTGATTTCTATTGTTATTGGCTCCCTTATTAATCTCCCTTTTTGAAGATTTCCTGGGTTTGCCCACACACCGTAGAGACCGTCTTACTCTTTCTGGGATTATGACCAACTTTGCAAGATTGAGCTGAGGATCTTTGACTGATGATCCAGATGGTTTTGTAATCCCCTCATATTCCATCTTGCCCATTCTACCATTGGAATACACGAGGCCATTAAGCCTATCATGATCATACACTGCCTCACTGTAATCTTTTTTGACTTTAAAAACTGTTTCACTTTGCAAGTTATTGACTCTATTTTGTCTTCCGCGTAACAAAACTAATTTTTTTTGCCGTCGAAAAGAGCTCCCAAAAAAATCATGTCTTGTGAAGGAATTAAATTGCTTTTTTTTCCTCGTTTATCCACCACCCAAACCTTGTCAGGATGGATATTACTTCTGACGTGTGCCGTTCTGCCAATTCTTTGGACTCTGCTACCAACAGAATGTCGTCGAGGTAATGAAAATTTGAATTCCTTCTTTCTTATTTCGGCTATTAAGGACACTAGAACCTTCGTGAACACCCTTGGGGACTGATTTAGGCCAAAGGAAGACACTTGAACTCTAGGTGCACTCCGTTGGCAACGAATCTTAGAAATTTCCAATGGCCTTTGTATATAGAATGTGGAAATAGCGTCCTTTAGATCTATGCTTACCAACCATACATCCCTGTCTATTGCTTGAAGAATCGTTTGTAATGATTCCATTTTGAATTTTCTGAGTTTCAAAAATTTGTTCAACTTTCTGAGGTTTAGTACCGGTCTTAAGTCTCCTGAAGATTTCGGAACCATAAAGAGTGGGGAATAAATCCTTTCCCCCTTTCTCTCTTTGGGACCTCCTGGACAGCACCCCCCGTAAGCAATTGATTTACATAATGGGAAATGATATTTTTTTCCTGAATATCCCGCGGTTCCTTCGCGGGAATAAAAAGACGAACGTGAGGCATTCTTAAAAACTCTATTTTGTAACCTTCTTGGATGGAAGAAACTACCCAAGAATCTGAAATTGCGTTGGCCCACCTCTGTGCAAAATGTTTAACCTGCCTCCTATGTTCAGAGGTGGAACCTGCTCTCCGTCATTGTTGACTTGACGTACCTGGAACGAGCCTGCTGGCTTCCTAAGGGACTGCATTCCCTGTCTTCCTCTCCAGTTCGTATGCCGAAAGGCCTCTCTATTTCCTCTATTCTGCCTTGAGCACGAAAAAACTCTCACTCACGCCCCTCTGGGAAAAAGTCTGACCAACATTCTTGAACCTCTTTTCCTGGGGAAGAAATACTCTTTCCTCCTGACGACCGTTTAATAAGGTCATCTAGTTTTCTCCCCAAACAGCATCTTACCATCATATGGAAGTTGGCACAAGTTAGATTTGGAATTGATGTCGGCCGACCAATTTTTTAACCAAAGAGCTCTCCTACTGCTACTGACAGAGCCATCGACCTAGCTGAAAGTCTGACTAGATCCACCGAAGCCTCTGAAATAAAGTCAGTCGCGAAATACACTCCTGAACCATCCCTGAAAGCTTAGACCTTCTTACTTATTGTATCTATTGAATGTTGAAGGTCCCCTAACCAAACTTTCAATGCTCTAGCAGTCGAAGTCAATGCCATTGATGGCTTACAACTGCCCCAGCAGCAATATACTCTTTCTTAAGATTGGTATCAATTCTCCTATCCATCGGATCCTTGAAGGTAGCGGCGTCTTCTACGGTAACGTGGTTCTCCTAGCTAGTCTAATACTGCTGCTCCCACCTTTGAGGTGGCCTCCAAGATTCTGCATCCTCCACTTGAAAAGGGTACTTCTTATAGAATCTGTTTCCCAGATCCACCCTCTTTTCCACTTTATTCCATTCGTGATGAAATGACCTGCTTTAAGGATTTGTGCACTGGAAACACACCGAGCTCTTTTTCATGGAAGGAAAATTTTGTCTACTGAGCGTGGGCGACAGGCTCCTCCATCGTTAAAGAGAAAGTTTCCCGAATAGCTTTAATTAATGGAGCAACAATACTCGGATCAAAGGTGGATTCGGAATCATCCACTTCCTCTTCAGAATCAAACTCTTGATATTCTGACACCACCGAGTCTCCCTCTTGTGACTGTTCTGAGTCCGACATCTGATAAATGCTTAGTTTGGCCTTTTTCTTCTCTATTTTCCTTTACGCTTCAGAAACGGCTGTCTAAATAGACCCATCAGCTTATCCATCGTAATCTTCTCTGGTAGCTGAAGAAGTTCTTCCCCTTTCTCTGACTTCTTTCTTTTCGAGGACGAGCCCTTGGACTTAGCTGATTTTTCCGAGGCCGAGGCACTAAGGAAAAAAGAAAAACCCAAAAACACAGATTTAGAATTAAAAATTAACAAAATCATCTCTTTTAGGACAACCTACCTGGAGCTTACCTAGTCCCACACTGTTGGTGACCATCACTCACTGTCTTAGACTCCATACAGAATCTATGCGGAAAGGGAAAATATATTATAATCCCTAACCATTTCAAGGGATACGGCCCAGCAAGGGTGAACCATGAAAGAAAGGAGACTTACATCCACTCTCCAAATATCCTGGCACTATCAGACCAAAAAGCCTAGCAAACTCCGGCTAGACCAAAACTTGGCTGAAGCAGCAAAACCTCACCTTCCTCCCACGCGGCACACTGACTCTAGCGTGCCCAAACCCGGAAGAATGGAAGCCACGTGGTCCGAAAGTACTCTCGCGGCGCGCGAGAGTGACGTCACAGAGGCCGCCCAGATCGCGAGAACTGGAACGCCGGTCCTACCGGCATTGAAACAGCCAGCTATGCCACATCCGAAAAGGCCCAACCTACCCGGCCGAACACAACCGGAGCAGAGTGGAACCGCGCGAACGCGCCACGCGAGCACGCCCGCGAGCGCACGCTACCCACACATCTTACTGCAACGACCGCAGCATGCTGCCCAATGGATAGACACAGAGTCTAACATATCACTGCCCGGTCACTAGCCCTTCCATGGCAAACTCGTTGCAGCTAATATGGAAGGCATCAGGAAGCAGAGAAGAAGAGAGAACTGTCCTGGAAAGCACCATAATGGCAGGTAAGCCCTGAGTATTCAGTACACCATGCTTTCCTAGCCACAGGAAACGCAAAAAGACAAGGAGTGGAGGAGGGACTTTTAAGCCGTGCGTTTCCTGTGAGCCAGGGATATCCCAGTCTGGTGAAGTGCTGCCACTGGGGTGACAGAGAAATTTTGATGTTCATGTTCAGTATTCGGAGCTCCATAGGTCCAAAAAGTGGCCAGGAACCTCCGGTCGGTATGCTGGAGAACTATAAATAGACAAAGCACCCTTTCCACCTGCACCTGCTTCTTCCTTCGCAATATAGCCAAAATCCGCAGGTTCCTTTCCCTCCCAACCACCGCTATGCTTATGCATGCTCTCATCCTATCGCAGGCTATCCAATAGCCTGGACTATTGCAACCTACTACTTTCTGGTTTTCCTGCTTCCCACCTCTCTCCCCTTCAGTCTATAATTAACTCTGCCACAAGTATTGTTTCGCTCTCTAATAAACAGGATCCCAAATCTCCTCTGTACCGGACAACAAACTGGCTCCCCATTAAACAGCGTATTACATATAAAATTCTTCTAACATTTAAATCCATTCTCTCTGCTGCTCCTCATATTTCCTCTCTAGTCTCCCCATATGTTCCTGCCCGTACCCTCCGCTCAACGCTTCCTCTCATCTTAAACCTTTCTCTCTTGTGGCTCCCATCTTCTGGAATTCTATTCCCCTCATTGTACATCATTAACCTCTATTAGCAGGTTTAAATCTAGCCTTACATCCTACTTATCTGGTAACCAGCACAGTATTTGATTGTTTTATTTGCACTGCGTCTCACTTTAGCACTTATACCCATTCCATTGTATCTGTGTTACCCACCTAACTAGATTGTAAGTTCTACGGGGCAGGGACCTCCTTACCTCTTGTGGCAAAGCTCTAGCACTTCTATTTATATAATTTATTTATTATATATGTACTGAACTATCTATGTATTTGTTCCCTTTGTATGACTATTGTATTTCGTTACTGTACAGCGCTGCGTCCCCAAGTGGCGCTTTATAAACTATACATACATAAAACCTTAAATATTCCAAAATTAATTAGACAGAAAACCTTTTGCATACATCACCTTTGCAATAACTTCAAGATCTTTTAGGTAGGTACATTCCGTAGCCCAAACCTCCTTTGCGATGAAATAGGCTTTGTCTGTTGGAAATTTCTGCCGGGGGAAAAGAAACAAACACAAATCACACATATATTGACAAACAGACAAATATCTTCTAGATCAGGTTTCCAATCATGCAATGACTTCTACTAGTCCATGTTTTATAAAATAGAGTGATCACCTATTCTAGAGCCAACAGTTACATAATAGAACTGTGTTAGACGGACAGTTCTTGTAATGCTTGCTTGTCAAAAGGTTTAAGCATCTGGGCTTTTCTTGACTGTAAAGAATGTATACTACTACTAGTATACTGTAATGGTTCATTGGGTGTTAAAGTGTTTTTTTTTGGGGGGGGGGGGTGTTTTCAGATCATGAAGTATAAACATTTTGGTTTAGTTCTCCTTTTATTTTTGGTTGTAAGAGACATAGCATACACAGACACCAGTGCAGAGAGAGCAGGGCATGACTATACGAATGAGGATCACTAATGATTTCAGGATGATCTGACAAACAAGTCAGAAGGTTAATCAAACAGAAATTATTGCCAAAACAGGCAATATACAGGAAATACTATAATAATCCAGGGCAGCGCTGTTTCTAGCTATCTTGGTGACCCCTCAACCCCCCCCCCCACCGAGGACTAGTGAAACATCTTCAAGAACTAAACTAAAGTCCAATTGATGTAACTGAATTACACAGATTTACAATAATATTCAGTTATTTAGCTGCCAGGTCAGCCAGTCTGATATCAAGAAATGAAGACATGATTAATAAACCATACAAAGCACACACACAAATTTTTCCAACCTTTGAAAAACAGTACCTACATTGTTGTATTTATGGCTATGTAGAATACTACCTTTTTACGACTTTCTTCCTCATCATCTGTTCTGAGGCAAGGTTCATTCAGCAAAGGGCTAATTAGAGGAGAGGATGGTTTTCCATCAGGACTCAGATTAGGAGATAATAAGGGGTTTAGACCAGCTGTTCCTCCTTGGGAATTAATAGACAATTCTGAAAGATGTGGACTCCCTGTTAAAGAACCTATGAGAAGATTGAGGGAAAAAAAACAAAATTTAGGGCACAGCCTGGCGTTCACCAAATGTACTAATATTAGAACCCGTTTGCAACTTTTAGGCTTACAGCCCAATGCAAATTAGATGCAGTTCTAGGAGACAAAAGACATTAAACTGCAAAGGACATAGTAAACACAAACTAGAAGGGGGTCTACAGAAATATTCTACCATACAATATTTTAAAGCTTTTTACAGAAATAAGAAAGGCCGAGCTACATAACCAATACTAAACACAACACAGGAAGTATACCTTTTGATGCATATCCATGTTCCACTGAATGCTTGTGGCAGAATGTTTAGCACAGCTAGTCTACATGCTCAGTAAAGAGAAATGTACACATTATGAATAATGGCGGGTAAGCAATATATCCAGCGTTACTTTTAAAGGGACATTATACTGAAAAAAAAAAGTTTTCCTCATCTTAATCTATAAATAAATACATGAAAGTAGCACTTACTCCGAGTTGTGTGCTTGATGCATGCCTTCAATACAGCACATGTTTTACTCAGGAACAGTATCCCACCTCCCTCTTTTAACCACTTCCACCTGACCTTTTTTTTCCCGACAAACCAACTGTTAATGCATACAGCATTCCAAATTTCAAAACACTTACCATTCCAGTAACAGCAAAACTGCTCACAAAAGAATAGTTTATGAGAGCAAGGCAGTTGATTGACAGCTGAAATGTAAGATGTTTTAAATTGGATATTTAAAGAAATAGGGGGCAGGTCAAAAAAAATTATACAGTGGTGGTTCTGAAGAATTATAGTTACCAGTAATGGCTAGTTTAATATAACTTTTTTTCAGTATAGATGCCCTTTAAACTTAAAATTGGAAAAGGTGTGCATGTAATAAATCTGTTTTAATATGTTTCTTTTGAGAAAGTGAAAAACTGGATCTGTAGAATGTATTTACATTAACATGTACAGAAAAGATCTATTTTTTACATTAAATAGTTTCTTACTTATGAAAATACCATCTCAATACAATTATATCATAAACAATAATCTGCTTCAGCATAGGAGATTTGGCTGTTTTAGAAGACCTTTGTGCTTGCATACATACACTATTAACTAAAACCTACCATGTGCCCTGTATGCTAAGAAAGTTTTTTTTTTTATTGGTTTAACAAGCTCCATGGTATCGTCATTACTTAATAAACAATCAAGTGGCCAAATGGTGTGCTGTGACAATAGGCAACTGTAAAGGTATATAAAATATTGCATGGCAGAATGTATTATTTGTTTTTATTCCCTATGTTCCATTTAAACTGGTGCAGTTGGATCAAACATTAAGGCATCAGTTCTCTTGTTAGAAAGTTTTCTCCCATTTTAGCTTACTGTTACCCAGCATAAACCACCGAAATTTTCTCCCAGTATTTTTAGTGGGCCCCAAAATGTCTGCCTAATTTGTTAAAAAGCATTATTTAAATGCCCCAACCGCTAATATTTGCACAGTTTATTATTAAAATAGAAACAAATCCACTAGGATTCCATTATTTGTGGACTATAAACTGTATTATTCAGGGCTGATGAATCTAAAATTATTTCCATAAATTATTATATTCTGAATTCTATTTTATTGGAAATACTAATGCACAGAACATACAGATAGTTCTACAACTGAGCCAGGTAAAAAGCAGCCAGAAAGCACAAAGATTTAAACCTGTCCTTCTTTTATATTTTGGCCTACAATTGACAGTAGAATATTTTAATTAAAAAAAAAATTGTACATTTTCAGTGGTCAAAATTATAAAAAAAATAATTTTATGGGCCAAAAATAACTCACTTGTGAGATTTCAGGTAAAACTTTTTGTGGACAGCAATATCCAAATAAATGGGGGGTAATGTCTTAAGGGATGCTGAAATTACCTTCGTAATTAGTCAGATGCAGTGAACACTGATTAGAGAACCCGACAATAGCATGGGATCATTTGTGGATGTTTAAATGGCACTAATAATAGCCCCCCACCCCTAACAACTCCTTGCAGAGAAATACATAATGTCATCATCGTCGTCATCATTAAATGTTCCACCATTCTCATTCCAATGAGAATTTCCAACTAGTGTATATTTATGCCTATTAGACCCAGGAATCACTATAACATGAAAAAAAAAAGCACTTAAAGAATAAGTGCACTGTAAAAGCAAGTTAAGTTTAATTTTTCGCAGCAGCTTTAAAAAAATCTTTCCCTCCCTAGGTACCTCCTGAGCCTACTATTCCTGACATCTTGGATCTGCTGTGTAGACTCTGTAGCTCTGCCCCTCCGAGACTTCCTGGATCGCTTGCTTCTGAAGCCTCCAAATGCAGTGTCTATGCGTGTGTGACACCATCGCATCGCGCTGTACACAAGCAAATGCAATGAGATTGCGCGCAAGCGTCCGTGGACATGGACCACGCGGACATGGACCACTCGGACACTGCAATTGGAGGCTTCAGAAGTAAGACATCCAGGAAGTTTCGGAGGGGGGGGGGGGAACTATAGAGTCTACACAGCAGATCGAAGATATCACAAACTATACAGCAGGAAAGGTAGGCTCAGGAGGGACTGAGGGGAAAAAAAAGGGGGGGGGAATAGATTTTTTAAAGCTGCTGCTACAAATTAAACTTAACTTGCTTTTACAGTGCACTTATCCTTTTTTTTTTTTTACTATTTTCTATTGCATTGCAATATGATTATTTTTTGGTGCATTAAAAAGCATTTCCCAGTTCATGTGCATTTTTAAGTGCACCACAGCAGATACAGTTACACAGGGGAGGGGGAGAGCTGCAGAAGAACTGTCTTAGTAGCAAACTCAAGTAAGAGACAGAGCCAACCACACTAGCCTAACACATGCAGGCAAAACTTTGAAGGTAGTCCAGAAGGCTACAAGCTACAGAATGCACTCAGCCAAGCACAGACACAATTAAAGCAGTGAACAAGAGAGCTGGCTTTTAGGGCTGGAAAGCACAGGCAAACAGAAGTCTGTCAGTCAGTGTCAGAGAGGACATATTGCTAATTTCACAGAGCTGTTTTACTTAAAAAATGGTACAACAGCCTTGTGTAGTGTGACAATACATAGTTAAGAAACTTTTAGGAAGTTCCCCTTATAAACAGACTAGTTTTATTTTCACATGTATACATTAATAAAAAGTGATTTAGGTGTACAATAGATCTTACCCAATCACTATGTTATCACCAAGTGTGGTTTGCAGATAAAAACAGATAAACAAAGGACATTTTTACAGATAAAAGGAAAGAGTACGGATGTCTCTGATGCTGTAGTACATCACATGCAAAGAAATATTTCAAGCTGAGATATAAACAAGCAGCCAGTAACACTCAAATTTATCCATGCTCCAATGCTTAATTGCACACAAAAGTATAAGTATCTTGGACAGCAACTACTGTTGATAGTTTAACACTTACATTCCATTAACTCCTATGCAAAGCCTCATTTGATACAAACTGAGAACATAACATTTTCAAGACTTTATGACTATATTTTTAAAATATCGGTTGTATTCAGTTAGATCAACTGGACTTAAAGTATAGTTCTTGAAGACATTTCGCTAGTCATCCGACGGTCTTTCTCGTCTTCAAAACTAAACGTTAAGTCCAGTTGATCTAATGGAATACAACAAGAATACCATGACCTGGATGAATGAGAACATTCACAAGCATATATTTTTAAAAGTTGCTGATTGGTCAAGTATTTGTTACACTATCATCACAGATGCTGCCTGTTAATGGGATATTCTGACTTTACAATAGTGATCCTTATCACAATGGCTTTGTACCCATATGTCCATTATTCCAGAAAAAGAGGAATAGAGTTTAAATAGTCTTCTAAAATAATATCTGTTTACATAATTTGACTGAAAAAGCAGAAAGTTAAAAATGACTAGGATCATTACATGTTTGAAATCAGAGATCTCCTTTATTTGGCATTAAAAGGGGAATTAAGGATCAATTGCATTTTTAATGTAATGTCAATAGTGATACCTTTAAACACTGATGTGGGTTATAGTTAGCTAGGCAACCATAAGCCCACATTGTTATAATTCAGGAGAGTGATGTATGCATCACATTCTATATACTGGGAAAGTAAAGTAAATATACCGGGGAAGTAAATAAATTTCAATTAATACAAAATGATACAGGTGTGTATGTAATTCTTACCACCTCTATGTTGGTGCAATCATATGCATATTATGTATTATAACAAGAACAACAAAGAATTACAATCAAGCAGCTGAAAATGGTCTGATTTTGTAAGCGCAGAAAATAGGATCACTGTTGTAACAAGGCCAGCTTTTACCTTAGACATATTTCACAAAAAGCTTATGGCACATTTTGTCTTTCTTGCCAATGGGAAGCAATTATTTGCACTCTCAACATTACAAACGAATTTGTAATCACTTTGTGTGATATATGTCTTAATATATATACATAAAATCGAAAGCAAAAGATTATTTAAACAAGACCAATGTAAGTAACAAAGGGTAAAACATGCTTGCTGATAAAGACAGAACACACAGGAAGACCCATATCTCTGCACCCCTGCTATCCTTTGCCAAGATGAACATGCTGACAAAAGCAGTGATTTTAATGCAAAAGAAAAAGCTTCTCTTTTAAACTCTTTACAAATGACAAAAATGAGAATGAAGTCACCAGAATAGCAGATGTAAGAAAATTAGTTAAAGGCTTTTTTCTTTGAAAAAGGAAAACCAAAAATATAGTACATAGACACCAGACTTATGATAAAACCATAATGTTTGTGCCCTTGTGTTAGTGGCATATGCAGCATCATTCTACCAGCAAGGAAAAGCTAAGTATAGAATTTAGAAGGAAAACAAAATGAATGGGAACTTTAAACTTAAGCAGTAAAAATAGTCTTTACATAGCAGGTACAAAATATACTATAATTTACCACTTATCTTAGCTAACTATTGGCCAGCCAAATCTGAGACTGCAAGGGGTTTTAGTTTTCAACTGCATGCATGTTTACTGTTTTTCGGGGATGCTGCATATTGGCTAGACACTTTGAAAACTAAAAATAGGCACATGAGAGGAAGATGGAAATTATGTTTTCTAAGCTGCACTTCTTTAAAGTAGAAAAGAAAAAGTTCCAGATAACAGTATATTATACTAATTTTGATATCCTACAACTACGGTACTCTGTATATCCATTTAACTGAAACTTCAAAGTACACATTAAAGGACAATTACAGTGCCCAAAAGACAATGGGTACTTAAAAAGTACCCAGGGTGCAGGCTTAAAATTCTGCATTAAGGTGGGTACACACATTAGCGATAAAGGGCCAATCCTGGGATTTATTGTAAAAGTGAGTAGTGCATTTCTGAGTGTTTCCAAGGCCGACTAACGTTAATCGTCGGCCTTAAGATCACCCGAAAAACGTGCTACCGAAAATTTCCCTTTGCCTTCTTTCATGTGTGTACCCAGCTTAACTTACAGTAAAGGATAAGTAGACAAATCTCTAGATAACGCTCATTATTAACATCTTCCAACTTTCCGGCAGAAAACTCTTTTCACAGTTTGGTAAGCATGTTCCACTTAATGAAAAAACAGGAAAGCCTTTCTATATATTTGTATTACTAAGACTAAATGTTCGGGCTAATACACTTCTATCATGTAACAAAAAAACTTTGTGAATACCATAACACATTCAAACATTCTACTTTATATGCTTTTTTTGATAATTATATAATACCCCCTTTTCCAGACTTATTGACTGCTGGAAGTTGGACCCATTTGCTTGTGCTGAGGCACCGCCCATGTGATTGATTATTGGCCGGAATAGTAGGAAGGAGCAGTGACTTGGGTGTATGGAGGCAAGTGAGATGCTAAGGATGGATGGCACGAACTGAGGCAAGTGAGCTAAGAGGGGGGAGGGGAAGAGAGAAAGGGGGGAAGAAAGATAGGGGAGAGCGAGAGAAAGGGAAGAAAGAGAGGGGAAGAAAGAGAGAGGGGGAGAGTGAGAGTTATCTTTAAATGTAGGGGGGTGGAAATCAGGGGTTTGCTGGTTACTATCTAACCAATTCTTACAAGTGGTGCACCTGTATAAAATCAGTAAAATCTTTTACTAGAGCAAAACTATTGCTACTTCATGACTGCACTTTTCCTTTCTACCAGAAGCTGTAGGCAAGCTTAGTGTGTTTTAAAAAGGGAGAATAAAGAGTATGTAAAGGGTATGCATTTTACACATTTTTGTATGTCAAATTTCACACATTTAACACAGGAGTATAATTGGTTACAAATAACAGAAAGGGGAGTGATACAAATTCTGTATATATATATTTAACTTCCCTTTTAAAGGGCATGTCCACCCCTTTTGATAATTTTTAATATGTTGTAGGGCCAGCCCCAACCGCCATATTGTATTTTCAAGAAAGTCCCCCAATTGTTACTTACCTTCCCTCTCTCCTCCGCCGCAATGCCCGGCCTTCTGCTTATAAGGAACTGCAAGCAGGGGACCGGACCGGCAGCCGCGTCTGTGATTGGCTGAGAGGCAGCCAATCACAGACACGGCTGCCGGCAGTTCAGAACACCGGAGGAGAGAGGGAAGGTAAGTAAAGATCGGGACTTTCTTACAAATATTTTATAGCGGTTGGGGCTGGGGGAACTTTCCCTAATATGTGAGAAAGGGTTTTTACACTAGGGGGAGGGAGAACCAAACGGGAGGGAGAGGGAGGGAGAGGGAGGGGGGGGGGGACGGGCTGCTCTGAGCAAGCTAAAAACCTCTGAGAGGCAGCTCAGAGGCGGAAACAATTTCCCTGGTGGCCAGGCTCCTGTGGCAAGTTTTTTTAACTTTGGGGGGACATTACAGGGGAACCAATTTGAAGCTGGGATGTAAGGTAAGGATTTTTATACACTACACAGTGGGGTCAGTAGTGGGTTAAATTTTAGTTTTGGGGGTGGACATGCCCTTTAAGATAGCCTGTTCCCCTTGACCCTAAATATTGTTTAAGACTGTTAATTAAAATGTCAATAAATCAGAAAAGCAAATATTAAAGGTAAAGAAAGAGTTTAGCATTAGCTTGTATCTTACTTCTCTCATTGGCTACATCATAAGAGTCTTTATCCTTCTGGGATGCTTGGTACAGTCAAGCACCATCTTTTGGCTGACAAGTCAGTGAATATTGTAACATTTAATTCTGATATTTTGTAGCCCATATTATATTATTACAGGAAACACTACTGAAAAATTAGCTTATAAAAGACATTGGTTTAAAAGAGTTTTCCCACAACATCCATAAAGAGAATTTAAGAAAAACACTAAGAAATGTGGTCTGTGCTAATTAATAACCACTTACTATATTTTAGGCACTGTGAAGTGGAAAAATGAAGAAATATTAATGTGGCACTGATTTCTCTTTTGATCATATTGCACAGCTATGCTATAACAACAAATACAAATAATTTAATAGACTATTGTATTAGTGCAAAAGTGGATTTATAGCCTGCTCTGAATAATACTAACCTGCCAAAATTACAAAAAAATTATAATCCTACAATAGTTAATGCTAAAACAGCAGCTATACTTAGTTTTAAGTGCTACTGCACAAATTGAAATACTTTTCTTTTACAAAAATTAAATGACACCATTATATTTTTAATCAACAAATCTCCTTAACTGAAAATGGAATGAAAGTGCAAACTACATCTAGTACAACCTAGTACTACCCATGAACCCACAAATTCAAGTTAAGTGCAACCCGTAGCACTCACAAGCTAAATTCGCGACATTCAAATTTTACTGACCAAACCGATACAACGATCAATACCTTGACAGATCAATAGCTAAATACATGTCCACTATCTTCATCACTAAAACTTAACACTGTATCTTCCTCATCATTTATGTCCTCTGCATATTCATCCAATTGAAGGCTACCAAAAGAGTAATTATTTCTAGGCATTGGTGAAGAGTTCAACACTAATGGGTTTCCATAGACAAGAGGGTGATTGAAGGTATCAATAATATCGGAATCACCATCACTAGTTTCACTCCCACTGCTGGTAGAACCATCGACTATTGGAATAGCACCAGTGCGATCTTCCAACAGACCAGCAGATCGCAAACATGGACTATAGTTGACCTGATTACTATCAAACATTCCATTAGATATAATTTGAGATTCTAAGGCAGACACTTTTGAGAGGCGGTCAATTCTTTGCTTCTCTACTCTGTGGTCTTGAGCTGGGGATGAGGAGATTTGACTTAAAATAAAAGGATCTGTTTCAGAATGGTTTTTGCATGCATTTTTAATTTTCTGGATGCATGGACTTTCTAAAGCTGGGTTAAACTTGCTATTGCAACAGCTATCAAGACTATCATCTACATTTCTATTGCAATTACTGATATTACGGCCATTCTCTGAACTATAACCCCCGAATCTCCTAATTAATCTTATGTTTGGACTCTCCTTAATACCAGAAGATAATGGAATAACCATAGGACTATGACTCTCTGAACCACTGAACATTTCATCTATCAAAGAACTGTGTCTAGGAAGTTTGGGACTGCCACCAGCATAAAAGGAAAAGCCTTCTGGGTCATCATCATTATATTCCTCAATAATATTAGAAGATGACCTAACAGAAGATATTTGCTGCTTTAGTTTGCTATGCTTTACAAATTCTTCTGTTCTGTAGATTCCATTGCTACTGTGGAAATCACCCTCATATTTGTCATTTGTTTGTGACTGAGACCGAATTAAATATGCTCTGTGAAGATCATATTCGCTATCTACATCACTACAGTCAATGTAAGGAATTGAGGTGCTGCTGCCACAAGCAGCCCTAGATGCTGGACCTGTGCTTGGTTGTTGTGTATTCTTTAGGCTCTTCGGTGCTTGGTCTTTGGCAGCATCTTCACCATTAACTGTCACTTCCTTTTCTTCTTTTGCCATTCTATCAACTAAGCTTTTCTTGGGAGATTGGCTTTTAGTTTGTTCTGGCACATCCAATGTCCTCTTTTCCTCTTTCATCTGCTTTAAGGTCTGTATTTCATCTGCTTGAGAACTCTGTACAAACAATATATTAGAACTCTAAAAGGATCAGGAAAAAGAAATACAGCAATGATCAGGACCTAAATATTACAGAGGGGCAGATGTCAGATAAACTTTCAGACATAGGGGGCGATATACGGAGAGTGGCTATCGTATAGAATTTGCAAAAGTTACATTAGCTTTTTGTATTTAATAAAGTGTTTGCGAGAGATTACATTTGGGTGTCAAATTTTCACGTTTAAACCATAACTTGATTTTTAGTTTTATAATTGCGTGGGTTATAGATTGCATTATAGTTTCACAGCACCATTTTCTAATATTTATTTATTAAAAGTTATGTCATATATCTGTAATAGCAACTTTAACTGACTGTCTGTCGGCTGTGCTTATATTTAACTGCTTATATATAATCAACTGCATATTTACTGGTCTGTTCTCTATAGACCATCATTTTGGTGGTGTTAAAAATAATCACAAAAATCATGTTAGAATCACGCATTTATGATCTAAACTTTTGGTACCTTGCTTGCGCTGTTTAAACAAGTGTATCACACGCATCGTGAATTAGGTCTAAAATTCAAGTTAAAGGAACAGTTCACACCCTGAAAAAAAACAACAAAACATTTCTTGATCAAAGGTGTATTGTGTATCTCCCTAATGCCCCGTAAGCCCTAAGACACTACTTACCAATACGTGATCCTGCTCTGACTCCTCCCTTTGTACGTGACAATCTTTAACATAGGCACATGCGCACGAGAGGGAGGGGGAGCTGACCGGAGAGACAGAGCATCACAGCTGAATCATGTATTGGTAAGTTGTGATCTCAGGTATTAGGGGTCATTATGTGAGAGCACTCCTGTCTCCATTACAAATATACTTTTGATCAAGAAATGGTTATTTTGTGTGGTAAACTGCACCTTTAAATGTTATTAAAACCCCATTATCCCATTAATGGGCATTTAAGACATTACTTTTCGATAACGGCTATTGGTACATCACCCAATGAAACTTTTTAAAAAGAAATAATTTAAAAATACAATACACTAAAACCATCATCCCAACAATAATCAACTTATTTGGTTTACATAATAAAAGATTTGAATTTGAGTAAGCCAAAACTAAATTTTGTTTTTGTATACTGACTTGTTTTGGCACTTCCAAAAGTGGCTCACATGGATGTGTGGATAAGCTTCGGATAGAACACATTTTGCTGTGTTTCCTGTAAATAAAGATACAATGTTCAATCCAAAACAAATAATTTATTCAGGGATATATGTAATAAAATCAACTGTGCAATGAAAAATTACAAATCCACTTTTGGTTGATAGGCACTTATACCCTTTCCTTTGTAACTGTGTGTTACCCTCCTAATTAGACTGTAAGCTCTACGGGGCAGGGACCTCCTTTCCTCCTGAAGTAAGGCTCTAGTACTTATATTTATATAATTTATATAATGAACTATTTATGTATTTGTCCTCCTTGTATGACTTTTTTTTTTTAAACATTTGTTTTTTTATTGAACATATAAAACAGTTATATATGAAGGCATTGCGTACATTACCAAATAAAAGAGCATTGGTAGATTATACATATTCTAAGTTTATGTTGTACAGATCTTTAGTGAATACTTTGCTTAGATATTATAATTTGCTTTTCATTGGCTCAATATGTTGTTTTTAACTTTATATAAAAGAAAACAACAACAGTTTAAAACATAATTAAAACAAGAACAAAACAGAGTTGACCTATATAGGTTAATATGTGGTTTTGGTTAAATAGTGCGTTATTGTATTTAGTATCTCATACATCTTTATGTTAGAAGGATAGTTTAAGATATATTGTAGTGGTATCTAGGAGGGTTACTCTTCGTCAGAATTGGCTGAACTAATAATTTCCGTAATTCTATTTCTATTATCTTGCCACAACATCCATGCATAGGACACTTTTTCATAGTAGACTTTTGAGGTGGCGAATGTTAGTTCGTAATCTATATTTAGGTTCATAGTGTTCATTATTTCCGACCATGAAGGGACTTCAGAAGTTCTTCAATTTTTGGCTAGTTTAATTTGTATGACAGTAAATAAGTGGAACGTTATTGTCGTCATATGTTTTGGGTATTCGTGAATGTCTATATTTAGTAAAGCTTGTGCTGGATTAGGAGGTAAGGGCCAAGCTAGGATTGTTGATAGTAAATTAAATGCATTCTCCCAGAGGGTATTTTAGGGCAGTGCCAAAAAATATATAGTAATGTGCCTTTATGGCCGCATTGTCTCCAGCATTTGTTGCTTATTACTGGATAGTATTTGTTTAGTAGTGTTGGGGTTTTATACCAACGTGATCGGATTTTTACATTAGCTTTCCAGTGTTTGAGACATTTGGATAATTTATATGATATTGTAATCGCTTTGTGCCACTGTTCATCTGAAATGTGTATTTGTAAATCTTCCCATTTTATATGGGGAGGTATAACAGAAAGCTCTGGTTCTGGTATAAGAGCTTTATAATAAGTGGAGAAGTATTGTGGATATTGGGTTGTGGGGATTTTTAAGTTGCATGTCTTGTATGACTTGTACTTTGTTATTGTACAGTGCTGCGTCCCCAAGTGGTGCATTATAAATAAACTATACATACATATACACTAACAGAGCTATGTACCGAGAACCACTATCGCTCTCTATTGCCCCCTTTAGGCAATGCACCCAGCTGATAGGGACTTTAAGAAACAAATGCCGATATAGGCTCTCGGAACATAGCTCTGTAAGTAAATAAGTTAAGAAATTTTAAAGGAGATTCTCTGGGAGAAAATATATTCTGACACCATAAAATCTCTTTGAGACATAAACCTGTACAGAAGAAATAAATAACGCATATACATAGGTCTACCCATGAAGTTTCACCCAGTAAGAATAAATCATAATGGATTACTTTCTGCCCTGGTTGTTGAACGTGCCCATAATAGATGTTGTATTCAATTAGATCAACTGAACTTGAAATGTAGTTCTTGAAGACGTTTCGCTAGTCATCCGACTGGCTTTCTCAATTCAGAATGACTTGTACAAAGATCTGTGGCAATTATGTACCCTGGAAAATCCCAATTAGCATATCCAAGCCAGGTGTTTAAGGGTGTGATTAGATAGTGGCTAAGAGGTGTTATAGGAACGCCCAGTAAGGTGTTAAAACAGCATTGTACATGGCAGCAGTTGGTGTCGAACCCCCCACCTCTATTTAGGCTTGGTTTCTTTATTTTCACATAAATGGCTCCTTAACACCTCTCTTGAACCAGTCACGTTCCTTCGCCAGTATGTTAACATTACAATCTTCAAAGGTATGTCCTTTATCCTTAAGATGCAGATACCGGCTGAGTCCTGACCCGAGGAATTGGCTCTTCTGTGCCGGGCCATACGTTGATGCAGTTGCGTTTGGTCTCCCCCACATACAAATCAGAGCATTCTTCACTGCACTGCACTGCATATATGATGTCGCTTTTCTTGTGTTTTGGTATTGGGTCTTTCGGAGTACCAATTGCTGCCTCAGTGTGTTGTTCGGTTTAAAGCAGACGGATACGATGTTTTTTGAAAATTCTTCTTAATTTCTCGGAGACCCCTGCTACATATGGGATGACCATGTTCTTCCTCCTCTCTTGCTTTTTCCCTTCACTGTTGGTATTCGTGTTCTTTTCTTTTCTTCTATTTTTTTGCAAAGGCCCAGTCTGGATATCCACAAGTTTTAAGGGCTCCTCTGAGATGTTTCATTTCTTTAGCCTTCGCCTCTGTGCTAGTGGGGATGTTCTCGGCTCTGTGTTGCAGGGTTCTGATGACCCCCAGCTGTGATCTAAAGGGTGGGGGAGTCAAACATCAAATATGATCTGTGTGTGTTGGTTTTCTGTAAACCTCTACTTCCAGTTTACCATTTTCCTTAACTTACCAAGCAGTCCAAGAAAGCCAGTTTGTTTTGTTTTGTTATCTTCCCTTGTGAATTTAATGTTTTGGTCCACCGCATTAATGTGTTCTGTGAAAGCTTGTACTTCCTTCTGGTGGATTTTAACCCAGGTGTCATCAACATATCTGAACCAGTGGCTGGGTGCTATGCCCTTAAAGGTATAACGCGCCTGTGTTTCTACCTCATCCATGTAAAGGTTGGCCACAATAGGTGAAACTGGAGATCCATAGCACATCCCGTTTTGCTTATAGAACTTATCCCTGTATTTGAAGTAGGTGGTATTCAGGCACAAGTCCAACAAGGAACACACCTGTTCTGGGTTGAGATCAGTTCTGCTGGCAAGAGTGCTGTTTGGCCCAGCCGTTTTCTCACCATGTCAACAACGCTCCTTGGGTGGGTATACAAGTGAAGAGAGATGTCACATCATAGGACACCATAGTTTCTTCACACCGAGTACTATATCTTCAATCTTGTGTGTGAAATCCTGAGAGTTCTGGAGTGATGCCAAAGGTCCTAAGATGTTAGCTAGATATTTTGCCACCTTGTATGTTACCGAGTTGATGCTGCTGACTATAGGTCTTAGTGGGGCCCCTTCCTTATGTATCTTTGGGAGTCCATATATGCATGGATGTGCCTCACCAGGGTAGAGGCGATGATACATTGCTCGGTCAATGGCTTTATCCTTTTGAAGCTGTTGCAGTAAGTCTATGACTCTTTTTTGTAACGGCTGGTGGGATCCCTTGTTAAAGCCTCATATGTGTTGTTATCGGCCAGGAGCATGGTCACCTTATCATGGTAGTCTGAGGTGTTGAGTACCACGTGCATCTTCCTTGTCTGCCGGTAGAATGGTGATACTGGAATCTTTCTTGAGGGATGTTAAGGCTCTTTTTCCTGTGTAGTCAGGTTAGATGAAGGAGTTTTAGCACTGGCTAAGGCTGCAGATACTTAAGGCGAAGTTGTTTGCCTCACTCTGTGATACCTTATTACTGTGGATAGAGGCTTCTGTGGCTGCTTAATATCCACCACAGGGATGGCTTTAGGGTGATGGCAAAATTCAAGCCTTACCAAGGACTTCCATTTCTGGCTGGGTCAGGGTCCTGTTAGACAAGTTTCTCACCCATTCCTCCTTGTTTGATTAAGTGACAATCCCTCCTTTTGTATCCAAGGTAGTTTCTCCTTTGGGGGCGTTCTGGGATGACAGAATAGAGAACTTGTTCTGTTGCCTTTGTTTTGCCCTTACAGTGCTAGAAAGCTGTGCTTGTTTGGTGAACTCCATCACTCTTTCCCAGATGGACACAGGTAGCTGTGAGGCCAGGGGTTCGACACCAACTGTCTGCCATGTACAATGCTGTTTTAACACCTTACTCTGGGCGTTCCTATAACACCTCTTAGCCACTATCTAATCCACACCCTTAACACTGGCTTGATATGCTAATTGGGATTTTCCAGGGTACATAATTGCCACAGATTCTTGTACAAGTCATTCTGAATTGAGAAAGCCAGTCGGATGACTAGCGAAACGTCTTCAAGAACTACATTTCAAGTCCAGTTGATCTAATTGAATAAAAAGATATACCATGACTGGATGAATGAGAAACCTTCCACAAGGTGCCCATAATAGCTTATAAACAGGTGACTTCACTGGCTAGAGGAGGAAGAAATCTAGGGTCGAAAAGGTCTCTATTTTTTGGGGATTGAGTGATGGGGAACTGCTGGGCAGGACAGCCATAAAAACCCTTTTACATACACCATGTACAAGGGAGCACCAAATGTCAGGTTATGGCTACCAGTTAGGCTACGTTTCCAAACTCTACACTTGAACATGTTGAAGGTTGTTGTCAGCCTTAAGCCCTGTACAAATGCTAGATAATTGCTGGCTGAAACAGCTGAAAATAACTATTTCAGTTGCTAATCTATTGTGTGTAGAGGAATACTTACGTAACCATATTTAAGTGAATTGTCCACAGGAACACTAATGCTGGCCATACACTTCGAGCTTACTTCTCGATCATTTTGTGAACAATATTATGATAGTAAACATGATCTGGCAGGGGAACTGCTGCTCCACTCGACATTACAATCAATTTGACATTTATATCATTATATTAGTGTTGAGGTAGTGCATGGCCAGCTTAAATGTCGGGAATCCACGGGCTTTGCCCTTACATGCTGCAAATAGTTTTCTGATCATTTCCCGTCCCTATTGTACAAGTACAGACAAGCAACATCAAGAAGTTGATTAGTGTCTTTTCCATGCCTAAAGCCATGTACACACAATGCAATATTTTGGGCCAATCGACCGATAGGTCAGTGTATCAGCCAGAAGTAATTGCATGGGTTTTTCAGCAACGACCGACCATTCGAATTGGATGAATAGATTCACGCTCGGACAATCCTCTTTGGACCACATGCTCGGGCAAGGCGAACTGTTGGCCGCGGCTACTTTTGCTGTGACCAACTGTCCTTAGTCCTGGGTGACTGGTCAGAAGTGCCAAACGGTCAGCAAGAACGAAGGGTCGCTACTTATGTACACAGCTTAAGAATTGTAGCAATGCAAAGATAAATTTACATATTTGAAAAAAAGTGTTGCTGCACCTAGAAATAGAAACTAAAGATTTATAACCGGTTGATGCCCTTCGATATCCATGCATATCAATCCAGAAAAATCCCTCCTCAGTAAAATGGGACTGCAATAAACACAACAATTATCTCTTAATAAAGTTTCTTCTCAGGGGCGTAACTGCAGGGGCCCGGCCCCCCCAAGATTGGAGGCCTGGTCCCTGACACACACACCCTCGAGAAGATCCTCGATCTGCTGTTTTTAAACAGCTGATCACTTGTATGAATTAAAGATATGCACGATCAGCTGTTTAAAAGACAGCTGATGGCACATCATCTATAGAGGAGAATGCTTACCTCCTGGGCCCCCCACAGCTGCAGGCCCTGTTGTTATGCCACTGTTTCTTCTTAATAATGTAAGAAATTTTGTAGATGATTAAGTGTAACTTCTACCCTCTCTATAAATAATTACACTATTTAGTCCTCCAATGGTATTCCAGTCACTTGTTGGTTAGGAATGTAGGAAGATGCAATTGCTATACATTTAAGAGCACAACCTACAGAGAAAAATCCTTACCTTTCAAATTGCACTTTTTTGTGCCCTCCTTCTTTCACGTAATCCAGTACTTGCTTTTGTGTACGACCACTAACAAAGCATAAACCAAGAAAAAGATGTAAATATCAATTGTGTTAGGGTTTTAAGAAAAACTTACGCATTTGCATTTCCTAAAAGGTCATAACCACCCTTAATACAAAAAACTGGTCAAATTTCAATTACCTGCCCCAACCCCAACTGATATATTTTTGTACTTTATTACCTGCATTACTAACCATAGAACACACGATAACCCGGTGCTAATAGTGCGAATATACATTATATTTATATAGAACAACAAAGACAGTGGATATATGAGGGAACACCCTTGAGAACAATTATATTCATATTTATATTAATAAATATCTTAAATGGATAGCCCCCATATTCCATCAGTACATAAACAATAGATCAATAGACATACCGGTATATCATTATTCACACATGCACACTCACAGATGTTATACTTAAAGAGGGAACCCTGATGCAGGGGATAACCATTAAAACAATAGTAAGGCGGGTGTAACCCCCAAGATAACAGATCTCTGCTAGTATACAAATATGTTGCCCTAACACTACATCCCAGTGGCAGAACACATTGTGGAATGCATGGGTTAATACTATAACAGTATGCAGGCCAGTAAAGTAGAGGGAGCAGATTAAAAAAGATGAAATGCTGGACACGTTTCATCTGCATTCCAGACTTCCACAGCGTTACTAACTATGCATTACTAACCAGATATTTAAAAGCCCTCAAATGAAAACTTATATACAGGTAAATCACCCCCCTAAACTGTAATAGTTTGAAATCTGCAATATACAAGTCTAACATGGAATGTTGCACAATGTCCGGTTGCCCTGTTTCGGGATTCCTAGTTATTCCACTTAGCAACTGTCAGTTATGGATTTGACAGTTGACATCACAGCCAATGACTGAATATTTATCCCCAAGCTGCATCATCTGACTACTGACTAGGTTACTAAATTTCTCAGTTTCCACAAGGCATCCAGAATCATGGCAGGTGCACAGTATTGATTCCAGAAGATAGGATATAGGATATATCAACATCAACATTTTAAAGAGACCATTCTTTCTAAAACATGTTGTTAAAGGGTATGTACACTGTAAAATCTACATTAGCTTATTGGATAGTAGTGGCTTTAAATCTAAAGTGTTTTTTTTTTGTTCTTCTTTTAGCCTCCCATATCCTACCTTTACTGCACGAGTCTTGCTGGCTTCCTGCTCCTCTGAAGTCTAGTTTTTAGGACTGCCCCCATGAGACTGCCCATATCTACATCACTTCCTTTTCCAAGAAGCAAGCTACAGTTTCACTCTTTCGCGTGGACATAAATGCGCGCACATCAGCAGGGTGCACGAACGTCCATGCATGTGCATTTAAGTCACATCAGCGCGAAAAGAGTGAAACGGCAGCTTGTTACTTAGCAAAGGAAGTGATGTGGACAATCTCACCGGGGCAGTCCTGAAAACTAGACTTGAGAGGAGACTCATGTAGTAAAGGTAGGGTATAGGAGGCTAATAGAAGAAACACTTTTAAAGCCACAGCTATCCAATAAGCTAAAGTAGATTTTACATTATACATACCTTTTAACAACATCTTTTAGAAAGAATGGTCTCTTAAAGGGCATGTCCACCCCCAAAACTATAATCCCCCCAACTACTGGCCCCACCATGTAGTGTAGTTTAATCCTTACCTCACATCCCAGCTCCATAGGGTTCTCCTGTAAACCCCCCCCCCCCCAAAGTTCCAAAACTAACACCAGGAGGATAGCAGGGCTCTGCCTGCTATCTTGCCTCCGGTAGATATTGCCATGCGCACTGCAGCCTTCTCCCCCTCCCTCCCCCTCCGTTCTACTATCCCTCCCCCTAGCATAATCCCCCTTAATATTCTGCTCCCCATGTCCCCACCCAACCGCATGTTTTTTTTTTTCAAAAGCTCCCCAAACTCTACTTACCTTCTCCGCTTTGTCCGCTGCACTGAATGACCGGCAGCGCGTCCGTGATTGGCTGCCCTCAGCCAATCACAGACGCGACTGCCGGTCCCGCCCCTCTGCTTGCATTTGCAAGCAGAGGGCCGGCAGTGCGGCGGAGGATCGAGGGGAGGTAAGTAAGGTTTGGGGAGCTTTTTGAAAAAAAGAAACATGCGGTTGGGGCTGGGGGACATGGGGGAGCATAATATTAAAAAACGATTTTAGGGGTGGACATGCCCTTTAATGGTCCATATTCTGGCAGAGTAAGCTGGCCCCTCCCTCCATGCAGTCAATAAGGCTGTGACAACTGACTAATTGATTGCGGTTTTACAGCTGCCTCCACTGCAAATGCTCAAGCTTATAAAAAGCTCACTGAGCAGAGGGAGCAGAATAAATATATGGTTACAAAGACATGTCTTAAACTGGTAAACATAGTAGTTGAGGTTGCAAGCAGATAACTGACAATTCATCAGTTTTTTGGTTTAAGGGTAGACATGCCATTTAATGGCTATTTTTACAATAAGACTGAACTGGCAGACACTACTATCTGATCAAAAATGTTGCAGAAGTTACAACACAGTGTGGTGCCAGTTCACAAGCTCTATAAGCAGTTCTAAGAAATTAAGAAAACAATTAATAAAAGAAAGTGGTACTTTGCCCAGTTATATTATTGAATCCTGATCTCTCAGTTTCTGCTCTTTAGTTTGATTTGCAACGGGCAGCTCTGAATTGTTTTTTCTTAAAGGACCACTAAAGTACACCCATATACTATATTTGTGGTCCCTATCCCTAGCTCCCTTTTGCTGAATAACCTTGATCCTGAGTACAAAATATGCTACTGGTTCATGACTTGAGAAATGTATCCATGCACAAAGCCTGGCTGCCCTTCCCTGAGCAGATCCAGGCTTCATACATGTGCAATGCCCATGCTCAAGCAGAGAAAGTCTTTTCCCTGTTGCTGAAATACAACTGTAAATCTATATTTGTGCATTTTTGTACGATTCCTACCCAAAAAACACGAGTTTGTCATTTGTGGAAAGGATTATTGCGGTAAATATCCAAGCTCTTCCAAAGTACAACTGCATTTAATTGCCTATTTTGAAACCTAGATTATGGCTTACAGTGTGTCAATGGATCCAGCAGAATGCATAAAATGTATTATTTATGTTTGCTCTAGAAATGATTTTGTTTTAAATTTCTGTTCACCGAAATCTGATGGATAAAACCCAAAATCCCACTAATGAATTGTGTAGTCACCTGAACCTAAAAGAGGACCCTCTGCTAAAAAGAACTGGCTTGGGTTTTGGCTTGGGTTCTTCAAATAAACGGAAGAAGGCATGGTATTCCACACATATTTTCCAAAATGATTTGCAAAAATCTCGACTGGTCATCAGGAATTCTAAGGTGTCCTGGTATGAACTCTTAAAAATAAAGCAGAAAGAAAAATATGAAAATTAGACAATTCACCAGAAGCTTAGTCTATCAGAATGTAAAAAATACATAATATTAACATTCTGTTAATCTACTTGATAGAAAACGAATTCAAAATCTTTCTGTATTTTGTAAGTGTATTTCCCGCAAGGAGGTGTAGCTAGTATGTGTAGCTTATTGTATAGAAACACTACAGACACTATTTATTGTATAGAAACACTTTGGTCCCAGATTGGTTATAAATCATTTTGCACTATTATAGCAACACACAAAAAAACATTAGATCACATGTGCTATGTGGAATTTTGCAAAATGCATACAAGCTCAAAATTGCATTTGTACAAATTTTTTGAATTTCATTTTCCTTTAAATTATCAAAATAACAACCCCCCCCCACACAAAACTTACATTTGCATCTGGACGTAATTTTATAAGAAAGCGCTTTCTCTTGAAACTTAGCTTTCTAACCTTAGCCCAGTTGAATGCATTTATCTTTGTGTGCCCCTGAAAAATAACACCCATATATTAATTAACATTTTTGGAAATACAGATGCAGCAGCATTCAGATGTCACAGAAAATACCATAACAGTCTGCATAATATTGAAAAAAAACAAGTAGTATGGCGATATATATATATATATATATATATATCTAAAAAAAATATATATATATCTCAACGTTTCGGCCCTGTGCTTGGGGCCTTTGTCAAGCCAAGTGATACAACACATACTGTGCAAGTTAAATAGGGTAATCCTCCTCCCCTCATTAGTGACATCATCTAATTCTACACATAAAAAACAACAAAACCACCAAGAAAGTGATCGCCTATTTTTACTCATTACTCTGTGCATTATCTAAAATATACCTCTATTTATAAAAGTGTTCTTTAAAGTGCTGTTATTTCTTTTAAAGTGCTATATACCTATTAAAGTTCTTATACTCCTCTTAAAATAGTGTCTCTTTTAAAATAGTGTCTCTTTTAAAATATTCCAACATGATTATTATGTAATATATAAAACTATTATTACCATATAAAATCCCATAACTACTATTGCTATTATCAAAAATACTAAAAAACGATCTATTAACTATTATTGTCTATATTGCTACCGTCTTTTCTTTTATAACAATACTATCAGGCTGTATATTTTAACGTTCATTTAAAAAACATCTATATGAGATATTCTCATTCAGTCCATGAGGGTTGATGGTATTTAATGTTTTTATCCAATATGCTTCTCTCTGTAGCAATATTTTAGATCGGTCTCCCCCTCATCGAAGTGATGGTACATGGTCTATAGCCATATATCTAAATTGTGTAACATCATGTTTATATTCCAAAAAATGCTTGGCCATGGGTTTATTAGTTCTCCCATCTCCATGTGCCGTCTTGATGGCAGATCTGTGCCCACCAATCCTTAGACGTAGTGCCAGATCTGTTTTCCCCACATAGAATAACTTGTACAACCCATGTGATCTATTTGGCCTCCTGTCCTTGCAAGTTATTGCAAGAGACACTATTTTAAAAGAGACACTATTTTAAAAGAGACACTATTTTAAAAGAGACACTATTTTAAGAGGAGTATAAGCACTTTAATAGGTATATAGCACTTTAAAAGAAATAACAGCACTTTAAAGAACACTTTTATAAATAGAGGTATATTTTAGATAATGCACAGAGTAATGAGTAAAAATAGGCGATCACTTTCTTGGTGGTTTTGTTGTTTTTTATGTGTATAATTAGATGATGTCACTAATGAGGGGAGGAGGATTACCCTATTTACCTTGCACAGTATGTGTTGTATCACTTGGCTTGACAAAGGCCCCAAGCACAGGGCCGAAACGTTGCCATGTTTGAGTTGAATAAAGTTCATTGAAATCCCTAGGAGTGCTCCTATATCTCTCTTTATATATGTCTATTTTTATCTTGCAGATTGGCTTTGTGTGTACATTTTTTAAAAAGCCATGTTTGTCATCAAACATAAGCTACTTCCCAACATTCACAAGCATGGGTTGTAATTGAGTGCATTCATTTGAGCGTCAAAGATTTCTTACAGAGCAAAAGGCAAATGCATAGCTAGTCATGAAAGGAATGGGGCATCCTAATTCTAAATTTTGGTTCCTTTAGTTCAACATATTTTTGTTTCCATATATTGATTAGCAGAGGAAAATAACAAGCACACACAAATTAACAAAAAAAACGGATTACTGTTTAGGAACATGGCATATAGACACACACCTGAAATACTAAGATGCCAGTGTTGGCAACGGCAAGGTTTATCTTTGTTCCTTCTCTATCCTTAGCCGGATGCAATCTTATCCCATACATCTCCAAGCGACGGCCAATCTCAAGAAGCTGAAAATCTGACTCTGCTGGTGTCTGACCACTTGAAGCATTAAAAAAAAAAAAGTGTTACATAGATATTACGTACTTCCCAAAATAAATCAATTAAAGGCAACAAAAGTTTTTTTGAGTGACATAATGTCATATCATACAACCAACAGTGAAGAGATACCAATTTCTGCTTACAATGCCTCTGAACCACCAATCAGATGGCATGGGGCCTTCATAATAGTTCCCTCCATTCTGAGTTCATTCTATTGATGGAGTCTACAAAGAGTTGAAGCTAAAGTCCAGTAACATGTTATAAATACAGAAATTTTTTTATTGCCTGTGCCAGGGGCGTAACTACCAGGGAACGCAACCGCAGGGGGGCCCCATCTTCTAATTCTTCCTATGACAGATATAGCCTCCTCCCAGAAAACCACTGTGGTTTAAAAAAAAAAAAAAAAAAGCACAGATGGGGGCCCCATCATAGTTTTGCTGGGGGGCCCAGAGATTCCTAGTAACGCTGGTCTGTGCCATTAGATGTTAGTTTCATTACCAGCCTTGATAAAATTAACAATGTTTTTAGAACATTTAAATGCTGTGGTTTTATAGTGAAAAACCTACAATAACCGTATAATAGAGAAACTCTATTCACAATAAAAAAAAAAATATATGCAAGCAACATGGATGCATACGGAAGAAGTATTTATTAAATGAACCAAAACAAACATAAGAAAATTAGGATGCACTGTTTTTGTAGAGGTGAAATACAATCTAAGAGATTAAAGATTTATTTAATGCTCTCTTCAACACCTGCAGGCTTTTTAGATCCTGTATGTATTTTAAAGTGATTAATAGTATTAGTCAGCCCTATCCTTTACAATGACATAGAACTGTGATGTTTTAAACATAAGCTTTGCTATCCCTTTCTATATAAGCAGCCATTATACCATTTCCCTTCTTGTGTGCCTGACTGTATAGAAATAAATATAAACCCTGGACTGTATTTATGCTACCTATAGCCACATCTATATGCTGTTTTATTCTGATGGTGCATGGATCCACCCAAAAATAAGTTGTGTTATACTTACCATTCTACCTGATGCTGCTAAATTTACTTATAAGGAGTGATCCTTTACCAGCAGATTAAGCCTCTTCAGTGGCGAAAGCATCAGTAGCAGCTGTCAACCATTGGCCATGAATTCATGGTCATTGTCTGACCGATAGACACTACATAAAAGAAGCACAGAGAAGCTCTGAGCCAAAACGAGAGTGTTCCTTGTAAGTTTAGGATCATCGGGTGGAAAGGTAAGTATAACGCATCTTAGATTTTGGGTAAGTGGTTCGGCAATTAAATTTCACTGTGGGCCGCATGAGAAACTTCGAAGGGCCGGACCAATAGGTTCAACTCAATTCTCATTATAGAGATTGAAAAACTGGATTTTAATAAAGATTAAATTAATATCCCTGGTTTAATTAGATTTTTTTTTTATTATAAGTTGCAATATATAATAGAAGGGGTCATTATTTTTTAAACACAATATACAAAATAAAAATAATTTTATTATTCAGTCTGAGACAATTAATGAATATTAAGATTTTTTTGGGTACAGGTCTAGTATTGATGGACCAGTCAGGGGCAGCCAAAGGGCCGCGTGTGGCCCCCAGGCCTTACTTTGCCCAGATCTGGTTTAGGGGGATCCTGGTTAAGAATATACATTTTATTTAGAAGATGGAGGAACCCTTAAAAAACAGATTTATGGAAAAAACTTACAGATGATTACGATGATATTCCATGACCTTTTCTTCCAGCGTTTCTTGCTCTGGTATGTACTTGTTTTTTGCCAAATGTTCTCTGTCAACAGCTTCATCAAAATCACCAATTTCAGCTAAACAGTGGAATTGAAATTTTTTTTATAAAAATAAGCATTAATGCTTGCAAATGCTAGACATGCGAGTGTTCTATTTATATTTCAGGATGTGTTCTCTGTAATAATTTAAGAATGAAGAAAATGATTACTCAAGGGGATGCGATATGCAATAATCCACGATGCAGCAATCGATTTGCAACAGTTACTGCGTTGCGAGTGTGTTAAAAGTGAGGAGCTCCTGTTTCAGGTTTTAAGCACAATCCAATAAACATTTAGTCACATGCTGCATAGTAGTGCCAATCCTTATTTAATCTTGTGCTGGAGGTTTTGGAAATAGTGCAGGCCCCGCTGTATGAGTGTAAAACCCAAACTAACCTAATATTACATTGGGTAGCGCAAGATTTGCACTCATTTGAGCAATAGCACCTTTTATTGCATCACATCCCAGGTTTCTTACTTGGATAAAGTTGGAACTGTATGTTTATTACTCACCATGGCAGTTCATTATTGCAAGAACAGTTGTGTTGAGTTTCCCTGTTCAGTACAACAGAAAAGCTGTTGACTGCCACACAATGTTTCTTCACATAGCAAGGGGTTCACAGAACAGGGACCATCATTTCTGACAGGTCACTGGGGTTTCCAGAACAGAGAGTAATCTCAGTAAGCATGGGATTAGGCCCGTGGGGTTCAATTTACCATAAAAAAGATTGCAGGTTGAAGTTAAAAGGCATGGGCCTAAAAAAAATAAAATTCCCTCCAGATGGAGTTTATGGACAAGTATTGCATTGTTCTAAAGTGATACCACAAAATTTAGTGCTTCCACTTTAGTGTAAATAGCCCATTTCCTACATTTTATGTCAACTTTCCAACTTATTTGTTATCTTGAATTTATTCCCTACTTTATAGAAGACAAGCTCTAGCTTGCTCTAGCTGTTGTCAATTGGTATAGATTGCTATAACTAAGCTTATTATATAAGCCTGTTCCAACACAGATTAACTTAGCATAGACCCATTTATAGTATAAGCAGGACAAGTATTTTAAAATCCCCCAACGCATCACTTGACATAAATAAAAATGGAATCTCTTTTTTTAACAATTTTTTTTTTACATATTGCATAATTGCAAAAATGTTTATTATATGTAGATTTCAATGCCCTTGCTTCCACAAACTACTTAGAAGTTAAAGGGTATGTCCCCCCTAAAATAAAGTTTTTGATATAAGATTCCCCCTGGGCTCCCAGCCCCAACCGCTATATTTTTATCTTTAGAAAGCCCCCCAAACTCTACTTACCTCCCCTCTTTCCTCCGCCGCGCTCCTGGCCCTCTGCTTGCGAGAAAATGCAAGCAGAGGGGCGGGACCGGCAGCCGCGTCTGTGATTGGCTGAGCGGCAGCCAATGACGGACGCGGCTGCCGGCAGCTCACTTCGGCGGAGGAAAGAGGAGAGGTAAGTAAAGTTTGGGGAGCTTTCTAAAGATAAAAATATAGCGGTTTGGGGCTGGGAGCCCAGGGAATCTTATACATGAAGGATTTCACGCTAGGGGGAGGGAATCGGAGAGGGAGGGAGAAGGGCTGCAGTACGCATGCCAAACTTCTCCCGGAGGCCAGGTAGGAGGCAGAGTCCTTATGGACTCTGCTATCCTCCTGGTGGGCAGTTTTTGGGACTTTGGGGGACTACAGGAGAACCAGATGGAGCTGGGATGTGAGGTAAGGATTAAACTACACTACATGGTGGGGCCAGTAGTTTTGGGGGGATTATAGTTTTGGGGGTGGACATGCCCTTTAATGAGAAACAACCCTAACAACCCTAGGATTTAACATAATATTATAGCAACAAGTCAGTATGTACCGTGTATATAAGAAATTTCTCTGTCTTTGCACCACAAGAGTCGCTGTTAAGGCCCTGCCACATAGCTGTGTGGTGCCCTCTTGTGTCCTTGAATTGCAAGTGCTGAATATTTCAGAAAGTTAAGGCAAAAAAAGACTGTGTAGCAGGAATGGTAGTGAAAGGAAGTAGGAGCAGACTCTATTAATCCATTGCATTCCCTGTAAGGCTGAGGCCACACTGCAACGCACGCGATTGTGTGCGCTTTTCTTGTGCGTTTGCGTTTTGGCCATTTCGCGTTATGGAAACGCTGCGTTAACGCACCAAAAATGGTGAACGCATGCGTTACCAAAATGCAAACGGACACGCAATCACATGCACATCGGAAATTGTGGGAATTTTCGCGTTCCCGCAATTTCCATTCCATTTTAGCGAAAATCGCGGGCACAATCGCACGAAAAACGCGCTAGTGTGGCCTAGCCCTCAGTAACTATGTTCAATTATATAGTTAGATGGAAATGCCATGTGCTATGCATCCAGCTTTTAAGAATGCTTCTTGTAGCAACTACCTGCATTTGTATTAGTTATATTATGTGTACAAATACGAATAGTACCGGTAGTTGTTTAATTTTCTTTTTATTACAGTTTTACATCTTTACAGTAAAAACTTTCAACATCATTCTGTAGGTAACTCCTAATGCACCAGGATCCTTTCGGGTCCTCACCTTCCCACTGCTCCGTACTCAGCAGTATAGCAGGACAATATCACATAAAGAGATTATAAGGAATAGGATGCCACGTAGTGCAGCTACTGCATCAACAAGTGCTTTATTGCAACATGGTTCAGACCTTCATAGGTCCTTTCTCAAGCAATTGCTATTCCCCTTCCTTATAATTTCTTTATGTGATAACATCATTCAGTAGTTCTAAAGGTCATTATGAAGTGTATATCTTGATGGATAATTAAATAGAACATTCAACAGTAAGGCCAGTACAATCACAAATAATTGTTGATTTTTTTTAAACTTATTTATTTTGTTGAAATTTTAGAATAGCAAATAACAACAAAAGATAAAGATTGATAAGGTGTGTAAAATGTCTACATTTTACCAAGAATCACGTGATGCAGCGCAATTGCACACGCCTCATGCACTACGGTTCCTTTAAAGAAACCCTATAGCAGCGCATGCAAAAAGGGTATACATCGCATCGATGGGCAGCGGAGATAGTGGGGCCATTTCCATCCTCTTTTATTGGTGTGTGCTGCACTAACAATGTACACCAAAACACACTAGTGGGGCCTAGCCTTAAAGTGTTTCCCCTCTTGCTTAGTTGCTCACCATGGCCTTCAACCTTTCTGTCAATTACAGTTAATGCCAATTTGCGTTTATTTCTTACAAAGAATACTCCAACAAGAAAACACTAAAGTGTTTCAGAAGTCTGTAATCAAGCCCACAATTTCAGATATTCCAGATACCTAAGTAGCCTAAAGAAGGCCAGTTTTAAAGTTTTCACTTGTGCCAACATAATTGCAAAATGGTTTTCTATCAAATAATTACAATTATAAAATCAACTTGCTTTAGCAAACACAGCATTCCATTGGAAAACAGGACTAATCCTTGATAAAAATGGGCCTTTGTAAACATATTTAAGTTGCATCACCTACAGCCTTTGCTCCAACTGTGTAGCAAACTACATGTCATCAGTTCTTGCCCCTTCACTGTTCAATTCTTGAACAGAAAAACAGAAATGGGGCTTTATAAACATATTTAGATACCGAATAGAACAGCCTTTTCCACATACAATACAATAGTCATTTAAAAGTTTAAAAATGTCTACACTGTATGTATGACTGATTGATTTGATATTACTTCAATGAATGAAACACTTGCTTTTCTTTCATTATTTCCAAAAACAAGGACATTTATAAATACCTTTAGAATGTTATGTGTCTTGAAAGAGCCTGATGTTTGCATCTAAATCCTGCTATATCTTATGTAATTGTGTTTGGAAATAATTAAAAGAAAACTATGGTCTCCAAATAAGCGAGAATTAAGTAGAAATCTGTTTAAATGCCTCTAAGTATAAGCTGCCAGAAATTATGGTGCTGAAAAAGTTAAGGGTTCTTCCTGCCAATGATACACACAGGACACTCTACATTATTATGAGCACACACTACATGTGATCAGCTTTTGCCCATCACTGTTCAGCCTTGTACAGTACAGAACCATAAACATGCCTCTCTGTGTACAGTTTCCAAAGGCTGAAGAATACAAAAAGACCTTTTGCAATCTAAATTTTCTTTTTACAAAAAGTGAGGGGATGGGAATAGATAAATGACAGCAAAAAAAAAAAAAAAGAAAAAAGAAACAAACATTAATGTTTATTAGAAACCATTTATTCTGTTTGCCTGCATCTCATGATGCAACACAGGTCTAATTTTGAATGTAAAACACCAGGCTTTTTTTAAACCCTAACTCATTTGGAAATCTTATTTCTCCTTTAAATTGAATGAAAAAATACAATATAAAATAATTGTTTTCTAAATTGCTAAAGGTTGGATTAAGACACATTCTGCTTTGTGGCAATGTTTTACTGTAACTAAATAATGAGGGCTTAATATGTAGTGACTGCATAGGAGATCCTTACTAACAAATAATTTAATTAATTAATGGGGAAGTTCTATGCAAATACAATTACTTTTAAGGAAAAAAAAGTCCTAATGACCTTAAAGGAGAACTTAAGTCCCAAGACAACATTGTCTCAATAGACAGAGCAAATTCACAAACACACAACAAGCTGTGTCTCATGTCTCCCTTTGCTGTGCATGCTGGGTGATTTATGAAAATAACCTGTGTGTACTAAGGGTCAGCTCCCATAATTCACCTTATCTGGGAACACCCAGCTAAGGGTGCGCCGGACACTTCACAGGAAACTGCAGTCTTGCTTCCTGGAAGCTGACAGCCAATCATGTTACAGTTCAGAGATCCCTCCCTCTGACACAAAACACAGGTATCAGTGCAGTTTTTGTGTAAACACATTAGAAATGCCCCTGTCCCTAACAATGATAAATTCCTATGCTTTTCATACAAAAAAGAAAACTAATCTTTGCAGTGTACCGTATATACTCGAGTATAAGTCAATCCGAGTATAAGTCGAGGTACCTATTTTTACCAAAAAAATTATTGACCTGAGTATAAGTCGAGGGTAGAAATACCCCTAACCCCCTCCATGTACAGAAGACCATTTAGACAATTACCATATCCCCCAGCAGCCTCCATGACCACATAGGCCTAACCCTTCTTCCCTATACAAAAGCCCTTTAAGACCCACCATCATTATTTATCCCCAACATAACCCCATACCCCCAACCCTAGAGGACCAGAGAAAGCAGGCCAGACCAGGCCCCAAGGAGCAAACATATAATAAATTACAGTACCTCTTCTCTGAAGGATAAGACCCCAAAGGTCCTGGGCCCACCGGGATTCACGCTGATAGTATGTCAGTCCAATCCTGCTGCCGCATCTCCTGATCGTCGCATCCACGGACGTCACTACTCGGCGCCAGGAAGTAAGATAGGCGCCGAGTAGTGATGTCAGTGGATGCGACTATCGGGAAATGCGGCAGCTGGATTCTTCTTCCTAGGTTAGTGACTGACCCGAGTATAAGTCGAGGTTCAGTTTTCAGGCTGTTTTTACAGCCTGAAAACCTCGACTTATACTCGAGTATATACGGTATGTCTTTGCTGATAAATGCAAGTAAAATCAGTTCACTATTTTGTATTGCTACTGGAAGACTGTCAGCAATTCACGCTGGTTGGTACATAAATAACAGAGCTGCTATATATAAAGTTTGTACATATGTAGAAACTTCATATTTTTCTACAAACATAGAAACAAACAAGCAAAAAAAGCACTAAACTTAGGCAAGTAGACTGTTATATTGTTTCATAAGTAAACTAGGGGATTTGAACTTGTGACTTCTTGGTCTGTTTGTTCCTAAACACACAGCATTTACCGTATATACTCGAGTATAAGTCGATCCGAGTATAATTCGAGATACCTATTTTTACCTGAAAAAAGTAAAAACTGATTGACTCGAGTATAAGCCGAGGGTAGAAATTATGACCACTACTGCCTTCTGATTTAGTATTGTTTTAAGGTTTACTTTGCCCTTTAAATGGACAGCAGAAGAAAGAAATTCAAACACTTTATGACTCTGCCATTAAGGAAGCCTGGGTTTAGTGGCATGGGCAGGTGGGCAAACTAGGGGCACGTCCTACTGTAATTTCTCAGCTAACAATGTATAACCAGTCTATCATAAAGTGACATTGCAGAGCCCCCGCTCCCTAACCGAGCCCTGTTGTGGCTTCTTACCCACAGCTGTAGGGAGAGGTTACCGGTAATTCCTTACATCGTTCGGTACCAAATATACCATGTTATTGTACCTACCAGAGTCTCTCCTGGCTGCACCAGCTGCTGCTCTCGTGTGCCTGTGCGTCCATTCCATACACAGTGTGTTAGCTGCCTAGTTAGCTGCCGGTAATAGCAACATTGTTTCATCTATTCACCTTGCTAATCAGCACTTGTAATAGATGAAACAATGTTGCCATTATCGGCAGCTCTGAAAGGGGAAAGTCAGTGTCTTACTACAGCAGATCGTTTAACCTCCTAGGGTATCGTGATGGACAGAAAAACCCATAAAAATGGCCCCCTGCATTGCTGCCAGGACGGAGACTAGGAGTGGGCAGCAGACCTAAAGCATAGAAGTGTTCAGTGAACTAGGCAGCTAACACAATGTGTATGGAATGGACGCACAGGCACACAGAGAGCAGCAGCTGGTGCTAGGGGATCGTGACAGCTGGGCAGAGAAAAATTTGAAAGCGGTGCCATGCAGGAATCCCTCCCTGTGGGGCCCCTTAAAGATGTCAGGGCCCTGGGCAATTGCACAGTTTACCCAGCCCAAAGGGCCCTGCTGCCAAGGAAAGTTAACCCTTGCTGCTTCCTGGGAGGAACTTGACCCGAGTATAAGCCGAGCTTACATTTTCAGTCTAATTTTAGAACCTCAAAACCTCGGCTTATACTCGAGTATATATGGTACATGGTGCGCCACCAGCAACTCAACTGTGATCACTGGTACATTTAGAAACTATCTTTTGCTAGAAAGAGATGCTAGAAACTCTGCACATAGAGACAGTGAATCCTGGGGTCAGGGGACGTGGCTCTTTGAAGCCAACATGAGCTAGGAGTTGTACTGGCAACAACATGGAAGCCTCCTTTGTTACAGAATCTATTACTTATATCTACTAAATGCAAATAACTAGAGAAAAATCTTTCAATATATACGTATTCTCCTTTAACCTGCCCATTCAGCATTTTGCCCGTGTATAAAAAAATGCTTTCAAAATACTGACTTCCTGTTTGCAGGACCCCTAGTAGAGAACATTATGGTCTTGCCCTTGACCCAGAGCCTGGGTTGATTCAGTTGCACAGTGGAGATTTGAGCATGTTTGACCCATCCAACAGCCAATAAGAAATTACCGTTAGGAACATTCCAAGGTAATGTGCATTCTGGGAAGAAGAAGGGCCAAACTTGCCAGCTCACTAAATGTCAACATCAGTTAATAGCAAGGGGTATACAGTTAACTGATTTTTAACAATGAAGAATATGTAGAATAACTAGTTAAGCAAAATATAAACTAAGAATTTTAAAAATAATGAACTTTCCCTTTAAGCAAAGTAATATATGTTTTGCCCTGTAGCTCTTTTCTTGTGTTTTAAATACTGAGGGAAGACAAAAGGCTAAGCATAAATGACCGAATTGCAACTTACACTGTACAATGTGAGAAACTAGGAGTGCAGCACTACTTTCGTTACAAGTGAGACGACCTTGTATTAAATCTTGCTTTACTTGAAGTGCAAAAAGGTACCTGCAGGGAAAAAAACCCAAAAATGACATTGAAGTGCAAAAAGGTACCTGCAGGGAAAAAAACCCAAAAATGACATATTTTACCTTTCCTTCATCATTCCCAAGAAACAATGGAGTATAAGAAAACAAAGGTTAAAAGATATGATCATATATTCTAAATGCCACCAAAATTACATACAGTGATGTGAAAAACTATTTGCCCCCTTCCTGATTTCTTATTCTTTTGCATGTTTGTCACACTTTAAATGTTTCTGCTCATCAAAAACCGTTAACTATTAGCCAAAGAAAACATAATTGAACACAAAATGCAGTTTTAAATGATGGTTTTTATTATTTAGTGAGAAAAAAACTCAATCTACATGGCCCTGTGTGAAAAAGTGATTGCCCCCCTTGTTAAAAAATAATTTAACTGTGGTTGATCACACCCGAGTTCAATTTCTGTAGTCACCCCCAGGCCTGATTACTGCCACACCTGTTTCAATCAAGAAATCACTTAAATAGGAGCTATCTGACATGAGAAGTAGACCAAAAGCACCTCAAAAGCTAGACATTGCCAAGATCCAAAGAATTCAGGAACAAATGAGAACAAAAGTAATTGAGATCTATCAGTGGTAAAGGTTATAAAGCCATTTCTAAAGCTTTCGGACTCCAGCGAACCACAGTGAGAGCCATTATCCACAAATGGCTAAAACATGGAACAGTGATGAACCTTTCCGGGAGTGGCCGGCCGACCAAAATTACCCCAAGAGCGCAGAGAAAACTCATCCGAGAGGTCACAAAAGACAACATCTAAAGAACTGCAGGCCTCACTTGCCTCAATTAAGGTCAGTGTTCACGACTCCACCATAAGAAAGAGACTGGGCAAAAATGGCCTGCATGGCAGATATCCAAGGCGCAAACCACTTTTAAGCAAAAAGAACATTAAGGCTCATCTCAATTTTGCTAAAAAACTTCTCAATGATTGCCAAGACTTTTGGGAAAATACCTTGTGGACCGAAGAGACAAAGGTTGAACTTTTTGGAAGGTGCGTGTCCCGTTACATCTGGCGTAGAAGTAACACGGCATTTCAGCAAAAGAACATCATACCAACAGTAAAATATGGTGGTGGTAGTGTGATGGTCTGGGGTTGTTTTGCTGCTTCAGGACCTGGAAGGCTTGCTGTGATAGATGGAACCATGAATTCTACTGTCTACGAAAAAATCCTGAAGGAGAATGTCCAGCCATCTGTTCCTCAACTGAAGCTGAATCGATCTTGCTGCAGCAGGACAATGACCCAAAACACACCAGAAAATCCACCTCTGAATGGCTGAAGAAAAACAAAATGAAGACTTTGGAGTGGCCTAGTCAAAGTCTTGACCTGAATCCTATTGAGATGTTGTAGCATGACCTTAAAAAAAAAAAAAAAAGACTGTTCATGCTAGAAAACCCTCAAATAAAGCTGAATTACAACAATTCTGCAAAGATGAGTGGGCCAAAATTCCTCCAGAGCAATGTAAAAGACTCGTTGCAAGTTATCGCAAACGCTTGATTGCAGTTATTGCTGCTAAGGGTGGCCCAACCAGTTATTATGTTCATTGGGCAATTTCTTTTTTACACAGGGCCATGTAGGTTTGGATTTTTTTTCTCACTAAATAATAAAAAACCATCATTTAAAACTGCATTTTGTGTTCAATTATGTTATCTTTGACTAATAGTTAACGGTTTTTGATGAGCAGAAACATTTAAGTGTGACAAACATGCAAAAGAATAAGAAATCAGGAAGGGGGCAAATAGTTTTTCACATCACTGTATACAAAGAACTGCAAGAGGTAAATAGAAACTTTGTTGGTAATAAGTGGGTAAAAGGCACAGTCTGTCCCCCGTTACAGAAATAAAAATAAGTTGATAAATGTCAGTTTCCCATTATAGGAACAAAAGTAATATTAAATTCTGCAGTTTGCATCTCATACTATTTCAAACAACTTTGTTTGAAATATGTTGCCATATTAAAATAGGTACATTCTGTTATTATAGCCAGGTTTATTGAATACATTGCCTTTCATGAAATGTTCTACCAGACTTATTTTAACTGCATTGTTTTTACATATATATTAAATAGTTGGTTTTATTGCAACTTAACCACTATAAAGCCTGCTGGTGCACTCCTTTCATGACTCATAACCACCACACTTAAAATTTCAGGTGTTACAATTACTCTGGATAATAAGAGCTACACGTGATTACATTTAGTCAGAAGTGTAAAAATGTAAGTTGTAAAATTCAGCCTAAATAATGTAACACTGCACATTACATTTGATTACAAAATACAATATGCAATATAAAATTGAATAAAACAAGGATAATTATAACATTAAGTCCAAGGGCTTGGTGGGTAAAGAGCTCTATATCATGTTATTAAGCTAAAGGTTCTGAACACATGCATTGGCCACAGGAACATAAAGTAGAAATTTGCATGTCTCCACCCACTTCTCTGGAAATCCTGGGAGTGAGAAATCATTCCTTATTTCTTGGATTAGTTGAGCAAAGCTATTTTATAGCATATAGCTATGACATTCCTTGTTCCCTGTTGGGTCTATTTAATTTTATGCTCTGGAGGGTTTTTTGCTTTTTCAAGCCCACCTCACCTTAAACTATAATCCTTTCACTTCTATTTATGAAGGGATTTTTTGTGCAGATTAATTACTTAAAGATCTTGTTAAGTACTAAATACAAATATATAGTCCAAGACTACGCAAGGGTTTTCATGCTCCTTAAAATCCCCAAACCATAGGGATTCATCCTTTTAAAATATAGCCTATGGAACCACTTCATTTGGTGTACTATACTTTATTTTTTCTTATGTAAATTATATAGTGCATAACTTAATATTTATAACTTCTAAGGAAAAGATGATTCCAAGGAAAGCAAGGGGTTTTTTTCTTTGTTTTTCTTCCTCTAACTTCAAATTCAATGAGTTAACTAAGTGATATTAATATGCAACATACTGGAAATTTTAAAACCAATACCAATTAATTCCTTAATTGAGCTGTGCACTAGATGTCAGTGTTCTACCAACATGTGATTACATACAAGATGTACAACCTAAAACAGTTCTACATTCATACTGTATTAATAGCAGGTGTTGGGACACTGCTTAGTACCCAAAAAAGAGAAAGTCATACCACCACTCAAAAACCCATGTAATCTTTTGGTGCTATAAATAGCAAATGAAAACAAAAAGGTGTGGAAAATCCAGCACCCACCGTGTAAAAGCAGCTCTTTTATACCACTGATCCTGTGGTCTACATCTATGAGTTTTACCTAATAGGATTTAAGTTATCTCAGGAAAGGTTCAAGACATTGCAGCCACGGTTTCTATTTACATTGATTGTCTTGAGATATGTTTGATAGGGATTTCAATTTTTCCAGAGGCAGTAATGGATTCTTAAACATAAATTCAGTGTTTGTTAATTTCACAAGAAGAAACCGACTCTAGGGCAGATTTTGAGGTCAGGTTAGGTAAAACCATAGGCAAAAAACAATATCTGGCAATAGAAAAAGTAAAAAAGTATTTTTAAACATTGGGTAGGGTGGGCAAATCATCTTTGACATTTGTAGCCTGTTCTAAGAGTCAATCTAACTTAATTACACAGTTCCATGGACATCAATGAAAAACCAAGAGCGCATTGGCTACTTGGCTCTTGGTATATGTAAGGCATATATGGCTGGAGGAGCCATTTAAAGTTGGGGCACTGGTCATTGGAAGTTCAGAGCAAAGTTGGAAATTAAGCAAGTAAAAAACATCTACTTTCACCTTTACCACCTAAACTCCAGTAAAACGTTTGGGGATATAAATCAAGGTCATACAAATTATGCCATTATTTTGTCTGCATAATGGGCTGCAAACAGAGCAATAAAAACCACACTAACCTTGTTAATTCTTCTTGCAGCTGAGTGTGATCAGGTGGAAAAAACTTAACCACAAATTTTAGTATAACATTCTTAGGCCCTGTAATGAAAATGTGCACAATAAAAACTGAAATGTATCCAATATACCAAGTACCAAATCAAGACGTACATTTAAAAAATGATGTACTTACTTCTTATCTGTTTAATAATGGGCTTTAAAAGGTCCAACCAAACCTGGAAAATGTTTACAAATATAATTTTTCCATCAATGTGCAAAGAAACATTGTTAACAATTTTATTTTTTAAATAAACATCAAGACATAGAAAGAACATAGTAAAATATTTTCCATTGTGGTCTTATCTGAGAAAACTGAAGAGACTAGCAACCTTTTTACCATATTACTAAATCTATGTACACCATAAATAACTCTGTGCTTAGTGAATCTCTAATGGAAATAGATGGTGTTCTTGTAAATAACAGACATGGCTGTAGCAAACAATGCCAGACAGCCACGGCTACAGCTAGAAAGATATTGTTTTGTTTAAGAGAAGAATAGATTCAAGGGCCTTTTACATTGGAGAATCGCTCTATACATTAATGGGTCATATAATAAATTCTTTGATAATTTGTTCACTAATAGGTCATAGGACTCATGGACATACTTTAAAGGGTATGTCCACCCTAAAATTAAATTTTTTACATACCATTCCTCCTGGGCTCCCAGCCCCAACCGCATTATTTATTTTTTTAGAAAGCCCCCAAACTCTACTTACCTCCCCTCTTGCCTGCGGGGGGGGGGGGGGGGGGGGGGGGGGGGGGGGGGGGGGGGGGGGGGGGGGGGGGGGTGTCTGGTGTGGTGGTGGTTGTTGGTTCGGGTGGGGGTGTGGGGCGGGGGGGGGGGGGGGGGGGGGGGCGGGGGGGGGGGGTGGGGGGGGGGGGGGGTTGGGGGGGGGGGGGGGGGGGGGGGGGGGGGGGGGGGGTGGCCGCGGGGGGGGGGGGGGGGGGGGGGGGGGTGGGGGGGGGGGGGGGGGCGGTGTGGGGGTGGTGGTTTGGGGTTGTTTTTGGTGATGTGTGGTTGTTGTGTGTCTTTTGGGGCGACGCGCTCCCGCCCTCTGCTTCGAGGAAATGCAAGCAGAGGGGCGGGACCGGCAGCCGCGTCTGTGATTGGCTGAGTGGCAGCCAATCACGGACACGGCTGCCGGCAGCTCACTTCCGCGTAGGAAAGCGGAGAGGTAAGTAAAAGATTTGGGAGCTTTCTAAAAATAAAATTTATGTGGTTGGGGCTGGGGAACATAGGGGAAGGCTGACATAAAGGGTTTTAAGCTAGGGGGAGGATAACAGAACGGGAGGGAGAGGGAGGGAGGGAGGGAGGGGGAGAAGGGCTGCATACGCATGGCAAAAATCTACCTGAGGCAAGGTAGGAGGCAGAGCCCTGCTAGCCTCCTGGTGGGCAGTTTTTGGCACTTTGGGGGGGGGACTACAGGAACCCTATGGACTGGGATGTGAGTAAGGATTAAACTACACTACATGGTGGGGCCAGTAGTTGGGGGGGATTAAAGTTTTGGGGGTGGACATGCCCTTTAAGATTAGAAGAAAAGAAGTTTTCTTCTTCACGTTAGGAAAGTTTTCTTTTAGTAATTCTTACTGTAAAGAAACCCTAACAAGAAAAAAAAAACGTATTTTCTGCTGATCAAGTTCAATGAATAGCTTTAGAAGTGGGCTGGATAAGTTTCTAATACTAAAACACATTGAGAATTATTGGTATCATATGCTACAGTTCTGGTTGATCCAGGGATACTTTCAGATTGCTATTTGGTGTCAGTTTTCCCACCCCCTTTTTTTGCCTTTCTTTGTATCAACTGTTAGGTAGAGTTAAATAGAAGGGGTAAAAAGGGTGTAATTACCCTTAAAACAAAAAAACTTGTAAATGGTCAGTTACCTGCAAACAACCCCAACTGATTCAACCTCAATTACTTTACTACACTATACTATAAAGTGACCATATATCTGATCTTAAACCTTCCACATTAATTGAGCAATCTGATTAATATTTGAAGTGTTGTAAATGATTGTATTCTGGTAGATCAGTAAAAAGCAAAGAGGCAACTTGGAATCTAAACAGAATATTAACTAGAGCTCAATGCAATGGATGTATTAGCACGGTAATGTAAGGGGATCTGAAATCAGCACTGATCATCTATCTGTGTTGCAATCTACTGGCCATAAATTCTTGTGTAAACCAGGTAACTAGCACACTTACTCCAAAGTGATTTTCAGACTTTAAGCCATGGTCCAGCATTGTACGACTAAAACAAGAGAAAGGCAATCCATTAAACTGAAACTACTGTGAATGGGTACTAGCCAAATTAAATTGTTAAGAAGTCAGAAGAAGATACAGGGGCCCTCCCTGTATCAGACATGTAACTTTCCCAACTTGCCAAAGTAAACATAGTATTTTCCTTTCTTTACTACCAGGTATCTTGGTCACATATTGTTCAAGATATTGTAAAATATAACTCAAGAGATATATAACAATTTCAAACAGTCTTAATTGGTTTAGGCGACATACCATAATTTTTCTATGGTCTAGGAACTCAAGGCCAAAGTAATCCCCTTCAACAAGGTTAAGGTGGCTGCAAACAGCATCCAAAAGGGCTTTTCCAGGTGCTCTTACCTGGAAAAAAAACTCAGAATCAAACTATGCAAAACAAAATACTAATGAAAAACAGTATGTACATGTACAGTGAATTCTTAAGCTCCCCTCACTTTTCCCCTTGTTAGAGGGCCGACCTCTTCCTGACATGCCTAGACAGTCATGAAACGTATCAAAATTTACTGGGAAAGAGGGAGAAAAAGGAGGCTATAGAGCTCCAGAAGATGCCAGAAAATTGCAGTTACTTATCCCACAATGCTGCCGATTTAATGTGTGACACTCCACAATGCATTCAGCCTCATTTATATTTTATTTTTAGTTCTTTTTTAGGCTATGCGCTAATTACTGGGTAAATCTGCGTTTAAATAGATCACACAATGCAGCTTATTTCTTGCAGCTCCAAAAGCCTAGTCTTGCTTTTAAGTATAATATAAACCATATCATTTTAAAATTGCTAGGTTTATTTGTGGTAGAATAAGCCAAGTGCTGTATTTAGAAAGTTACAAACTATAGCAATATAGTATACATAGCGGTTAGTTTGTGTCAGTCAAAAATATATGGACAAGTTATAATAGAAAAGATGGTAACACATAACCAACCTAATAAATCATTTCAATTAATACAAAAATTGACATCAATTTTATAGTATAACTAACTTATTGTGGACACACACAAACCCAATGTTATGACTAATTAACAATCAATGTCACATGAAGGTCAGGTGCAGCAGTGGTTTTACCAGTTAGCCTTTCTCTATCCCAAGAATAAGTTGAAATATGAAGGCAAGGAATACAGATTTTTGAGCTAAACATGGAAAACACAAAGTAGCTTTCAGCATTTACATTTCTAAAATCAATAAAAATGCAAATGTAGGTTTAAAGGGCAATCAACCAGTGCCCACCCCCTCTCCCAGTGAAAGTACCCAGGGTATGGACCTAAACTGCTAGGTCCTCACGCCTTGGTTTTAATTTATTCAGAACATTGAGGCTTGAAGTTAGCTTCATCAAAATAGCTCTGGCCATCCCTACCACAACCTGGTATTAGACTAATGACACTTCCCATTAGTAGTCTGGGACTATGGCACAATAGCTGGACTTTGCAAGGCTTGTATTCTTCAATTAGGAATTAATCCCTGGGGTCCTAACCCTGGGTACTATCACACGATTAAGCCTTCATAAATGGCTTAAGAGACAGTTCACTATTTCTAAAACATAACCAAGCAATAAACCTACAAACTATGTTTTGTGTAATGAAAAATAAAGAACCAGGATTTATATTAAATATTTCCTGCTGTTTCAAAAAAAATAAATGTGTATGACACTATTGACTATGCCAATATAACAGCCAGTATGCAAATTGTGAGTGACTGCTGTGTATTTGCAGTAACTGAAGTTGGTTAGGTAGGCCTTAGTGGTCAAGATAGAAACACGTACATGGAAATTTAGGACAGGTCTGACTGATTCAGGGACTGTGATGTTTCATTTGATAATCTACAACTCTAAAAAAGTAGATTCCAGCAACCAGAGTTTCATATAGCTCATCAACTCAGAGGTCAGACACCATTTGAAGAATTTCTCCTTTTATATTAATTAATTATTTACAACTGGGTAAAACAGTACTTGTGCTTTTACTGCATAAGTAGGAAAACATAGACGGTCATAAAAGCTCCTTTTCTTTACAGTGCTATAAATGCTATGTATACTTCCACTAAATAAACATTGGCCTATGCTCTCAAACGACAGAGAGGTTTATTATCTCAGATGCCGTATTTAATACTGTATGAGAAATCTTTCTAATATAAGCTCCAATGCAACTGACCCTTTCTGAGTCCAGCCTCACCAACGGGCTTAACCATATAAACACCTATCACCTCTTCAAATACTAATTTGGAATGTCAGGGGCCTCCAAAACCAAATCTGTAAAGCAATCCTTCAATACCTAAAAAAATTAAATTTAGACATAATTGTGCTTGTGGAAACACACTTGGAAGGTGCCAACAATCTGCGCTTAAAAGACCATGGGTGGGTTGGGTATATCATTCCCAATTCACATCCTCATCACGAGGAGTAGCAGTACTAATAAATAAGACAACACAGTTCGAGCTGGTGGAATTGAGGCTGGACTAGAGGGAAACCTATGTGTTGATAAATGCAGAAATACAGTCGCTCCCCATTGTCATTTTAGCTTCTTATGTCCCACCCCCGTTTAAGATGTCCTCCTTACAAGAGGCATTGCACTTCCTGGCGGAATTCCCAGGAGTTCCGGCCATTTGGTTAGGGGACTTTAATACAGTTCAGAACCTTGCACGTGATAGAATCCACCCTCCTGGATGGCAGGCTCCCACAAACCCATTAACCAGGTTCGCCAGACTCATGCAGAGTATCAATTTGGTGGACGCATGGAGATATCTATACCCTGATGATGTGGAGTTCTCCTGCTTTTCCGCCTCATATAATACTATATCAAGAATTGACATGATACTGGTGCAAGCAACCTTAAAGGGCAATTATAGTGAGAAAATTGTTGTTTTTTTTTTTAATTTCTTCTAATGTATCCTATAAGTCATCCCATCCACCAGGGCACCTTTAGTTTCTTTAAATTCTACATAGTCCCCGAGATATAAGCTTTTGAATATGCTGTGATTTGTAGGAGCTGCTACACCTCATCTGTCACTCAAAGGCACACACCCACACAATCCAAAGCTCCCCTGCAGTACGGTCACACACTCTCTCACCCACACTATATGTACCATGTGCAACATAAAGTCAAATGCTGTAGTGCTAAACACAATAAATAAACCATTAACCCAGCAATATGAGCATAACACACTATAAAACAGCCCCTCCCCCCAAAAAAAATCTTATATACATACAAAACCAGTGACTCAAATGGAACACTAATACAGTAATACAGACTATATACCAAACAAGACACACAGTGCAATCTATGAAATATATAGACTAAAGCAACTGAAATGTAACAGGACAACAAGCAGTGTCACTGTTTGTGAAGGTCTCACTACAAGCTGCTGTTACACTGACTCTCTCTTCAGTGATTATGATCTCAGCTAAGCAGGGGGAGAGATATGAACTTTAGGTAAAAAGTAAATAACAATTAGCAAAGTTAGAGAACAGGCAGAGTTCAGTAACTTACTTGTAAAGAATCTCAGCACCACTTGTCCTCCTCTCTCCCCCTCTGCCCCTCCCTTCAGCATATTGCTACTTTATTCCACACTTTGATTACTTGCAGTCTAGCTCTGGAAGGGAGGGGTCAACAGGATGTCAGCACTTCATTTAAAGTCCTTTCAACTGACAATGCTCAGACTCTGTATACAGCCCGTCACTGCTTGAGGGGGAGTAGACAGAGAGGGGAGGGGGACTACACAGCTTGGTACAAACTTCTGCCAGTGTGAAGAAACGAAGCCACACAGAAACATGAAAGTAAGGCAGCTTATACTAAGTGATCTATACATTGTATACAGACAAAGTTTTTTTTCACTATAGTTGCCCTTTAACCCCCTATTTGACCCAGGTGAAATATGCCCCAATGATTTTATCAGACCATGCCCCTTGCTGTGTTGAACTCACTTGGTCGCAGGGTCCCACCCTACGACCATGGAAGCTAAACCCTCCTACTGCCGGAGTAGGAGGAGCTATTTGGGGATTGGGAACTGTTTTTTATACTAATGAAAATACAGCCAATGCGATTCAGGTGTGGAAAACATTTAAATTGCATGCACGAATGACCATCATATCCACCATTAATAGAATTAAACACAAATCCTCTGAAATAGAGGAAAAGGCCTCTCTAGCACTCTACAGCAGGCACACTTGACATTTATTAGAAATCCTTCGACAGAAAACGCTGAAGCTCTTAAGCTTCAAACCTGACTATCAAACTTAATATTAGAGGTGAAGGCCAAAAAAACCCTCTACTTTAGATCTATGGAAAGAGATGCAGGAAGCTGCTGGCATACTTAGCCAATAATGAACACAAACCCCCCACGGTCATCACCTTACGTGCCCCGGACAGAACCTCAATAACTGACCCACACAAAGTCGCCAACCAGTATCATACATACTATAGGAATTTATACTCCTCTCAACCATACCCCGGAAGAAATCATAACAATCCCACTACCTCAGCTCCCATTAAACACCCGCCATCTATTACAGACACTGAAATCAGACCCACCTTATCTCTCCTACCACACAACAAGACCCCAGGCACAGACTGACTACCAACAGAATTCTATAACCGCTATGCAGGCGTCCTAGCACCAAAATTACTAGACCTATACAATACAATATTTGCCACTTCTACCCTGCCAGAATGTCCAAAGCCCTCATGGTACTCATTCCAAAACCTGGTAAGGACTCCCAACTATCAGAATCTTACAGATCAATATCGCTCCTATGAACAGATATCAAGATCCTAGCAAAAATACTCTCCATGAGACTAAACAAAATCATCTAACATCTAATACACCCTGACCAAAATGTGTTCATGCCTGGGAAGAACACCTCCCTCAACACCAGGCACCACTACATGAACATACAAGCTACACAATAATACTAACACGAGATGCATAGTGAGTTTGGATGCCGCAAAAGCATTCAACTCGGTGGAGTGGCCATTCCTATGGCAAGTCCTTCGGGGTTATGGCATTGGTCCCAAATTCATTAAATGGCTCCAACTCCTATATTCCCACCCTAAGACCCAAATCTCCGTTAATTGGATAATTACTGACACTTTTCAATTACTATGGGTACGAGACAGGGCTGCCCACTCTCCCACCTGCTCTACACACTTGCGATCGAGCGATTGGCAATACAAATCCGGAATGACCAGGTGATCCAAGGACAACAGGTGGGAACACACATAGAAAAAAATCAGTTTATATGCTGATGACATGTTATTGTACCTAGCAATCCAAGACACAGCCCTAAGCACATCATTATCCCTTATAAATCAATATGTAGAATACTCCGGCCTCTCTATCAATTGGGCCAAATCCCAAATTCTCCCAATAGATGCCTTTCCCCCCCAAACCCCCTTCCCCTGCAGAGATCCAGCACAATTAAATACCTAGGGATAAACGTCTCTAAAGATCCTAGAGAGTACTTGAACCTAAACATGGAACCCCTGATCCAGTTAATCAAACTTTAATTACAAATCTGGTCCAAACTGCCTATAGGAATAACTGGACGTATTAACCTCATAAAAATAATACTCTTTCACAAAGTCCTGTACACCCTATGGCACTCCCCAATCCTTATCCCACTTAAATACTTCAAAGTAATGGACAATCTCCTTAGATCATTTGTGTGGGGAGCAGGCAGGTCAAAATTAAACTGTCAAATATTGAAGCGCCCAAGAGACCTAGGGGGCATGGCTCTTTCAGACTTTCGACTCTACTACATAGCCTCCCAGATTTTACACATATACCACTGGTCAAAAGACGAATCACAACGATTACTCCACCTAATCCCACCCCCACATACCCCAAATTTCCTAAACCCACTACATATAATATCATGCGGAATGAAAGGTTGGCACCCAGCCAAACCTTTGCCTCCTCTGCTAACCCAAGCATTAATCAATACAAATCAAATACAACCAAACAAACCCCACTATGGTTCAATCATTCTCTTCCCGAGTTTCTCTCCATCCCACAGACTGAAGTCTGGCACAAACATGGAATTAACAGACTATCACATCTCTTGTCGAATGGCCAACTCAAAACTTTTGTCCAATTAAAACAAGAATACAAAATACTGAACACCCGCATGTTCAGATACCTACAGATAAGGCATGCCTTTAACACCCAGTTTCAGGGACACACTCTTAATCTAGACAACAACCTGCTCATGGCCCTGCTTACAGCCCCAACTTCCACAAAACTAATCTCAAATATCTATAGTCACATTCAAAGCCCCCACTCTCGATCCCAGGCCTTTGAAAAAAAAAGTCAACATGGGAAAATGATATAGGCCAGATTGAGGATGACGAATGGGAAGAGGCTTAACAGCACCAAAAAAAGGCTACCCTAAAGGTGTCAGAGAGGCTGACTCAGCAATATATCCTACACAGGGCATAGCTTACCCCAATCAACCTAGCAAAGTTTAGGCAGGGAAGAAGCCCTCTGTGCCCCAAATGCAATGGGGCCCCTGGTACCTTCTACCACCTACTTTGGAGATGCCCGCAAATACAAGGGTTCTGGCAACAGATAATAAGATTCCTGCACGACCACATGGGCAGCCCAGTAGGTATAGACTTCAAAGTATGCCTGCTAGGTATAACAGAATACCTGGCGCTAGAAGAATTCACAACTATTTTTATATGTGAAACGCTATTTACTTCCAGAAAGTTGATAGCTAAAAACTGGATACAGGCTACGGTTCCTGCCCCTACACAGTGGAAAACACAGATAAATGCTACACTGGCATACAAAAAATTCATATATACAAATAGAGGATGCCCCAGCAAATACAATAAAATCTGGAACAGATGGGAAGCCTCCCCAATGACATGCAATGATTGAGAACTGAATAAAGTTAGAAGGGCCAAGTATAAAAAAAATAAATTCAACAAATCTATGAAACAGAGGGACTACAGTTCCCATAGGCATAGCATAAGAAATGTAATTACTCAATAATACCTATTGAGGGTCTGAGTTACAGTGAACCAGGAAAGAATGTTTAAGTTTGTTAATTAAAAGTTAATGTTATAACTACCCTCTCATTAGAAACGTATATAAGATGTACAAAACGCAATTTTCAGGAAATGGAGCAAGATTGGCTGCGTATACATGCCCATCCATTTTATTTAATCTGTTTAAGCTGTTTATTTGATTCATGTATATTTAACAATGTTCATCAAAATGGATGTAACGTATCTACCTGAATCATTTTAATAAAGTTCCTTCATGGGAGGGGATTTAAAAAAATAAGCTCCAATGAGAGAGCAGTATATTTCCCAAAGACCTACAGTCATGAATCCTGTTAGTCCCAGTCTTGCTTCTTGCTCAAATAGGTAAATGTTTTGTGAATAATTTTCCTTTTTTACACTGCTGACCCAAGAATAAAGTTGCTAGTAAACCAGGGCAATAATGTTTAAGGATACATATATTTAAATGGCAACTTTGCCCCCAATAAGGATCTTATATCAAAATGATAGAAAGTCAAAGGACAATACTCAAAAACATACTGGTCATGATTGGGATGAGCCATGAGGTGCAGTAAGTAGTGCTATTTTGACCAGTATATTTTTGAGGAATCTAGGTAATCTAATTTTACTTTATATATTTTTAAATTAAAAGGCACTTATACTTACCTCCCCCTCATACTACTACTTTAATAGCTACATAGTACCCAGGGTAAAGGATCTAAAGTCCCCTGGGTACCTAGCAGCTGTACATCAACTTTCCCTTGGCGTTCCAGTCCTCTTCAGTAATCCACGATGTAGCCAATGGGATGACACTTCCAGAGGCAGAAGGGTGGAACGGACCAGTGCACTGAGGAAGACTGAAGGTTTTTATTTAAAGGAGAACTAAACCCAATTTTTTATACTCCAGAATCTGAAAACAACCCCCATAAAAACACCAATAAGCTATAAAATCCCACTTCAGTAAATTGTATTAAAGTAAATGTAAGCCTGTTAAGAACTGGATGAAGTATCTGTGTGTATGTGCAGTGTCAGACCACACCTGGCCTCAGTCACATGCTTCCTTGCTTTATCTGTCCTGTAAAAGGATTGGCTAGAGATTATTAATGGGTGTGACCAACTGTGAAAAGTTTCTGCCATAGCTAAGGACTGAGCATGTGCAGAACATAATGGTCATTGACCAAACTGTGTGATACTAGAATGCTGAGAAGTAAAGCACAAACCATATGTTATTTTGGTTAATTTCCTAGCACCTGTATCAAAATGAGAGGTAAGACACAGATTACTGGTTTTATATCAAGGTGTTCTGCCTTCTGGTTCAGTGTTGTTCTGTGGCTTTAGTTGCCCTTTAAACATATCTTATTTGTAGACACAGTTTCCCTTTAAATAATTATTGACACTTTTTACACCTGAGGAAAGTTTGAAGTGTCAGAAATGTTCATAATTTGTGTGGTCTGCAATAGCACTGGTACTGCTAATCCTATCAAAAATATTACCAATACCCTTCAGAAGGCAGAAGGGAATTTCAGGCCAGGGTTGGCCAATGTGCAAACAAAATTTGCATTTCTTCCTAATCGAAAAGGCCTATGATTTATGAATCACACATCCATTTTGCAAATCGCTCTTTAAAGCATGCTGCTGGCAAATTAAAATCTACACAGCCTTTTCACATTGACTGAATTCTTTCTTTTATACATCTTAGTTTCCATTTCAGCCTGCCGGGATATTGCAAAGTCCTTGAAAAATAAAAGCTCTTGAAAGCATTTAAAATATGTTTTCCCTCCATGAGGTCACTAGTTTTGGGGAAATCACAGAGTAGCATCATAAAACAGCTTTTGTTTTTTTATTCCCTGCAGTTTGCCTCTGGCTGTTCCAGCCTAACAAAAGCACAGTTATTTGCACAGAACACTCGATGCTAAAGTCAAATCAAATGTAAAAGAAGCTTATACTCTATTCTCAATTTTTTAAATATTTTAAAATTTTTCTAAATAAACATTAAATACATTTGATATAAATGACATTAAAAATGTTCTAGTGCTGGAGACAAAAAAAGCTTAATACTGGTAAAAGCTCATGTTCTATTAATATTAATGCCACTGGATTTATGCCACTGATCTGCATAAAAACATTTCCACAAAAGATGTTGCAGCTATGTAAATCTATTATAATAATGGGGGCGGAGCTAAGCTGGCTTCCTGAGCGGACGTGCAAAAGCAGAGCTCCCGGGCCCAATAATACCTGTTGATCAATAACCATTATCTGTTACCAACTTTTCTTGCTAAAATACCTAACAACTTCTCAGGATGACAAAACCCAAGGGAAAAAAAGAGATGGGACCACATCCGAATGCAAAGAAGCAGCCGACAGACTGTTCAATGCCTCCCAAGATGGCGCCACCGGCCCTGACACGCCACTTCAAGGCCCATCTGCTGGAGATAATACAGCAACAGAAACTGCTACCTGTACCTCTGAAGTTACGCTGGCACAAGTGCATACTCAACTCCTCACAGCTTTACAGGAAAGCAGGGCCTCACTAGCCTTTGCAACAGAGGAGGTCAAAATCGACACGGGCCTGCTACGCCAGGACATGCTTAAAATGCACCACCGAGAGGCAGAGGGAAGAATCTCTCAAATGAAAGACTCTCTAAACCCACTACAGGCTACAGTGCAGCAGCTACAACAGAACCTGAAAATAATGTAGTCCAAGTTGGATGATTTGGAAAATCGCCTAAGGTGACAAAACCTTCGATTCCTGGGTGCACCAGAGGGAGCAGAAGGCTGCACTCCTGAAACCTTTATTGAGACTGGCTTTGGACCCAATTCCCAGACTTGGCACAGACATCCACCTTCGCTGTGGAAAGAGCCCACAGGATCCCACCTACACCACCACCACCAGGATCTAGGCCGTGGCCTCTTATTGCCAGACTAATTAGCTCTAAGGACTGGGATTCAATACTACGGTTAGCTCGCCTTAAAAGGGGAACTCAAATTTGAAAATGCATCAGTACATATCTTCACATATTTCTTGATGGATTTACAGAAACGCTGAGCATCATTTATGGAGGTAAAGAAGCAACTCCAAGCAAAAGGCCTCAAGTATTCCATGCTGTATCCGGCCAAACTTAGAGTGATCGACGGAAGGACCACCAGCTTTTTTGAAACCCCCCAAAATGCGATGTCCTGGATACGCACCCATTCCCCCGACAACGCAAACCAAAGGATCCACCGCTTCTCTTCAACCACCCGAGTGGATACCGCCACTACTCACCTTTTTGTCTCACCCACCTCCAGTGCGATGATCCCCCCCCACAATGCTGACTTACTTGAATGTTTTGCCATGTAAAACCTTGCAAACCAATTACAACCGCTCACAACTTCCACCCTCTTTCTACGAGGCTAACATTATAATATTACTTAAAGATGGTAAAGAACCATCTGATCTGAATTCACACAGACCCATCTTCATTCTATATAGTGATTACAAAATCCTGGCTAAGATCTTAGCAAACAGAATACAAAAGGTAATGCTAGATCTCATTCACCCAGATCAGAACGGCTTCCTTCCCGGTAAATCTACTTCAATCAATCTGAGGCATACTCTAATCCAATCACAAATAAATCGTGACAACACTGGCAAACATATAATGATTTCGCAGAAAGCCTTTGATACCCTTGAATGGGATTTTCTATGGGCCTGTCTCTACAGATATGGATTTGGTAACAAATATATTAATTGGCTAAAAATTCTATACAAAGAACCTCTAGCGCACATAACAATCAACAGAGCAACTTCACAAAAGTTCTCATTATCCCAAGGCACCAGGCAAAGTTGCCCTCTTTCGCCCCTACTATTTGCTCTGGCAATAAAAGCCCTGGCACTCAAAATCTGCTCAAACCCCTCAATAAAAGGCTTTACGCTAGGTGACAAAACTGAAACACTAGGTTTATATGCGGATGACATTTTATTCCTCGACAATCCAAATAAACCCTGTGCCTCCCTGGTCCAAATTCTGAATATCTTTGAACCATACTCTGGCTTGAAAATCAACTGGAATAAATCGGCGAAATACCCCATAGACAACCCAGCCATCGATTCCAGCTAATTACCCGGCCCCATCCCAATGAGGAATCCCCAGTCTAGCATGGATTCCTCAGTACTTCTTCCGAAAACTTAACAGCTTAATGACCAGTTTCCTATGGGGTAATGGCAGAGCCAGAACAAAACTAACGAATCTACAATGCCAAAAATCTCATGGAGGCCTTGCCTTACCAAACTTCTATTTATACTATATTGCAGGACAACTAATATCTACAGACCTGGGTGGACCCTAAACAACCCCCCACAGGATCAGAAAAAATGCTGCAACAGTACTTAACTGAAACACTTTTGGCATTTCTACAAAATCCAAAAAAACACCTTATTGGCCGCAGAACATACCCTAGCCGTAAAAAAACCTGGAAAGCTACGAATATTTTTGTAAAATATGATGGGATTCCTCCCGAAACACCCCTATGGTGCAACTAAAGTTTCCCACAACTAGCAGCGCTCGCAAGCAAGAACTGGGAGAAAAAACAGATCTGTTCCTTTGCAGATGTTATAGCAAACAATACAATTCACCCATTCAAAGCCCTAAATACGACCTATCAAATACCTATCATTTCCAATACCTTCAGTTAAAACACTACCTAAAGACTGAATTTCGTATCTACCCCACCATTGAACTGACAAAAGCACCCAGCAATCGGCATTCTTCGAATGCAAGGTCTCACGTCCCGTTTGTATACAAAGCTTATTGAACGCCAATCAAGTGCATCAATCAAAACATTAATAAAAGTGGCAAAACTATCTCCCGCAGCTAACCATAGACTCTTGGATTGATTTCACAGATTCTCACACAAAAGAAGTTTCACCCTCCACTAACAACAGGTTAATCCAATTCAATATTTTACATCAAACTTACCTCACCCCTAAAAGTCTGAACCACATTTCTTCTATAAAACCGCATACTTGTCCAAAATGTTTCCAGGATCAAACAAATTTTTGGCATCTTATCTGGACATGCCCAAGAATAAGACCGTTCTGGCACCAGATAGTCGCCTTCCTCTCAAATTTAAGTGATATATCCGTCCCATTCAAGGGCCAAACCTGTATACTAAGTATACTGGCCAAAGAACAATGGACCAAACACCAAGCAATTTTTCTAAACAAATCTCTTTTCTGCAAAACCATCAAGTGGATGGCCCCCGACTTCCTTACTTTAAAGCAATGGAAAACCCGAATTAACGGTACACTACCGTATCTGAAAATATTGTATCGGAATAGAGGATGCCCAAATAAATTAACAGAAATTTGGAAATCATGGTTAGAAAGCCACAACACAGTCCAATAATCTCTTCAATTCAGCTCTGGTGTCCCACCCCCCACCATTCCCGCTCATACCTCTCACATCCTCCTTCATCTCAACCTATAAACAATGAGCAATGATTATATATCCAACTCAAAGAAAACGGACATCTATTTGTATATAGTTGTGCCAATTTAGAATGTTTGAGAAACAACCCTCGCCTGCAATGAGTGATATACAATATATGTATAAACTAATACAAGCTAACTACTGATATGTATTAACGATATCCAACGAATGTCATTACTGTATATCACCGTTTATACTGTTTAATAAACATGAAGTTAAAAAAAAACTATTATAATAATGATAATAAAAATCTATCATATTCTTATAAATAAATAAAATACTGTACTTAAAAGTTATGTACACTGGCAATTTTTATTTTTTTAAATTGCCCATTAGTGGAAACTATAATTCACCCCAACTATCACTGTCTCATTCATTTGTTGATCTGACCCCTACTTCTTTAAATATCCAATCTGAAAAATCTTACATTTCAGCATTTCTGTAAGCAGTTTTGCTTTAGCTGGAATGGTTTGACAGTTGGTGTGCTGTATACTGTATGCAGTATTGACAGTTGGTATGGGGGAAAATACGGTAGTCAGGTTTGTGGTCAGAGCCTGAACAAAAAAAGTACTTTATTGAAGGCATGCAGCAACACACACCTCAGAGTAAGTGCTACTTACAGGTATTTATTTATAGATTAAGATGACGCAAAGTCATTTTTTCAGTATATATACACTTTAAAAACATGTTGCATGACAATTTCCCTTTTTGCTGTGAACCACCTAAATAAACTCTAGTGAACCAAGTTGCTTAAAGCAGTCAATAAAAATTGAACCCCACCTATGGGGTTCTCAAAAGTTTTCAAAATCTGTCACACGTTTTCTTACGGCTAAACCAGGGGTTCCAAATCTGCATTTGGAAACCGCACTAGCAACATTTTGGTCATAACCCCACCCGCTGACCATCATTTTTTAACTGCCATATGCAACCCAAAGGCAGTGTGTTTGGTACCTTTTCTGGTGAAGGTTCTCATTCATCCAGGTCATGGTATATCTGTTGCATTCAGTTAGATCAACTGGACTTAAAAAGTTTAGTTTTTGAAGACATTTTGCTAGTCACCCAACTGACTTTCTCAATTCAGAATGACTTGTACAAAAATCTGTTGGCAATTATGTATCCTGGAAAGTCAATGCCAATTAGCATATCACAGCCAGGTGTTAAGGACCGTCTGAATGCAAGGCGTGATTGCATTGTGGCTAAGAGGTGTTATAGGAACTTCCCTGCTCTGGGTACTTTTCATTTTAACTGTTTTAGACACGCTATAGTTCTCCTTTAAATTTTTATCTGTAGATGTCTCTAGAATTTGCTTGATCACTGGCCAAGAAACATAGAGCATTTGAAAGAGACATAGAAATAATAGCCTTTGGGAAACATTCTGTCTTAAGGGGAAAAAAATCCAATTTACTGCAACAGTCAATTTAGTTACTGTTTAACTAAACACTGTAGCTGCCAGTATAAATATACCTGAAGTTCTAAATACTAAAAGGGGAAAAAACAGAGTTATGTAATACCAATGCTTGTCTCTAATAGCAACCAGTTGGTTATTTATATTCGTTTTAATGGTGACAATCCAGGAAATGCAAAGTACTGTCTGGTTCTTATGGGATGAAGACAATTATGTTAAAGTAAAACTTTATGTTAAAGTAAAGTAAAAGCTGGGTACACAGGGGTCAATATTTTGACCTGATCAACCATTTGCCACGTTCAAATGAATGTTTGTTAAACAGACATTGGTCCATCACAGGCAAAAATCTTATCTGATATTTTACAGTGATACTCCCCGCTATGGCAGGGAGTACCACAGCAAATTGATTCCATATTATAATAGGAACTCTCTGTGCATTGCCTTTAACATGTTCATTTTATAGGACAATTATACTTACCATTTCCCCGATCCACTCCTGCAAAGTACCCAGGGTGAGGACCTAAAACGCTAAGTCCTCACCTCTGGGTACTTTACAAAAGTCCTGAAGTACTTACTTGTAATCTCCCTCGTCGCTCCGGTCGGATCCTCCCCACTGGCACTGTCAGTGACAGTACGGGAGGCAGCCAATGGGAAGACACGCCTACTTGCAGAGCGCGTCTTCCCATTGGCTGCCTCGTAACCTGTCACTCAAAGTGCCAATGGGGAGGATCGGACCGGAGCGACGAGGAAGATTACAAATAAGTACTTCAGGACTTTTGTAAAGTATCCAGAGGTGAGGACTTAGCGTTTTAGGGTACTTTGCAGGAGTGGGGGGAAAGGAACGAGGGGGAGGTGAGTATAATTGTCCTTTAACTTGTACACAACAAAACTGTACAACAACAGGCGGTCTGCAAAATGATGCATATTTGTATTGAGAATTACAATTTTATGTCCTTAAAAAAAAAAAAAAAAAGAGTTGCCTAAAGTTACATGATCATGATTCCTTGTGTTCAGAAATTTTAGAGCTTACTGTAGGAATTTCACAAGCAATCTTTATTCTCAGGGTCATAAATACATGCTTTCAGGAATGAAAAGTTGGCAACTACCCATCAAAAGTTGGGTTCAAAAGGCAGATTATTTGGATTTTACAATACCAAGAATTCCATTGTCAAGGATGTCCAGCTTGAGATCCCAACAGCCTAACTACAGATAAACTTGGGAAAAGCAGCTTTAACTCAACAGACAGCGGCACTTTTCATAAAATCAAAAAAACTCCCGAGACCACACAGGGTGAAAAAGAATTTGCCAGGAAACCATTTCATACAGCTGTACCAATAAAATTTATCTGAAGCAACTACAACAATTTTATGTTCTTTAGTATATGTTCTTTCAATGAAAAGCTTATAATCAATAGATAAAGATCACAACTCTTTCATTACTGGGTTTGCCAACACAAATTATTATTCTTTGACATGCACATTAATACATTTTTACAATTAAAGGACATGTAAACTGTGCCAAATATTCACACAGTAATTAGAATTAATTACCACCAATCTTAAATCTAAGAGGGGCTATCAAAACTGCCCATGGTAAGATGTCAAAACAGCATTTTACATGGCAAAGTTCTGTTCAGGCTTGGTTTATTTATTTTGACATAAAAGGCCTCCTTGACACCATTTTTGAACCAATCTTGTTCATTGGCCACGATGCTAGTCATGACATAAAGAATTGGCTCTTGAGTGCTGGGCCATTCGTTGGTGTAGATGCTGTTTCATCTCCCCCACATAAAGATCAGAGCACACTGCACATATGAAGTCGCTTTTCTTGTGTTTTGGTATTGGGTCTTGCTTTCCCCCTTCACTGGTGGTATTCAGGTTTTTTTTTCTTCTCTTTCAGTTTTGACAAAGACCCAGTCTGGATACCCACAAGAACCACAGGTAGACCCACCACAGAGGCTGTTGACTTGGGTGAGAAAACAGCTGTGTCAAGACAACACCTTTGCGAGCAGAACAGATCTTAACTCAGAACAAGTGTGTACCGAACTTATGCCTAAAATCCACATTTTTTAAATATAAGGATGATTTCTACAAGCAAAAACATGAATGTGCTATGGAATCTCCAGTTTTACCCATCGCTGCAAACCTTTACATGGAGGAAGGGAAAACAAAGGCTTTTAATACCTTCAAGCGCATTGCACCCAGCCACTGGTTCAGATATGTGGCTGACACCTGGGTTAAAATTCACCAGAAAGTACGAGTATTCACAGAATACATCAATGCTGTGGACCAAAACATCAGATTTACATGGGAAGAGGTATTAAACACACTTGTTTTTTGAAGAATAGTTAACTGGAAGTAGAAGTTTACAGAAAACCAACCCACAGAGATCAGTATTTGATGTTTGACTCCCATCACCCTTTAGAACACAAGCTGGGTGTCTTTTGAACCCTATATCACTGAGCAGAAAACACCCCACTAGAAGACAGATGAAGTCCACAAAACATAGCTGTTTGTAACAGACACTATGAGGAGAGCAGCAATAACTATGAAAGGTAATGACTTAATAATAAGTCCGAATTTACTCTGACTGATATAATATTGGTTGGTGTGTCTTTAATTCCTTGCTCACGGGGGTAAAGGTTAAGGTTAGGATGGTGGGAAGAAAGGGCTGGCAAAAAATGCAGGTCCATGGGTATACAGAATATTACCACACAGATACATTCATTACAGTAGATGATGTGCTGCTCTCTCTAGTTATTTTGCCTGGTTTAAAATGTGTGCACCTCTGAATTAACTAAAATTAAATGCAGCAAATAGCTTTGAACAAATCCCAAAACAATAACTTCAGACTATGGCATAAAAGTTATTATATTTTGTCATTAGAACAGCAAGCTTATCAGACACCTACATTAAGTATTCCATTCAACAACTAGATACATTGTAATCCTTGCAGTAATATATAATGACAGCTCCAGATGCCGATTTCATGGCAAGAACATCTATTAGTTAACTCAGGATTATCTTAAACTACTTAACCTTCAATTTGGTAAATCCACCTCAGTAGCAACCGAACAGCACTCCCACAATGCCTCTCTGTTTATTGGAGTAATGGCATATAAAACCAGACCTCGGTCTTTTCTTAACTCTGCATTTCAGACACACGCTAAAAAAGGACATTTATAGCAACTGTTTGTTACCATTGGTATAGGAAAATAAAATAGACTTGTAAATAGAGCATAAAAGATGAAAATATGATCTGGGTGAAGTCAATGATTATTTTATGGGTTATATTTACATAAATGTACTTTTTAGACCATAATCGCCTTAATCCCCTTCTTCACCAAAATGAGATGCATTTTTTTTTTGTCAGCACAATTTAAAATAAATTAATAGTTCACCATTGAGTGTACACAATTCGTATTTTTTAGTTACATATTACTGAGTGTTGCCAATAGCGCAATAACTCTCACACCACCCTCTCCTCTTAAAAAAATTCACCATTCACTGAACCCGATTCGTAGTTTAGTTACATATTACCAGGTGTTCCTTATAGTGCAATAACTCTCACACCACTCTCTCCTCTTAAAAGTTATCATGTGAGGACTTATGCTGGCCATACATTTATTATACGTTTGATAGATACAACGTTTGATTGTTGCATCTATCAAACTTCTTAACAGAGCAGGAAGAATCAGCAGTATTACCTTTACATAATCACAAAATCTTTTCCTGTTTGCCCCATTCATTTGCAAAATTTGCAAAAAATAATGATCCAGGCAGTTGGGCGGAAGTATAACGTCATGGGAATGTAAGAAGGTAGTGTATGGGAACCTTTAAACCATTACTGAGGCAACATTACCCCTTTAAAAAGTATTCTTATAGAAACAGCATGTTGCAGAGCTGCAAGTGGGGCATACTGAAATGAACCTGATCTTAGCAATGCATTTCTCAACAGGGTACCTATTTGAAGTTGAATGTTGATTGGTGTGCATCTGCAACAATCTCTCAAAGATTTGATTTCAATCTGAAACAATGTTCCAAAGCTCAGTTACAGTGTGTCAGAAAACTGCTTTACCCCACACCATCCCTCCCATAGGTTTCCAATTTTTTAGAGTTTTTATATGAAACCATTAAAGCAACTTAATCTGGCTCCACATTTCTGAAATGTTCCAATGCCCCAAGTTTTTACAACAATTTCAATAATGCATTGTCTTTTTTTTTTTTTAACGTACATATCCCTTACCAACTATTTTACTTTTACTTTTACTTTTAGAGCAGAAATTATTGAAATACGTGGGAAACATAATAATACATTAATTTGGCTTGAAAAAGCCAAATTATTGTTCTATTTCTTCTTTTTCTTCTTCTTCCGTTTTATTCTTCCGCTTTTTTGGACCGTATCTCCTCCCACAGTTTTTGAGCTAGAGACATGAAATTTGGTACAGACGTGCGGGGCATATAGGAGAAGTGTGCTATCTTCTAGCTAAGGAATCTGCCAAAGCGTTACGGCGTTATCGGCGAATTTCCGGACATTTTTTTTCCCACACAGACCCAGGTACACCCACCTACTGACCTACCTTTCCATTCCCATGGAAGCCATATTTAAAGGGTAACTAAAGTCAAAAAAACTAATTTAGATTTATCCTCAATAAAAAAGTTTTATGGTTATAAACACAAAAAAGGCATACCCCCTCAACCAGACCCAGGTACACACACTACTAATCTACTTATCCATTACTGTGGCAGCCATACTTAAAGGGTAACTAAGTAAAAAAAAAAAAATCTAATTTAGATTTATTCTCATAAAAAGATAGTTTTATGGTTGTAAACACAAAAAGATATACCCCCTCAACCAGACCCAGGTACACACACCTACTGATCTACTTATCCATTATGGTGGCAGCCATATTTAAAGGTAACTAAAGTCAAAAAAACAATTTAGATTTATCCTCAATAAAAGATAGTTTTATGGTTGTAAACACAAAAAAAGACATACCCCCTCAACCAACCCAGGTACACACTCCTACTGATCCATTACTGTGGCACCATACCTAAGGGTAACTAAAGTAAAAAAAATTTTTTTTGACCAATCATCAAAAAAGTTTGGTTTTTAACCCCTAACCCCAACAGGTACACACACCTACCGATCTACTTATCCATTACTGTGGCAGCCATACTTAGGGTAACTAAAGTCAAAAAAACAAATTTTGACCAATCATCAAAAAGATAAGAGATTCAATAAAAGTTCTTATCATTGAAAATGGTGCTAATTTTGCCCTAACCAATCAGATGTTAGCTTTCTGATTGATTGGATCAAAATTAGCACCACTTTGGGCTGGGTACACACAAAATTTTATTTTGTCCCAAACAAGTGTTCACTTCAAACTCATCATTCCCATTATTGAGTTTTAAAATCTGCAAACACACATATTCCCTTCCAAAATGCAGCCCTTCAAGCCAAATTCAAAGTCGAGTTGTTGTTTCAAGGGACATTTAGTTAATGAAACTGTACCTGAATATTTAAAAATACAGTGTACATTAGGGATGCTAAAGTGCTTAGCATCCCTAATAGATGATCATCTATCATCTAAATCTGAATTTACAAGAAGATTAATTTATTATTCATGAAAAAGGCAACATAAATAGGAGCTCCGCAAGCAGACTGAACTGAATTTATAAGTAAAAAAAAACAAAAACAGCAAACAATGAGCTATGACCACCTGCTTTGAACTAGGTAATTATTTCCATCACAACATGGCTGCTCTCCAGGAAATCTGCAGACTAGAACACTTTTTTACTAAATTTATAATAAAAAAAACTCTGCTGATAAAAGTGTATATCAGTTTTTTTTCTATACAAAGATCCACTCTAATCATATTTAATTATTTTAGCATAGAATTTAAATGTGAACTTAACAGTAAAATAAATTTAACCATATTAGGTGCTCTGAACTTTTTGACCAGGCTTGTGGAGTGGACACAAGCACAGCCCCATCTCTTAGACTATGTAGATCACTGAAACTACAGTGGTGCCAACAAGGAAAGATTACATGATGAACAAAAAAAACATGGGAACACAATAGGGCCATTCATAAAAGGGATGCTGAGCGGTCAAAATGTCACTAAGTATATATTGGAGGTTCATGGGGGGAATGGCAAAATGGGGGTTCGTTGGAATGAGGTGGTGTCCTTGGGAACAAGAGGTGGAGACCTCATAAAAATTACTTGAGAAAACTTCTCTGGATTCATAGATTAAAGGGCATGTCCACCCCCAAAACTATAATCCCCCCAACTACTGGCCACTCATGTAGGGTAGTTTAAAGGGCATGTCCACCCCCAAAACTATAATCCCCCCCACTACTGGCCCCACCATGTAGTGTAGTTTAATCCTTACCTCACATCCCAGCTCCATAGGTTCTCCTGTAGACCCCCCCCCCAAAGTCCCAAAACTAACCACCAGGAGGATAGCAGGGCTCTGCCTGCTATCTTGCCTCCGGTAGATATTTGCCATGCGCACTGCAGGCAGCCCTTCTCCCTCCTCCCTCCCTCCCCCTAGCGCAAAGCCCCCTTAATATGCTGCTCACCCATGTCCCCCAGCCCCAACCGCATATTTTTTTTTTCAAAAAGCTCCCCAAACTCTTACTTACCTCTCCGCTTTCCTCCACTGCACTGAATGACCGGCAGCCGCGTCCGTGATTGGCTGCCGCTCAGCCAATCACAGACGCGACTGCCGGTCCCGCCCCTTTGCTTGCATTCTCGCAAGCAGAGGGCCGGCAGTGCGGCGGAAGAACGAGGGGAGGTAAGTAAGAGTTTGGGGGGCTTTCTGAAAAAAATATTTATGCGGTTGGGGGACATGGGGGAGCAGCATATTAAAAATCAATTTTAGGGGTGGACATACCCTTTAATAATTACCTCACAACCCAGCTCCATATGGTTCTCCTGTAGTCCCCCCCCCAAAGTCCCAAAAACTGCCCACCAGGAGGATAGCAGAGTCCATATAGGACTCCTACCTGGCCTCTGGGAGGAGTTTGGCATGCGTACTGCAGCCCTTCTCCCCCTCCCTCCCTCTCAGGATTCCCTCCCCCTAGCATAAATCCCTTTAGATATAGTATTCCCCCTGTCCCCCCAGCCCCAACCGCTACATTTTTATTTTTTAGAAAGTGCCCCGAACATTACTTACCTCCCCTCTTTCCTCCGCTGTACTGAATGACCGGCAGCCGCGTCTGTGATTGGCTGCCGCTCAGCCAATCACAGACGCAACTGCCGGTCCCGCCCCTCTGCTTGCATTTTCTTGCAAGCAGAGGGCCGGCAGCGCGGCGGGGGAAAGAGGGGAGGTAAGTAGAGTTTGGGGCTCTTTCTAAGAATAAAAACATAGCGGTTGGGGCTGGGGGGACAGGGGGAATACTATATTAAAAAAAATTTTAAGGGTGGACATACCCTTTAATAACTATGTGCCCAATGGATCTGAACGAGGAGCTATAATTCACATGCTTTTTGTAATAGTAGTGGGTACTAAGTGTTCATTGCAATGCTTGAATATGGAGGAACTTAATTTTTAATGGTCAATTTAAGACATGTATCTATGCCATCCCTCTGGCATATTGCTGTAAAGATTAACGTGTATAAATGTGTATATGATGCTGCTAATTAGGACAGAAATAAATAATTTGCTAATTGAATGAATCTCTTTTATACTAGTGAAATGTCCCCATTTGAGTTGCTGCACACAAATGTCTAAAAGAGTAGCATCACCTTTAAGGAAAATAGGTAAATGATGAGATAAAAGGTGGTCTCACGTCAGCTACGATGTGACACTGAGGAAGCCCCTGCGTATTCATGCAGAAGGGAGAAATGCGTAGGTCTTTGTGTGAGACACTGCAGGAGGGCAGAGACCTCCCACTGGCCCTCGGTTTGTGTGACATGCTATTAGCCATTAGTGAGCACAGCGTATCTGAGATCAGATTCGGCTGAAGAGTGTAGCCACCCATAGGTTTTGTGTCATGGAGCCTGGCTTCTCACGTAAGTCCCGCTTTTGATATTTCAGGCAAACAGGATGACTGATTGTTTTAGACGCTAAGTTGGGAGTATTCACATGTGGTATCATTCCTGATAGCACTAGGTGCTTGTTTATGGAATTGAATTGAAGTTTAGTTCTTGAAGACGTTTCACTAGTCATCCAACTGGCTTTCTCAATTCAGTATGACATGACAAGAATCTTTTGGCAATTAAGTACCCCGGAAATATATACAGGGAGATTCAATAAAAGTTCTTATCGTTTAAAATGGTGCTAATTTAGCCCCAACCAATCAGATTTTATTTAACATTTGAAAGCTAACATCTGATTGGTTGGGGCAAAATTAGCACCATTTTAAACGCTAAGAACTTTTATTGAATCTCCCTGATAATGTATATATTTTAATGTTTTGTCTGCACTGCACTTTATGAATTATCCTGCATAACAGGGAGGGATAATTATGCATAGATAATATTGGTGCTTGAGATGGGGGTTTATTTGGTGCTAGTGGGGGAAGTGTGCAGATAAATCTTCTGTGCTTTATTGATATGCTATTTTGATATACTTTTTTTGTTTGGGATTCCCTTGTAATTGCTTTTTGGTGTTCATCCTGTCAGCAGTGCCCCGTTCCAGAGGAAAGAGGTACTGCAGACATAAATGGGTTAATCCTGTAAAAGGAGAACGAAAGGCAACACTTAAAATTTCCAGGAAAAAAAGGCAGTAATCCACCAAATGGATAGTTGTAAAGTGCACCTTAAGCTATAAGACTGCACATTTATAAAGTTCAGGGGGACTTCTAGACCTTTTGGCACCTGAGCCAAATTTTTCAAGCTGTCCCTACATTTTCCTGCAGTGTGCTTCGCAGGCCGCCGCAAAACACCAGGCATGGTCTATGTAAGTAGCCATGGTCTGTAGAGGTGGCCGTGGTAGACAAACAGTGGCAGCTGAACCCGGCAGCCCTCCAGTTTCGCAGCCACTGCGAGGGCAGCCCTCCAGTTCCGCAGCCACTGCGAGGGCAGCCCTCCAGTTCCGCAGCCACTGCGAGGGCAGCCCTCCAGTTCCGCAGCCACTGCGAGGGCAGCCCTCCAATTCACCAGACACTGGTAGGTTAGCCCTCCAGTTCCCCAGACACTGGTAGGTTAGCCCTCCAGTTCACCATCCAGTGTTTACTAAACAGTGGCTGGTGAACTGGAGGGATGACTCAACGGTGTCTCTTGAAATTGAGGGTTGACCAAAAATTGGCTGCTGAAGCATCCAGGCTTCGAGTTCAGCAGATACGGTTAGGTCTGCCCAAAGTGTGACTGGCTTCTGTGAATGGAAGGAGTGCCTCATGACTCTGCCTCATGGGAGAGGCTGCCCAGATAAAGGCTGAAGAAGAGGTGTGTAAATAACTGGGGATCAAACGGTGTGTAAATAACTTGGGGTTTTTAAATTGAGAGCACAAAAGCATGTATGTACAAAGCACATTTTTTGTTTCCCCTTTAAAGGATAGGTGCACTGTAAAATCAAGTTATGTTCATTTGGAAGCTGCAGCTTTAAAAATACTGTTGCCATATTTTTTTTACCCATTTCCCTCCAGAGCCTACCTTTGTGCCTTGAAAGTTGCTGACATCTTGTTACTGGTTTGCTGAATGTTAAGCTCCGTCCCTCTGAGATTTTCCCTGCTTGAGCCTCTGACAGTAATGCCTGTGAGTTCTGTGCACTCTCTTGCTTGAGCCTCAAAGAGTAATGCCTGTGAATTCCATGCACTCTCCTGCTTGAGCCTCAAACAGTAATGCCTGTGAGTTCCGTGCACTCTCCTGCTTGAGCCTCAAACAGTAATGCCTGTGAGTTCCGTGCACTCTCCTGCTTGAGCCTCAAACAGTAATGCCTGTGAGTTCTGTGCACTTTCCAGCTTGAGCATCAAACAGTAATGCCTGTGAGTTCCGTGCACGAAACTCACAGGTGTTATCGACTGAGGCTCAAACAGGAGAAAGCAGAGAATCTCAGAGGGGCGGAGCTTAACTTTTCAGCAAACCAGTAACAAGATGTCAGCAACTTTTAAGGCACAAAAGGTAGGCTCTGGAGGGACATAGGTTAAAAAAAAAATGTCAACGGTATTTTTAAAGCTGCAGCTTCCAAATAAACAAATTGATTTTACAGTGCACTCATGCTTTAAAGTACATCTACAGCATAGAATGCACAGCTCTTGTTAGATTCTGAAGATCTCATCCTCCATTTGCTTCACTTACCTGTTGACCCCAACTCATCCTGTCCTCCTCCAACAGCCAATGAGAGAGTTGGGTCAAATGGCTCAGTTCCTCACAACAGCAGTTGGGTAAAGCATCTGTGCCATAACGCACATTAATCTGGTGAAGAAGAAATAGTGCTCCAGCACGAATCAACTGGGGCGGTATCTTTACAGTTCGTCTGTGAGCATACACAGCTGGCCATATGCTACAAACTAACCTCCCAACAATCCTGCAAAGTTCTAACAACTGCTTGGCTGGATCATTTTGCAATTTTATAACAATTGCAATATTGATTGGAGTTACCATCACACACAGAAATCAGCAGGAACATATTGTGGGAGGGTGGACTAGTAAAATTTTGAGGAAGTCTGTGGACAATTTTAGTTACCAGTAAGGAATGAAAATATAACAAGAGTGTGAAAGAAAGGGGAAAAACAAGGAGGGGTTTAAATCATTACCAGTTTATTTTGGTAATCCAGTATTCATGGTATAAAATTAAAGAATCTTGTAAGGAGGAATTTAAATGTTTATTTCAAATGGGCTGGTCATTTCTATCCAAAGATTAAGTATACATAATGTGTTACATGCTAGCCATCTCTATTCATAAAACTAATACTAAATTGCTATAAGGACCCCCTATCTGGGTATCACACACTGTGCCACAATGGGGACTCCACTAATCTTCTTCACATTTAAAAGACCAATATTTTCTAACTCCTAATGGGGATTAAAGGGCATGTCCACCCTTTATCGAAACTTTAAATATATTATAGCCCATGTTCCCCCAGCCCCAACCGCTATAATTATAGTCTCAGAAAGTCTCCGGATCATTAATTACCTTCCCTCTCTCCTTCGCCACAATGCCCCAGCCCTCTGCTTGCACGGAACTGCAAGCAGGGGGTGGGATCGGCAAGCGTGTCTATGATTGGCTGAGAGGTAATTAAGTAATGATCGGGGGACTTTCTGAGACTATAATTATAGCGGTTGGGGCTGGGGGAACATGGGCTATAATATACTAAAAAAAAGGGATTTATGCTAGGGGGAGGGAGACCAAAGCGGGTGGGAGAGGCAGGGAGAGAAGGGCTGCAGTGCGCATGCCAAACTTCTACCGAGGGGAGACAGGAGGCAGAGTACTATATGGACTCTGCTATCCTCCTGGTGGCCAGTTTTTGGGACTGTGGGGGGACATTACAGGAGAACCATTTGGAGCTGGGATGTAAGGTAAGGATTTTATTACACTACAGAGTGGGGCCAGTAGTTGGGGGGATTATAGTTTTGGGGGTGGACATGTCCTTTAACCTTTTCTAGCTTATAAGGAAAGACCAGCTGAGTAACAAATACAACTCCACGATGTCAAAAAACACCTTATAAAAAGCAAGACAATGCTAGCTGTTCATTAAGTCCCCGTGGGGTTAACGTATTAAGCGCTCTAATCCAATGGGCCTCCCTTCTAAGAAGGGCCCGATTCCTACCACATCTGTAAGCTTGTATTGGAACATATAAGTGTGTTATCACCACTTTGAGGTATCATACATCTTTCCATATTTTGACGACAGATTACCAATATATAAGAGATATATATCAATGACTACTTAAAGGCTGGACAAGCACTGAAGAGGAGTGTAAAGACTTCATCTTAGGTTTCAATTACCTGAATACCCCTATCAAGTTCACCATGGAGAGCCATAAAGAAAGAGTTGACTTTTTGGACCTCAGAATCTCTACAGAAAATAATAAGTTTGAGACTAGCCTATACAGTAAAGCTACTGATGAAAATACAATTTTGTCTGCAGTTGCCATCCATTTAGCTTGAAGAAAAGGAGTAATTTTCTCCCAATTTCTGAGGGTATTGGGCCATAAAACTAAACCGATTGTAGCAGAGATTCAACTGCGGAAAATGGGCAAAAAAATCCTCAGTAGAGGTTGTATTAAGTTTAGATCAACTGGACTTAAAGTTTAGTTCTTGAAGACATTTCGCTTGTCATCCGACTGGCTTTCTCAATTCAGAATCTTTTTCTTTTATACCCAGCAATCATTCCCATGAGGAATTGCCGTTTAACCCATGCAATCCCTACAGATATGCTGTAAGGCAGTTCTGGAAATGTTCTTCAAGCATTTACAGTATATAACTCAGTGTATTACACTTAAGATGAATTTGTCTATTTTGTTATAGAAAGGTACTTTTGAGTGGTCTGTTAGGTAGCCTAGTCAAGCAAATCAATTTAATTTCACTTAAATATAAACATGAAAGAGTAAATGTGATTTGATACAATTACTGATAATTAAATGGTTGAGGTCATTGTGCAACTCTTAGCATGATGTTTTCTTGGAACAACTGCTCTGGGAATTAGAGAATATTAAAAATAGAAGCAACAGCTGAAAACTTTTGCTTTTCATTAACCTAAAAACAAATGTCTTGGTAGTTTTCTAACCCCGGAGTCCATTCTTAAGGTGAAAAATCTGTTTAGACACAGTTATCTATTGTAATAAAATATGTAAGAAGAAGTCTAGTTAAAGAGGGAGTACTCCATAAACAAATGTTTACCTGTTTTAAAAGTAAACAAATTACTGATTAAAATGATGAATCACCTTTCACTACACAAAGTCACTCATTTTACTTTCCCTCTTCTTTAGCAAAAGTATCTGATTGAAAATCCCTGGGCTCAACAAGCTAAGAGAAGGACCTTGCAGCACTGAGGTCCTGAGTTCGAATCCACCCTCTGCAAGGAGTTTCTATGTTCTCCCCGTGCTTACGTGGGTTTCCTCCAGTCACTCCAGTTTCTGCTACATTCATAAAGACATACTGATAGGTTGTATGTGTCAAATAAATGTACTTTACTATGTATAATGTATTCAAATCAATGTAGTGTAACTTTATACTACATTGACAGTGTTGAAATGTTATCATAATTTATATTTTAGAATACAAAGACACGCCAGTGTGCCCCAGCACACCCTTTGAGAAACCCAGCCTTAGAGTGTCATCTATAGTTACCCCACAAACACAGTGTCTGTACATGAACTTTACTAGTCAATGTGAATCACCAGGCCATACGCCTAAACAACTCAGTCCTACCCTTACACTCCCCATCTTTTCTTCCAAGCTCTACGATAACCTCCCAAAGCACTATTGTCCTTTTCCCTCTACATAGATTTATGCATGATCTAATTTTTGTAGTAGGGTGTTCCATATACATCATTAGGAAAACCTATGCAAAGTCAATTTCCAAATAAAACTTCAAAAAGCAAGTGTAAAAATGATCAATATATACAGTAGCTTCAAAAAGAATGGCATCATTAAGCAATCTGTCCCAGATATAAAGCCAAATGAGTTTAAACAAATTGATATCAAAGGTGCTGAGTTTTCTGATTATATTCACTGCCTTGATAACCGCTATACATATAAACTATTCTATTTATGGCATTTTATTATGGTGGGAATATCATCACAAACCCTTTTCCCCGGGGACCCCTTGCAAAAAATGATAAATATCCACAAATTCTTTGTGGGAAAATTCTATAAAAGTATGGTTTTTCAATTCCAATTATTATTTAAGGGTTAAGATCCAAGAATATTGCTTATGAAAGCAACATTTTAGACTTTGTATATATACGGTATATATCTTTACGGATATAAATCCATTCATAATATTTTCTACTGAAAATGTCACATTAAAGGGTATATCCACCCCCCTGAACTAAAATTTAGTTTAAAACTAAAAATGAAGTTTAAAACCTTACATCTGTGCACCTTACATCTGTGCACCTTATGGTTTTCCTGCAGTGTTTGTTCAAAGTCCAAGACTAAACAGTAGGAGCTGTCTTTCTGTTCAAAATATTTCCACCTGCAAGAGCAGCAGAGTTGGGGAGGGGTCCTCTACATTTCTAGCTAAACTTATTTTTTGACTGGACATTCCTTTTAACATGCCTAGGCAAAGGTAAGGCAAGGCAAAAGAGGGTGGAGGTAAGGTTGGACAATTTTAATTAGGCCAGGCTCCCTGGTAAGTCACGCTAGTTCAGTGGTGGCAAGTTTTAATACAATCAGGGGTACTTTCTAGACGTTTTGGCACCTGAGACAAATTTTACAAGCTGCCCTTATATTTTCCTGTTAGTTCAGCCCTCCAGTCCAGCAGACACTGTTAGGTCAGCCCTCAGGTTTAACAGACACTATTAGGTCAGCCTCCAGGCCAGTTTAGCATGCACTGTTAGATCAGCTGTCCAGTTCACCAGCCATTACAGACTTAACCTTGCCTGTTGAAATGGAGGGCTGGCCAAAAAGTTGCTTCTGAACCCTCCAGTTCAGCAGACACCATAAGATCACCCCCTCCAGTTTAAGAGACACTGTTAGGTCATCTCTTTACTTCACCAGACACCGTTAGGTCAGCTCTCCAGTTCACCATACAAGTTTGCCCAGACCAGGACAGGAGAGGCCTACAGCAACACTGGCTGAAAGGGTTTATTTAAAAATATTAAAAAGTTATTGGTTAAAATGGTTCAAATAAACTGCCACTGCCTTTCTCCACTTTCATGTGTCTGTGTCTTCATTTAAAGGTGGTTTGGAGTTTGCTGCATAAGTTATTTTATATTTGGTTCAATGCAGCTGCTGTATTCCATGTTCTTTCCATTTCTTCTTCATCTTCTACCCTTTTTATTCTTTTACTTTTTTGGACTGTATCTCCTCCCACAGTTTTTGAGATAGCGACACAAAATTCGGTACAAAATTGCAGGGGACACATAGGAGAAATATATTTACCTAGCTCAAGAGTCTGCGAAAGCTTTGACGCGTTATCAGTGAATTTTGAGAATTTTTCTCCTCATTGACCTTAAAGAGTACAACCAATGAAACATGAACATTTGGAGGTTTCAGGGTCATGTGATAAAAAAAAAGTTTGTTTTATGGCCATAAATGCAAAAACCCACACCCGACTTCAAAATGAACAATCCCACATGCAGCATGTTGCACCAACCCAAGTATCACAAAAATTGATGTTTCCAATATAATATATACGCTGTTTACTAGGAAACTAAATTAGTGGTTGCAGCGGGCATGCAAAGCAGATTTTTTTTTTTCATTTTAAATACAAAAAGCTTCTGTTGACTACAAAGGACTTCTATTTAAATTCAAGGGCTCAGAGACATGCAGAGGAAGTAAATGGACATTTTTAGGAGAACTAGCTTTCAATTCTAGAAGCATGAATAAAGTCTGTAAATACTCATGCTGCTTCATGTCCACATTAATAGCGTTTGCAAAGTTTTGCTACATATAAATCAATTTTATATCCGAGCATGAAGGAGTACAATTAATAACCATGTAATATAGAAATGTGCAGTTAAAAACAGATAGCAATTGTGGATTATGTACTCACCTATAGGATCCAAGTGTAAAAAAATTACCCTGACAATTCTCACGCTACTATATAGTAGAGTGGCAATTTTAACATAGAAGTTGTTCCTGTTGTTCTTTTTTTATGGTCATGGAACTCATTGGTGACTTTTTAATTTTGTTTGTATGGATTTATACAGCGCCAACATTTTCTATGGCGCTTTACAACTACATAGTCATACATTACATACAGGGTAATACATGTTATACAGTCATACATACTACATACGCAGGTAATACACAGAGGGATGAGTTTCTTACAGCAATATCGTGATACAATATGAAAGAGTACCCTGCCCAAAGCTTACGGTCTAGAGGAAATGGGAATAACGTGAATCGGTAGGCTGTAAATAGATTGGCAGTGGAGTGTGAGAGGAGGTTAGGATCAGGTTGGGTTAGTGAGAGGGTAAATGTCTGCTTGTCTGAAGAGGTGGGTTTTAAGGTTACGCTTGAAGGTATTAAGGGATGGTGAGTGACTGACAGATGGAGGAAGAGAGTTCCAGAGCAGAGGGGCAGCACAAGCAAAGTTCTGAATGCGGGCATGGGAAGAGGTGACAAGGTTGAATGAGAGGATATAATTTGCAGAACAGAGGTTGCGTCTGGGAGGGTTCTGTTGATCAGTTCTGAAATGTATTGGATAGTGCTTTATAGGATAGGGTTAGCAGCTTGAATTGGATCCTTTGCGTGATTGGCAGCCAGTGGAGAGACTGACAGAGAGGAGATGCGTTAGAGAAGTGAGAAGAGAAAGAGCTGGGCAGCAGAGTTTAGTATGGATTGAAGTGGTGCCAGGCGGTTCTTTGGTACACCACAACAACTGTAGCAGTTGTCTACTCGGTAAATGTTTAGGACATGGACTAGGATTTTGTAGCTTCTTTCAAGAGGAAGGGACGAATGCGGGAGATGTTTCCGAGTTGGACCCAACAGAAAAAGGTAAGCGTGTTGACATGGGGTTTGAAGGAAAGATCTGAATATAGCATTATTCCCAGGCAACAGACATGAGGAGATGGGGATATTGGTGTGTTAATATTAATAGTGAGACTAGGGAGTGGAACAGAACGTGAGGGTGGGAAAAGGAAAAGTTCAGTCTTGTCCATGTTTAGTTTGAGGAAGCGGGAGGATATGAAGGCAGAGATAGCACTAAGGTAGTTTGGGACCTTGGATGTCAGTGTAGGGAGATCTGGTGGCAGAGATGTAAATTTGGGTCTCATCCGCATACAAGTGATACTGAAATCCAAATAAGCTTACAAGCTGTCCAAGGTCATAGGTGTAAATGGAGAAAAGAAGAGGACCAAGTACTGAGCCATGCAGATCTGGGATGTAAGGTAAGGATTTTTATACACTACAGATTGGGGCCAGTAGTGAGGGGGAATTATAATTTTGGGGGTGGACATGCCCTTTAATAAATACATTGTACCATAAAGTGCTAATCTTGTTCTTAGAAATATATTCGATAAATGAAAAAGTGCATGTAAAGTGCATTCAATAAATACATTTGTAATAAAGTGCATACATTTAGTCCCATAAAGTGCATTCATTAGATACATTGTATTGAGGTGTACAGATGCATTATATTATAGTGTATAGATTACATAGTGCAGTTTATCTTGTGCAGACACTAAGATGCCTATAATAAAGAGCCTTATACATTTTCTTTTAAACTAACACTTATTATAATGCTACATATTATATACATGTTTACATGAAGCACCAGAAATAGAACCTATGCATAGTTTAGGAATTATTGAACATCAATCTACCTAAAAATCGATCATGTGGCATTTATATCAAACGGGGCAATGCAACAGTTAGATTACAATTTTTTATACGTCGATGGCAGTTTTCAGGCCATACATCTTTGGATTCAATATACATATCTAGACAGAAATAGAAGGTAAGTATTACTATTACATTATTTTATAGATAAGGTTTTAGACTCCAAAAGTCATTGAGACCTAGTGGAGTCATAGCATTAAGTCTCTTTATCCATATCCATTCTCTCTGCAGAAGTCTCTCTTTTCTATCCCCATCTCTCTTTAAAGGGCCAATTACATCCAGTACTCTCCATTTAAGCTGAGAGCTATTATGTTTATTTTCTACAAAATGTCTCGATACTGGAGTATCATATTGGGTACTCATTTTGAAATTAGTTATGCTTCGTTTGTGTTCCTGAATTCGCAGTTTAACCTGCCTAGACTTTTGACCTACGTAAGGCAACCCGCAGGAGCATTTAATCAGGTAAACTGCAAATTCGGTGTTACATGTAGCCCACACTTTAGGGCTAACCTCGAAGCCTTTACTCGGATGGTTAAATGATGGGCCCTTAATTATACTGTTACAGCAATCACACTGCAGACAGGGAAAAGTCCCAAATTTGGGTGGTCCACAGAATAGCAGTTTCTTTTCGTCTTTTTTTCTCTGAGGGACATATGAGATCTCTCAAAGTTCTCCCCCTTCTATAACTGAAAGATATTTTTTCTCTACACCATTTTTGTAGCTGTTTTTCTGTAAGATGGGCCAAAATTTATGAACTATTTGTTCTACTTTTCCACTCAAATTACTATATTGGAAGACCATAACCATATCCCTATTACTTTTACGACCCATAGTTCTTTTAGGTCCCAACAGTTCCTTCCTCTCCATTCTTTCTACTTCCAGAGGTTGAGCCTCTACTTTAGCCTTATTATAATCTCTTCTGTGGAATCTATTTTTCAAATTATTAGCCGCCCATTTAAATGCTTTATCAGAGCTCGATACTCTTTTCACTCTCACGAATTGGCCTTTAGGAATGGCTCTTATTACATTCTTGTTATGGAAACTCAATGCCAATAGAACATTGTTTTTTTTCTACTGGCTTCTGATAGAGTTCCGTAGAGAGTATTCCGTCCTTCAAATTAACGGTAAGGTCGAGGAAATGTATGCAATCTCAGATCTCTTTTGCGCAAGTTCAGCAGAGCATAACCCGATTCCTCCTTCCTCAGGACGCTCAGAGGATCCATCCCACCGGCTTTGGCTATCTTTACAATCTGTTCTCTCTCTTGTTCTGTGTAGGCAAACACATTCCCCTGGGAAGCCATAGGTTCGCTCAAAGCGGCTTCTGCCATAGCTTCGGATCTTCTGTTTCACTGTGGCTGCACACACAAGCCGAAGCCGGTGGGATGGATTCTCTGAGCGTCCCGAGGAAGGATGAATCGGGTTATGCTCTGCTGAACTTGCGCAAAAGAGAGCTGAGTCTTACACTTCATCGCAATACTTTGGTACAATATATCAAAGTAAGTAAAGTCCCAAGAGGCTTGCAACCCAATGTAAGACCCACACTGTGTGCAGATGATCCGGTACTTGTGAAGCGGTGGGAAGAGATAAGTAACAAATTCAGTCTGGATCTGATGGTATGTACAGTGGAGAGATTAAAGGTGAAGATAGATAGTATTCAGGAACAGATCACATGTACCAGAGATCAGCTGGATAAGGAATTACCCAAAAGCACTTTAGAGGGATTGGAAGCCAAGCATAAAGAATACCTGGGTGAATCTTATACCTCATCACAAAGCAGTTTTTTAGGGAACAGCAACACAGAAAACGTGACAGGGAAAAGAAAAATCAAAACAAAAGGAGTAGCGGTAGAGCCGCGGAGGGAACAGCACCCAAAGAGAACACAGCAGAAGAGGTAATTGACTCCCTTATTATTAATATTTCTACATATGAATTGAGTGAAGCGGAGGAATCCCTATTGAATAAAGGGTTGGGCTTTGTGCGATCTTATAGGCCTGAATTTATAGACTGGGAAATTGACTTTCTTAAATGCATATGGAAATTAAAACTGAAATTATGTTTGTTTTGACACTAAGGATACTGATGGACAAATCAACTTTTCTAAATTTAAGAAAAAGAGTAAATTTATACCTATGGCATTCAGTAATTCCATTGATGCGTTTGAAAAAGTGGTGGTGGATAAAGTTAAAAACTTATGGTATAAGGAAATAGATAAGGGTTACCTAAGTAAGAAGGAAAGAGTGGCGATGAAAGACAATTGATGAATAATACAGGGATTACAGTGAAAAAGGCAGAGCTATTGAAGTAATGGATGCAAGAGACTACATGGCAGAGGCTACTCAACAACTGACAATGCCAGGCCATTATGAAATGAAAGATCCAACGGTGTTAAGAAAAGAAATTGACTCTTTGGTCAATGAAGCTTTTCAGAATGGCATTGTCAGTATAGAAGTGAGTGAATTTTTACATGTACAATACCCTAAAATCCCTGTTCTCTACTTATCCCTAAAGTGCATAAAACTTTGCAGAATCCTTCAGGACGGCCCATAGTTGCGGGTGTAGGGTCTCTTCTTCAGCCTTTGTCCCTATTTGTAGATAGTTTTATACAGGAGATTTTTAAGAAAATACCAGTGTGTCTGAGGGACACAACCGATCTGCTTAAGAGGTTGGCTGAATTAGAGACCCTGGGCCCCCGGGACCATCATGTGTGGTCTAGATATTACGAGCCTCTACACATCTATACTGAATAATGAAGGTCTAAGAGCAATAGAAAATGCGTTGCTGGATACGATGTTGGGACAGGAACATACCTACTTTCTGTTAGATTGTTTGAAATTAGTCCTAAAAATAAATTTTTTTTAGATTTAAAGGAGAGTACTATTGGCAGAGGCAGGGTACCTCTATGGGGGCGGCGGCAGCCCCCACATATGCCAATATTTTTGTCTATGACCTTGAAAAGAGACTCTTTTTGGAGAATCCTAAATATTGCAAATTTTTTAGGGGTTATCATTTTATAGACAATATCCTGTTTTTCTGGGAGGGAGAAGAAAATATGCTACATGAGATAACAGAAGCCAATATGGCCTATAAAACCATTAAATTCACCTATGAGGTGTGTAGAGATAGCATACATTTCCTCGACCTTACCATTAATTTTAAGGACAGAATACTCTCTATGGAAGCGGAAGCCAGTAGAAAAAAACAACTATTCTAAAAAAATAAAAACTAACAATCTAACAATTGCATTGCCCTGTTTGATGTAAATGCCACATGATCGATTATTAGGTAGATTGATGTTCAATAATTCCTAAACTATGCATAGGTTCTATTTCTGGTGCTTCGTGTAAAAATGTATATCATACGTAGCATTATAAGTGTTAGTTTGAAGAAAATGTATAAGGCTCTTTATTATAGGCATCTTAGTGTCTGCACAAGATAAACTGCACTATGTAATCTATACACTTTAATATAATGCATCTGTACACCTCAATACAATGTATCTAATGAATGCACTTTATGGGACTAAATGTATGCACTTTATTACAAATGTATTTATTGAACGCACTTTACATGCACTTTATTACAATGTATTTATCGAATATATTTCTAAGAACAAGGTTAGCACTTTATGCTACAATGTGTTTATTAATAAGATATGCACAATGTATTTTACAATATGCACTTGATGGCACTTTGTATTTACCACCAGTAATGGATTAATGCACTTTTAAGGTTAAAACCCAGTTAGTCTGATGATGAAGGGTTAACCAGACATCACCTGTTACCTACAAGGAAGGAGGAGATTTATGGCACCTGTTAAATTCTGTTTAATGTGTGTAATTCAACTTTGAGAGAAGAAGAAATTGCACTTGAGAATGCACTGTGTTGTGTTAGATGGATTTCTAAAGGATTTCTATGGGGGTTGGGGCTTATGCATTATGTCACAAAATACACAGTGCAGACCAGGAAGTGAAATTTGCTTGCCTGTAAATTTTAATTCACATAAGCTAGATACATCATCATAGGATTGTTGAAAGGCATAAGAGAACTATTGTATTGATGGCACTGGTTAGGAAATAACTGCAATTTTAATCAATGCACACTGTTTGGCAATTTGCCAGTTATTTTTAGGTGCTACTTACTGGGCCCTCTTCTTACAGACCTATTCATATATGATCACCCAAAGTTCCTCCTTAAACAAAGTACTGATTTCCATAATAAAATCAAGTCCTTAGCTATGAATCTAAACAAGTGCAAATGTTATTCTTCCTTTCAATAAATATTTAGATTTATAAAATACACATCTTTTGAAATCTTTCATGCTAGATTCACATTATAAAAAATAAAATAGAGTAATTCTACATAGGAAATTCATTGCTCTGTTATTTAACAGGAAAATTGTTTACCATATACAGTACAGTAAACCAGAGTTTAGCTTAATAAAGCAGAACCAATTAGCTACATACATTTTTTCAGTTGCAAAATTGCACAAACAGGACAAAACTTGTTTCAGGGATATTAACGGTGAAGTGGGATATTTTATTTAACAAGGCAAAAAAAAATCTTTTATGAGTGTATTTAAAATTACATAAATCAGTCAGTAATGTGATACAGAGCTTTGCCCACAAATAAGTAATAAAATCAATTGGATTTCCAGAAAGAAAAATACCAACATAAAGAAAAGAAATTGAACAGCACTGTTTTCAGAAAGGTGTCCAGTTTCGGTCTGGCTTAATAACACATGTTACAATATGTACCTGAGGAAGATCCAAATCACAGGTACGTTTACTGGAAGAGGGGATGGGGGTCAAGGTTCACTTGTTAAAATTACGGTAAAATCATGCTATGTTGTGGTACCCTGAGCAATTTCTCAAACCTTTTTGAAATTGAGCAGCGTATCCCATACAATACTTTTCAGTAAATTTTAGCTACCTTAAAGGGCATGTCCACCCCCAAACCTATAATCCCCCCAACTACTGGCCCACACAATGTAGTGTAGTTTAATCCTTACCTAACATCCCAGCTCCATAGGGTTCTCCTGTAGTCCCCCCCCAAAGTCCCAAAAACTCTGCCCACCAGGAGGCTAGCAGAGTCCATATAGGACTCTGCCCCTACCTGGCCTCAGGTAGATTTTTGCCATGCGTACTGCAGCCCTTCTCCCCCCTCCCTCCCCTCCACTCCCCCTAGCATTTACCCCTTTTAGTATAGCTTCCCACTGTCCCCCAGCCCCAACCGCATAATTTTTATTTTAAGAAAGCTCCCCAAACTCTTACTTACCTCTCTCTTCCTCCCTGAAGTGAGCTGCCGGCAGCCGCGTCCGTGATTGGCTGCAGCTCAGCCATCACAGACGCGGCTGCCGTTCCCGCCCTCTGCTTGCTTTCTCGCAAGCAGAGGGCCGGGAGCGCGGCGGAGGAAAGAGGGGAGGTAAGTAGAGTTTGGGGGGCTTTCTTAAAATAAACTATGCGGTTGGGGCTGGGGGACCAGGGGAAGCCTATATTAAATTTTGATTTAAGGTGGACATACCTTTAAAAAAAGAACTATATTGGGGGGTCAGTCGTGCAAGGTCCTTACCTGATGGTGCTCCTGCAATGCAGTAAATTCTGCCAAGTGGTTACTACATCATCGGACTGCCGTAAGGTCCCGAAATATTGCATTGCCCGGTAAATTTTTACAAACCATAAAAGATTGCAAGTGCTTCCATACAGATCAGGGGAAGCAAAAGTGACATCACCCAGCTCCCTTTGTAAGTGCGACCCTTCTTTTTGTCTCACAGAGCTGTAAAGGTAGAGCTCAGGTAGCAGCCATTAGTGATTGTGCTGCTTCTACCCAGAAAAAATGGGATAAAAACAGGAGTCAGTGTGTCAAGAGGATTCCTCTCTTCAGGGACATTGGAGGGACCGGAAGTACCGTATATATTTTTATGTGGGGATGGACATGACCTTTAAAGCAGCAATCTTGTTGAGCTAAATTGCTTCATTATCTTCTGCACAAAAAATTGACTTTAGCTCGTAAATATCAGTTCTTAAAATTGCTAAAAACAGTTCAGAACACAGCTGTGCTTAAATAGGTCCTCAGGGTTCTGAGAAGTACAGAGAACTTCAAGCAATGAATGATGTCAGAAATTAAACTAGCTTTTTAGTTTCTATTACTTTCCAGTGTTCTTTCCCAGAATGTTTTTCCAGCCGGGTGGCATGAAAAAGTAGCTGGGTGGGGTGAGATATTTGGTGGTGGGGAAAATGTGCACTGCATTATGTTCATTATAGGTCAGGGATGTCTAACTTTCGTCCCACTAGATGTTTAAAAACTATAACTCCCCATTCCATGGTTGTAGAATGCGGGGGTTGTCGTTCGGCAAATCCGCAGGGGGTTGTCGTTCGGCAACATCCGCAGGGGGTTGTCGTTCGGCAACATCCGCAGGGGTTGTCGTCGGTCAATCGGGTTGCGTCGCAACATCCGCAGGGGTTGTCGTTCGGCAACATCCGCAGGGGTTGTCGTTCGGCAACATCCGCAGGGGGTTGTCGTTCGGCAACATCCGCAGGGTTGTCGTTCGTGTTCGCAACATCCGCAGGGGGTTGTCGTTCGGCAACATCCGCAGGGGGTGTCGTTCGGCAACATCCGCAGGGGTTTGTCGTTCGGCACATCCGCAGGGGTTGTCGTTCGCAACATCCGCAGGGGGTTGTCGTTCGGCAACATCCGCAGGGGGTTGTCGTTCGGCAACATCCGCAGGGGGTTGTCGTTCGGCAACATCCGCAGGGGGTTGTCGTTCGGCAACATCCGCAGGGGGTTGTCGTTCGGCAACATCCGCAGGGGGTTGTCGTTCGGCAACATCCCAGGGGGTTGTCGTTCGCAACATCCGCAGGGGGTTGTCGTTCGTCACATCCGCAGGGGGTTTGTCGTTCGGCAACATCCGCAGGGGGTTGTCGTTCGGCAACATCCGCAGGGGGTTGTCGTTCGGCAAACCGCAGGGGGTTGTCGTCGGACACATCCGCAGGGGGTTGTCGTTGGCAACATCCGCAGGGGGTTGTCGTTCGGCAACATCCGCAGGGGGTTGTCGTTCGGCAACATCCGCAGGGGGTTGTCGTCGGCAACATCCGCAGGGGGTTGTCGTTCGGCAACATCCGGGGGTTGTCGTTCGCAACATCCGCAGGGGTTGTCGTTCGGCACATCCGCGGGGGTTGTCGTTCGGCAACATCCGCAGGGGGTTGTCGTTCGGCAACATCCGCAGGGGTTCGTTCGCAAATCGCAGGGTGTTGTCGTCGGCAACATCCAGGGGGTTGTCGTCGCACGGTCAACATCCCAGGGTGTCGGCAAATCCCAGGGTTGTCGTTGGCAACATCTGAAGGTAACCCAATGTGATATAGCAGCACAACACATTGCCACCCTTTGTGGCCTTAGGGATCTTGGAAGCTGTTAACATGTGCAAAATAATCTTGCAAGTGTATTGGTACACCTATTAAACCTACATCTAAATTCTTTCAAATCACAAGTGTTCCCTCTAGAATTTTTTTCCAGCCGGTGGCATGAAAAGTAGCCGGGTGGCCGCCCGGCTAAAAGACCCTAGGGAGAACACTGCTTTCCATACTGAGGTTTGCAAAAGGTCTCATGCACAAATAAATTGGATAACCATAAAACAAGGGAATCAAAACGATTAGAATCAGTCAGTGCCGATCTGTACCTTGTCTAGTATGTTACTACTAACAGAAGCAATAATATTGTCACTGTTTTTTTCTTCAATACTACAAAATTTCTGGTAAACCCATAAAAGTAGTGGTTAATTTAAGGCTAGTACTGTATACAAGGGCATTGGAAACTATTGTTACTTACATAATATTAATAAAGCCGGTAAAAAAAAAAAAAAAAGATTATAAATTAATTCTAAGTAATCGAGAATTTAAAGAGGAAATTTAAGGCAGTCTTTAAAATTCTCACTTGAGGCCCACAGCAATGGGGGAGGGTAATAAGTATCAACGTTGGGTACAGAGTTATTTTTATAAGCCTATTAGTATATTCTTGCAGATGAACAAATGTGTTTTTATCCTTACATGCTTGTCTGACCACTATGCTTTTTTAGTTTACAAATTGACATTTGACTCTAACATTAGCTCAACTATTTGAAATTCCCTTTGTTCAAACCATGACAGTTTATTTGTGATCATAATATTGATAACAAATGATCAGTCCAGGCATTTGGGGGAACATCACATAAAAACACACATTTACTGGTTTCCTAATGCAAAATAAAACATTGCCTACATCTTTCATAGCTTTAGGCTGAGGCCACACTAAGCGCAACTTTTCATGCACAATCGTACACTAGTGCCTTTTGCGCTGTTACCCCTGTAATTTTCTGGGATCGGGAGCGCATGCTTTAGTGGAAATGTGATTGTAGTCTGGCAAACAAAAATAAACACTGTAAACCACTGTTTTGGACACATTCTTGTGGTATTCAAACACTGAGAATCATATCTCTGGCCTTAAGGAAAATAACAAAACAAATATTCCAAGCCACCGGCAACTCGCATCTTTACTAACTTAGGGCGTGGAAGGAAGTTGCTGGCAGTTCGGAAGAAGCATAAGATTCTCTAGGGTGCCTGGATTTACAGTGAATCATCAACTTTTCTGTAGCGATTGGTTCTGTGGTAAATACCTACATCTGACACTAGTTATGTTATTTATTTAAATAATAGGTACAAGGCTGTGCTGGATACACTGCTGTATAAATAAAAGATAAGGATTCTAGAATTACTGTTTTCCATCATGTTGTTTACTTTACCCCTGTTTCCCTGTAATTACTCCAGGGATATTTTTAAAAGTTTTAAAAAAGTATAGTTCCAGGCTCCCTTTTAATAGCAGGCTTTGGGGCTGCATTTGAAGCAGTTTCTTAATATTAGCATTCAAACATTATTCCTAAAACACGAGAAGAACAGTATTTACATTTTCAAAAGTTGATAAAGCAAGTGCTTGTGAAGGTTTTCATTCATCCAGGTCATGGTAATCTGTTGTATTCAGCTAGATTAACTGGACTTGAAGTTTAGTTCTTGAAGAAGTTCGCTAGTCATCCGACTGGCCTTCTCAATTCACAATGACTTATACAAGACCTGTGGCAATTATGTACCTTGGAAAGTCCCAATTAGCATATCATATACAGGTGTTAGGGACCTTCTGAATGTAAGGCGTGTTGCATTGTGGCAAAGGTGTCATTTTGAATTGAGAAAGCCATCTGGATGACTAGCGAAACGTCTTCAAGAACTAAACTAAGTCCAGTTGATCTAACTGAATCAATAGATATTGATAAAGCAGATCCCATGCTCCAAAACTGAGAAATCATTAAATTGCCCTATCCCCAACCTTATACTAGGATCTTTAACTGCCTGCCAGCAAACTTTTTGCAACATTTAAAAAAATCACGGGGAGAAAAGAAAAGAAAGAAAGATGGAGGGAGGGGGAGATTGTGTAAGCAGAGCAGTGTCTATGGTAGGCTGTGCAGAACTACAAGTCGCGCAGACACTACAAGAAGGCAGTGAGTAAGGGAGGTTGGAGGCAATTAGGAGTACTCACTAAACATTAATAATTTAATGCCAAAGCAAGCACAGATAAATATGTGAATCCACCATTTCTCTTAAATTGTAGTTTCAGAAAATGTAAAGTTGTTTGAGTGAGTATAGTGACTAAGTACTTTAATCTTTAGCTATTATTCACAGGCAGTTGAGAACGCTTATTTCACCTCCCGTAAATAATAAAATGCCCGGGTAACAGTGCACCACTTACCGGTGATCCACTTGCGGCTTTCCAGCAGAGAGACGAACCTCTATCTTATTAAAAAACGACTCCAGGATCATGCTTTTAGCTACAGTCTACCCAAGTTACGACACAATATAAAATGTGTTTTTTTCTCCGCTGACTATGAGCCGTGACATGACCAGCAGCACTGGTCTGCCCCAAGTTTAAGGTTGGGGCATGCCTTAAAGTTCTTAAAGGAAAACTATTGTGTATATAAGTTTATTTAAAAAAACAGTTCAACTGAAAAGTACTTGGACAGGGATATATGATTGGTAATTCCTAACTCCCAATATTGTTTCTGTGAGGAGCCCCAGCCCAAAGATATTTCTATCCCTAAGCCAGGTGTCCATAGGTAGAGGAAAGGGCAGAGATGGTTGCAGGTCGATAACTAGCTTCAGAAAAGATACATTTTTGAAAACACAGACACACAGCGGACAAATGCATAGAAAAACGCCTGTTCACTCACCCAATGGACCGTAACGTGGACAAATGCAATGTCCTAAATGCACTCAAAACAGACCGCACAAGCAATGCACATAGTGGGACATTGCCCTGTCTGGACCTGTGGAACCGCTAAGATAAAGCTTCTTAGACACTCTTGGTCACATTAGTCACATTCTGCAACCAGGATGACACTATCAAGGACTCAAGCTCAATGTCCATACCCCCCCAACCCCCTCACATTGTCCTACCAAAGTGTTTAATTCGGGTTTTGCACAGCTATAGTTTTAATAACACATGTACAATAGTACCCTGAGTGAAGACCTAAATCACAGGTACGTTTACTGGAAGAGGGGATGGGGGTCAAGGTTCACTTGTTAAAATTACGGTAAAACATCTACTGTTTGTGTACCCTGAGCAATTTCTCAAACCTTTGAAATTGAGCAGCGTATCCCATACAATACATTTTTTCAGTAAAATTTTAGCTACCTTAAAGGGCATGTCCACCCCCAAAACTATAATCCCCCCAACTACTGGCCCCACGGCCCCAAATGTAGTTAGTTTAATCCTTACCTAACATCCCAGCTCCATAGGGTTTCTCCTGTAGTCCCCCCCCAAAGTCCCAAAAACTGCCCACCAGGAGGCTAGCAGAGTCCATATAGGACTCTGCCTCCTACCTGGCCTCAGGTAGATTTTTGCCATGCGTACTGCAGCCCTTCTCCCTCCCCCCCTCCTCTCCCTCCCCCTAGCATTTAACCCTTTTAGTATAGGCTTCCCACTGGTCCCCCAGCCCCAACCGCATAATTTTTATTTTAAGAAAGCTCCCCAAACTCTTACTTACCTCCCTCCTCCGCTGAAGTGAGCTGCCGGCAGCCGCGTCCGTGATTGGCTGCAGCTCAGCCAATCACAGACGCGGCTGCCGGTCCCGCCCCTCTGCTTGCATTTCTCGCAAGCAGAGGGCCGGAGCGCGGCGGAGGAAAGAGGGGAGTAAGTAAGAGTTTGGGGGGCTTTCTTAAAATAAAACTATGCGGTTGGGGCTGGGGGACCAGGGGAAGCCTATATTAAAATTTTGATTTAAGGGTGGACATACCTTTAAAAAAAGAACTATATTGGGGTGTCAGTCGTGCAAGGTCCTTACCTGATGGTGCTCCTGCAATGCAGTAAATTCTGCCAAGTGGTTACTACATCATCGACTGCCGTAAGGTCCCGAAATATTGCATTGCCCGGTAAATTTTTACAAACCATAAAAGATTGCAAGTGCTTCCATACAGATCAGGGGAAGCAAAAGTGACATCACCCAGCTCCCTTTGTAAGTGCGACCCTTCTTTTTCTCACAGAGCTGTAAAGGTAGAGGCTCAGGTAGCAGCCATTAGTGATTGGCTGCTGGCTGCTACCCAGAAAAAATGGGATAAAAACAGAGTCAGTGTGTCAAGGAGGATTCCTCTCTTCAGGGACATTGGAGGGACCGGAAGTACCGTAATTTTTATGTGGGATGGACATGACCTTTAAAGCAGCAATCTTGTTGAGCTAAATTGCTTCATTTCTCTGCACAAAAATTGACTTTAGCTCGTAAATATCTTTCTTAAAATTGCTAAAAACAGTTCAGAACACAGCTGTGCTTAAATAGGTCCTCAGGGTTCTGAGAAGTACAGAGAACTTCAAGCATGAATGATGTCAGAAATTAAACTAGCTTTTTAGTTTCTATTACTTTCCATGTTCTTCCCAGAATGTTTTTCCAGCCGGTGGCATGAAAAAGTAGCTGGGTGGGGTGAGATATTTGGTGGTGGGGAAAATGTGCACTGCATTATGTTCATTATATAGGTCAGGGTGTCTAACTTTCGTCCCACTAGATGTTTAAAAACTATAACTCCCAGCATTCCATGGTTGTAGAATGCAGGGGGTTGTCGTTCGGCAACATCCGCAGGGGTTGTCGTTCGGCAACATCCGCAGGGGGTTGTCGTTCGGCAACATCCGCAGGGGGTGTCGTCGCAACATCCGGGGGGTTGTCGTTCGCAACATCCGCAGGGGTCGTTCGGCACATCCGCATGGGGTTGTCGTTCGGCAACATCCGCAGGGGTTGTCGTTCGGAATCTCGCAGGGGGTTGTCGTCGGCAACTCCGAGGGGTTGTCGTTCGGCAACATCCGCAGGGGGTTGTCGTTCGGCAACATCCGCAGGGGTTGTCTGTTCGGCAACATCCGCAGGGGGTTGTCGTTCGGCAACTCCGCAGGGGGTTGTCGTTCGGCAACATCCGCAGGGGGTTGTCGTTTCGGCAACATCCGCAGGGGTTGTCGTTCGGCAACATCGCAGGGGTTGTCGTTCGGCAACATCCGCAGGGGGTTGTCGTTCGGCAACATCCGAGGGGGTTGTCGTTCGGCAACATCCGCAGGGGTTGTCGTTCGCAACATCCGCAGGGGGTGTGTCGGCAACATCCGCAGGGGTTGTCGTTCGGCAACATCCGCAGGGGGTTGTCCGTGCGCAACATCACCGCAGGGGTTGTCGTTCGGCAACATCCGCAGGGGGTTGTCGTTCGGCAACATCCGCAGGGGTTGTCGTTCGGCAACACCGCATGGGTTGTCGTCGGCAACATCCGCAGGGGTTGTCGTTCGGCAACATCCGCAGGGTTTGTCGTTCGGCAACCATTGCGCAGCAGGGGTGTCGTTCGGCAACATCCCAGGGGTTGTCGTTCGGCAACATCCGCAGGGGGTTGTCGTTCGGCAAAATCCGCAGGGGGTTGTCGTTCGCAACATCCGCAGTGGGTTGTCGTTCGCAACATCGCGGGGGTTGTCGTTCGGCAACATCCGCAGGGGGTCGTCGATGGGGGTTCGTTCGGCAACATCCGCAGGGGGTTGTCGTTCGGCAACATCCACAGGGGGTTGTCGTTCGGCAACATCTGAAGGTAACCCAGATGTGATATAGCAGCACAGCACATGTCCACCCTTTTGTGGCCTTAGGGATCTTGGAAAAGCTAGTTAACATGTGCTAAAATAATCTTGCAAGTGTATTGGTACACCTATTAAACCTACATCTAAATTCTTTCAAATCACAGTGTTCCCTCTAGAAATTTTTTCCAGCCGGTGGCATGAAAAAGTAGCCGGGTGGGCCCCCGGCTAAAAGACCCTAGGGAGAACACTGCTTTCAATACTTGAGTTTGCAAAGGTCTCATGCAACAAATAAATTGGATAACCAGTAAAACAAGGGATCAAAACGATTAGAATCAGTCAGTGCCGATCTGTACCTTGTCTAGTATGTTATACTACAGAAGCAATAATATGTTCACTGTTTTTTTCTTCAATACTACACAAAATTTCTGGTAAACCCATAAAAGTAGTGGTTAATTTAAGCTAGTACTGTATCAAGGGCAATGGAAACATATTGTTACTACATAATATTAATAAAGCCAGGTATAAAAAAAAAAAAAAAAATTTAAATAATTCATAGTAATCGAGAATTTAAAGAGAAATTAAGGCAGTCTTTAAAATTCTCACTTGAGGCCCACAGCAATGGGGGAGGGTAATAAGTATCAACGTTGGGTACGGAGTTTATTTTTATAAGCCTATTAGTTATTCTTGCAGATGAACAAATGTGTTTTTATCCTTACATGCTTTGTCTGACCACTATGCTTTTTTAGTTTACAAATTGACATTTGACTCTAACTTAGCTCAACTATTTGAAAGTCCCTTTGTTCAACACCAGTGACAGTTTATTTGTGATCATAATATTGATAACAAAATGATCAGTCCAGGCATTTGGGGGAACATCACATAAAAACACACATTTACTGGTTTCCTAATGCAAAATAAAACATTGCCTACATCTTTCATAGCTTAGGCTGAGGCCACACTAAGCGCACACTTTTCATGCACAATCGTACACTAGTGGCCTTTTGCGCTGTTACCCCTGTATTTTCTGGGATCGGAGCGCATGCTTTAGTGGAAATGTGATTGTATTCTGGCAAACAAAATAAACACTGTAAACCACTGTTTTGGACAACATTCCTCTGGAAGAGGGGATGGGGGTCAAGGTTCACTTGTTAAAATTACGGTAAAATCATGCTATGTTGTGTACCCTGAGCAATTTCTCAAACCTTTTTGAAATTGAGCAGCGTATCCCATACAATACATTTTCAGTAAAATTTTATGCTACCTTAAAGGGCATGTCCACCCCCAAAACTATAATCCCCCCAACTAACTGGCCCCACAATGTAGGTAGTTTAATCCTTACCTAACATCCCAGCTCCATAGGGTTCTCCTGTAGTCCCCCCCCAAGTCCCAAAAACTGCCCACCAGGAGGCTAGCAGAGTCCATATAGGACTCTGCCTCCTACCTGGCCTCAGGTAGATTTTTGCCATGCGTACTGCAGCCCTTCTCCCCCCTCCCTCCCCCTCCCGATTCCCTCCCCCTAGCATTTAACCCTTTTAGTATAGGCTTCCCACTGGTCCCCCAGCCCCAACCGCATAATTTTTATTTTAAGAAAGCTCCCCAAACTCTTACTTACCTCTCCTCCGCTGAAGTGAGCTGCCGGCAGCCGCGTCCGTGATTGGCTGCAGCTCAGCCAATCACAGACGCGGCTGCCGGTCCCGCCCCTCTGCTTGCATTTCTCGCAAGCAGAGGGCCGGGAGCGCGGCGGAGGAAAGAGGGGAGGTAAGTAAGAGTTTGGGGCTTTCTTAAAATAAACCTATGCGGTTGGGCTGGGGGACCATGGGCAGCCTATATTAAAAGTTTGATTTAAGGGTGGACATACCCTTTAAAAAAAGAACTATATTGGGGTGTCAGTCGTGCAAGGTCCTTACCTGATGGTGCTCCTGCAATGCAGTAAATTCTGCCAAGTGGTTACTACATCATCGGACTGCCGTAAGGTCCCGAAATATTGCATTGCCCGGTAAATTTTTACAAACCATAAAAGATTGCAAGTGCTTCCATACAGATCAGGGGAAGCAAAAGTGACATCACCCAGCTCCCTTTGTAAGTGCGACCCTTCTTTTGTCTCACAGAGCTGTAAAGGTAGAGGCTCAGGTAGCAGCCATTAGTGATTGGCTGCTGGCTGCTACCCAGAAAAAAATGGGATAAAAACAGGAGTCAGTGTGTCAAGGAGGATTCCTCTCTTCAGGGACATTGGAGGGACCGGAAGTACCGTATATATTTTTATGTGGGGATGGACATGACCTTTAAAGCAGCAATCTTGTTGAGCTAAATTGCTTCATTATCTTCTGCACAAAAAATTGACTTTAGCTCGTAAAATATCAGTTCTTAAAATTGCTAAAAACAGTTCAGAACACAGCTGTGCTTAAATAGGTCCTCAGGGTTCTGAGAAGTACAGAGAACTTCAAGCAATGAATGATGTCAGAAATTAAACTAGCTTTTTAGTTTCTATTACTTTCCAGTGTTCTTCCCAGAATGTTTTTCCAGCCGGGTGGCATGAAAAAGTAGCTGGGTGGGGTGAGATATTTGGTGGTGGGGAAAAATGTGCACTGCATTATGTTCATTATATAGGTCAGGGATGTCTAACTTTCGTCCCACTAGATGTTTAAAAACTATAACTCCCAGCATTCCATGGTTGTAGAATGCAGGGGGTTGTCGTTCGGCAACATCCGCAGGGGGTTGTCGTTCGGCAACATCCGCAGGGGGTTGTCGTTCGGCAACATCCGCAGGGGGTTGTCGTTCGGCAACATCTGAAGGTAACCCAGATGTGATATAGCAGCACAAGCACATGTGCCACCCTTTTGTGGCCTTAGGGATCTTGGAAAAGCTAGTTAACATGTGCTAAAATAATCTTGCAAGTGTATTGGTACACCTATTAAACCTACATCTAAATTCTTTCAAATCACAAGTGTTCCCTCTAGAAATTTTTTCCAGCCGGGTGGCATGAAAAAGTAGCCGGGTGGGCCGCCCGGCTAAAAGACCCTAGGGAGAACACTGCTTTCCATACTTGAGGTTTGCAAAAGGTCTCATGCAACAAATAAATTGGATAACCAGTAAAACAAGGGAATCAAAACGATTAGAAATCAGTCAGTGCCGATCTGTACCTTGTCTAGTATGTTACTACTAACAGAAGCAATAATATGTGTCACTGTTTTTTTCTTCAATACTACAAAATTTCTGGTAAACCCATAAAAGTAGTGGTTAATTTAAGGCTAGTACTGTATACAAGGGCAATGGAAACATATTGTTACTTACATAATATTAATAAAGCCAGGTAAAAAAAAAAAAAAAAAGATTATAAATTAATTCATAGTAATCGAGAATTTAAAGAGAAATTTAAGGCAGTCTTTAAAATTCTCACTTGAGGCCCACAGCAATGGGGGAGGGTAATAAGTATCAACGTTGGGTACAGGAGTTTATTTTTATAAGCCTATTAGTATATTCTTGCAGATGAACAAATGTGTTTTTATCCTTACATGCTTTGTCTGACCACTATGCTTTTTTAGTTTACAAATTGACATTTGACTCTAACATTAGCTCAACTATTTGAAAGTCCCTTTGTTCAACCAGTGACAGTTTATTTGTGATCATAATATTGATAACAAAATGATCAGTCCAGGCATTTGGGGGAACATCACATAAAAACACACAATTTACTGGTTTCCTAATGCAAAATAAAACATTGCCTACATCTTTCATAGCTTTAGGCTGAGGCCACACTAAGCGCATACTTTTCATGCACAATCGTACACTAGTGGCCTTTTGCGCTGTTACCCCTGTAATTTTCTGGGATCGGAGCGCATGCTTTAGTGGAAATGTGATTGTAGTCTGGCAAACAAAAATAAACACTGTAAACCACTGTTTTGGACAACATTCTTGTGGTATTCAAACACTGAGAATCATATCTCTGGCCTTAAGGAAAAATAACAAAACAAATATATCCAAGCCACCGGCAACTCTGCATCTTTTACTAACTTAGGGCGTGGAAGGAAGTTGCTGGCAGTTCGGGAAGAAGCATAAGATTCTCTAGGGTGCCTGGATTTACAGTGAAATCATCAACTTTTCTGTAGCGATTGGTTCTGTGGTAAAATACCTACATCTGACACTAGTTATGTTAATTTATTTAAATAATAGGTACAAGGCTGTGCTGGATACACTGCTGTGAAATAAAAAAAGAATAAGGATTCTAGAATTACTGTTTTCCATCATGTTGTTTACTTTACCCCTGTGTTCATCCCTGTAATTACTCCAGGGATATTTTTAAAAGTTTTAAAAGAGTATAGTTCCAGGCTCCCATTTTAATAGCAGGCTTTGGGGCTGCATTTGAAGCAGTTCTTAATATTAGCATTCAAAACATTATTCCTAAAACACAGAGAAGACAGTATTTACATTTTCAAAAGTTGATAAAGCAAGTGCTTGTGAAGGTTTTTATTCATCCAGGTCATGGTATATCTGTTGTATTCAGCTAGATTAACTGGACTTGAAGTTTAGTTCTTGAAGAAGTTTCGCTAGTCATCCGACTGGCCTTCTCAATTCACAATGACTTATACAAGAATCTGTGGCAATTATGTACCTTGGAAAGTCCCAATTAGCATATCATAGACAGGTGTTAGGGACCTTCTGAATGTAAGGCGTGATTGCATTGTGGCTAAGAGGTGTCATTTTGAATTGAGAAAGCCATCTGGATGACTAGCGAAACGTCTTCAAGAACTAAACTAAGTCCAGTTGATCTAACTGAATACAATAGATATTGATAAAGCAAGATCCCACTGCTCCAAAACTGAGAAATCATTATATGTGCCCTATCCCCAACCTTATACTAGGATCTTTAACTGCCTGCCAGCAAACTTTTTGCAACATTTAAAAAAATCAGCGGGGAGAAAAGAAAGAAAGAAAGATGGAGGGAGGGGGAGATGTGTAAGCAGAGCAGTGTCTATGGTGAGGCTGTGCAGAACTTACAAGTCTCGCAGACACTACAAGAAGGCAGTGAGTAAGGGAGGTTGGAGGCAATTAGGAGTACTCACTAAACATTAATAATTTAATGCCAAAGCAAGCACAGATAAATATGTGAATGCCACCATTTTCTCTTAAATTGTAGTTTCAGAAAATGTAAAGTTGTTTGAGTGAGTATAGTGACTAAGTACTTTAAATCTTTAGCTATTATTCACAGGCAGTTGAGAACGCTTATTTCCACCTCCCTGTAAATAATAGAATGCCCGGGTAACAGTGCACCACTTACCGGTGATCCACTTGCGGCTTTCCAGCAGAGAGACGAGAACCTATCTTATTAAAAAACGACTCCAGGATCATGCTTTTAGCTACAGTCTACCCAAAGTTACGACAATATAAAATGTGTTTTTTTCCTGCTAGCACTATGAGCCGTGACATGACCAGCAGCACTGGTCTGCCCCAAGTTTAAGGTTGGGGCATGCCTTAAAGTTCTTAAAGGAAAACTATTGTGTATATAAAGTTTATTTAAAAAAACAGTTCAACTGAAAAGTACTTGGGACAGGGATATATGATTGGTAATTCCTAACTCCCAATATTGTTTCTGTGAGGAGCCCCAGCCCAAAGATATTTTCTATCCCTAAGCCAGGTGTCCATAGGTAGAGGAAAGGGCAGAGAATGGTTGCAGGTCGATAACTAGCTTCAGAAAAGATACATTTTTGAAAACACAGACACACGCGGACAAATGCATAGAAAAACGCCTGTTCACCTCCAAATGGACCGTAACGTGGACAAAATGCAATGTCCTAAATGCACTCAAAACAGACCGCACAAAGCAATGCACATAGTGGGACCTTGCCCTGTCTGGACCTGTGGAACCGCTAAGATAAAGCTTCTTAGACACTCTTGGTCACATTAGTCACATTCTGCAACCAGGATGACACTATCAAAGGACTCAAGCTCAATGTACCATAACCCCCCAACCCCCTCACATTGTCCTACCAAGATGTTTAATTCTGGGTTTGCACAGCTATAGTTAGGTGTGGAATCCATCAGGGCTCCTTTTGTGTGCAGGGACCAAGAGTTGTACATGTAATATTCTGAAAACTTGGGATAGGTAACAGCAAAGGGCACATTGGGAATTTGGTAGTTGTAGTTAAACAGGTGGCTAGCTACTGGTAGCTTATCCCTGCTGTAAATACATTTTATAAAATCCAGCACTTCTAATATGTTCCCTAACTTGGCTAGTGTTGGGCTTATTGCAATTAGCCATGCAGTATTATCCCATTGTAGGGATGGAGTTCTCTGGGTTTGGGGGATAAAACAAATATAGTTTAAACAGGTGATTGATAATGTCTGTACTATGGACTGTATAGCAATTAGAGAACAACTTTTGGCTACTGGAATTGCCAACAGTGTTCTACAGAACATAGTGGTTTGCAGTAGTGGTGATAATTTTTACCCTCGGCTTATACTCGAGTCAATCAGTTTTTACTCATTTTTCAGGTAGAAAAGGTACCTCGGCTTATACTCGGATCGGCTTATATTCAAGTATATACGGTACATTATAGTGAAGCGCAAGCAGTTTTAGAGGTTAAATATGAGAACTCTGCACAATTAACTACAACACTAGATCTTTCACAGGAAATGTTGTTGTGTTGAATTTCATGTTTGTTCAGCCTATGGCATAACCATTAGCAAGCTTTTTTTTTTACCTTGTTAGGAAATAAAAGAATGGGTGTATGAGTATATCAAATATCGAATTCACAGAAAAAAAATTTAAAGCAACAGTGTGATGCATTAAAGTATTCCAAAAAACACTGCTAAAGTTAAACAATAAAAACAAAATAGTCTAAAGCAGCAAGTAGGTCCCCATACACTCTAGTTTACCTGCTGAAGTTTTTAAGACATTTTGGACAACTGATAATTACAATGTTAGTTATAAAGTATAATCTGGCTGCAGGGGCATTGCAGGAAATTTGTAAGACAAGAACTGCTGGTGCAGATATTACTGTTGACTCTGGATTTTTTAAGATCAAGTCTATGGCCACCTTAAGATATGGCATGTGGCATCCCCTAAATAATATGCCTACCTGTCTGTCTTGTCACACAACCCTCAAATCTCCAACAAACCACATTGACTTCTGCAGCACTTCTGGCTAATTCTTAGGCATATTATGGCAGAGAAGATGAAGATAGTCCTACTATATTAAGCTGGGTACACACCGTAACAATATTTCAAAAATGACAGACAAAAGAAAGTAGTATTCACTGGAGGAATTCATTTACTTCTTGTCTGTTGTAATAAACCTTAATAATTAAAGCGACCGAGCTACAGTGAAAGGTGCCCATACAGTAGCAGTTAATTGCTGACAAACGCAAAGATTCAGACAACTGCCTGGTGCGATAACTTTACAATTGACATTACATTAATAGTAAAGCATTATCCACGCGGGGAACGATGCAGGAACAGCTGCAATGTTACATATTCAAGTCGATTCACCATTTGTTTTTTGAATGTTAGCAGTAAGTCTAGTCTGCTCTAAACTTGCATGTTTCTAGGCAACACAACTATTTTACAAAAAATTTAAAAATAAGACACTCTTGCCATAACAGGAACAGTTGGAGAACGATTAAAAAAAATGCAGGCAGGGTTTCCCATTATGTAACTTAACATGCTACATAAAGTTGGAAAAAAGGACAAACTAGGCCAACTATTACAATGTGTATGGGCTCTAGGGTTGCATTTTAAGTGATAAATATCTTCCCTTTGGGACAAATTGGTCCTTGAAAACAGAAAAATCTGGTTTCCAGAGGCAGTAACTTACACATGTGAAAATTATTGTAAACGAGGAAGTTTGGAGCATGTCATGTCCGCAATTCAGATGATTGGCTCTATACAATAGCCTATATTGCATGTCATTAAGCCAGCGGTTCTGGACAGATGCAAAAGCCAAGGAACATAAAGGAGAATTTTGCATATCTCCACCCCTTACTCTGGATAACCTGGGAGTAAGAAATTACTTCTATATGGATAGCAGTCTCCATTTTTATGCTCAGTGGAGGGCTTTTTGCTCCTTTTGGCCCACCTCTCCCTAAGCTATCTAGCTGCATTGTCTGGAATAAAGTTTGGAACGCCAAGGCATACAGAGGACTCTTTCTAAAATGTTGTTACTGACTTAGGCATCGTTCACACTATTTTTGAGATGGTAACATCACACCAAAACGCTGTGCACATATTAATGAATGGAACCGTTCACACTGCCTGCAGCATCACAAATGCGATGTTCCTCTGCATTAAAAAAAACACCTAGTGTGAACCTAGCCTAACACAAAATATTCAGTAAAATAAGTTGTTAGAAAAGAATAACAACTATTGATAAAATATCCGTGATGTTGAAAATATTATTTAAAAAAACATACAAGGCTGATTGTATAATGGAAGGTAAGCATATTGGATTTTTAAATGAAAGACTGTAATACCAGATTAATTAAATCTGTACTTTGAATTAAATTGCTTTTTAGATCGTTCAGGTAAATGAGCAGAGGAAGAGCTGAATAAGGAATTACAAATTGAGAGATATTGTTATATATACATATAAAAGAAATCATAAGATTATGACCAGAATGAATATATTAAAAACTGGATCCATGAGATATGATAATTTAGTGTTTTAATAATATTTTAATAATTGAGTATATACAGTACATAAGAATTTGGAATGAATTAATAATTACGAATACATTAAGGGCTAGGCCCCACTAGGCTATTTTGGTGTGCAACCAATTTTGGCAGCGCACACCAATAAAAGAGGATGGGCCCACTATCTCCACTGCCCTGTGCTGCTGACCCCTCATGCAATTATTTAGGAGCCAGCAAATTTATACCACCCAATGTCCTATGAATGGCATGTGACCCGCTCCCTTACAACCAACTCAGTCATTTAGCCCCACCTATTACACAATTACTACTAACTTAAAGGAATTGTACATTGTAAAAATTACTTAGTCTCATTTCAATCTATCAAATGAATAGCTCAGTCCCCCAGCTAGACTATCTGTGTGGGCAAGCATGCTCAGTAATCCCTGTGAGGCATCACTGGTAGAGGGAATTTCCAACCATGCTGTTCACGTACCAACTGTCACCATTACAGCTACAGTAAAACTATAACATAACAGATGAGTTGGATACCAAGGACTTGATTGATAGCTGAAATGTTAAGCCCCTATAAACGCAATCGTTATTTTGAGTGATCTGATCAATTAGATTGAATGTATGATGTTTTTTTCATCACTTGACAATGTCAAGCAGTTTATTGGAAAAACAAGGGGAAATCTGTTGAAAGATCAGAGCTTCAAGGTGGGAAACTTTTGGTCGGTACTTTCCATAGACAGAAATATAGATATACAGAGAAGTATAGATGGAAAACCAATTTGAGATGTTTGGCGAGTTTGAGATCCCTTCCCCATTAGAGCTTAAGTTTACTACTGTCAGCAGACTTTCCCATTACCATTAACTTTCCCAATACCAGCAGACTGTCCCATTTTAGGGTATGTCCATCAAAAAAGTTGTTTTCTATCTGATTTACTGAAGAACAGGAGATAAAGAGGAGGAGACACTTACCCGCAGACCCGCTCCAGCGCCGACTTCACTGACAGTCTCCAACGCATCCTCGCTCCTTCGCATGCGCGCACAGTGCAAAGGACTGGAGATACGTCGGAGGCGTCGGGGAATTCGGTGCTGGACCGGGTCCGCGGGTAAGTGTCTCCTCCTCTCCAGTAAGATTTACTACGGAACAGGAGGTAAGAGAGTGCATTTACCTCCTGTTCTTCAGTAAATCAGATAGAAACCAAACTTTTTTGATGGACATACCATTTAACATTAACTTTCCCAATAACAGCAGACTGTCCCATTACCATTAACTTTCCTAATACCAGCAGACTGTCCCATTACCATTAACTTTCCCAATACCAGCAGACTATTCCATTAACATTAACTTTCCCATTACCATGAACTCATCCAGTGCCAGCAGACTTTCCCATTACCAGTAAGTTTCCCAGTGCCAGCAGACTTTTCCATTACCATTAACTTTCCCAGTGCCAGCAGACTTTCCCATTACCAGTAACTTTCCCAGTGCCAGCATAATAAAGTGGCAGGATAGGCTGCCTGTCACTGAGGCTGCTTGTGGTGTTAAAAATCAGGTGGCCACTTTTATTTTCCTGTTATTAGAACTGTTCTCCTGTATGTTTTAGATGTGCTCCTATTCTCCCTCCCTTCACCTTCCATTTGCAACATTGTTGCAGAGTAGGGAGTGATGAATTTTGCTCAGTCTATTCAGCAACAATGTTGCAAACATTCAAGTACAGAAAGTAGTGAAAGGGAGGGGGAATAGGAGCTCAGCTAAAAGGAACAGGAAAGAAGTTCTAACACTGGAAAATTAAAGCTGCAACCCAATAGGTTATGACCACACAACCCACAGTCAGGTATTAATGTATATGGATGCTTGTGGAAAAACGTGCAGGGCCAAACTGCACAATATCATAGAAAAAATGTGACTCCACAGCACACCAATATGCAATGGTACTTCTTTATTATATACCTGCTGTGCTTAAAGGGCATGTCCACCCCGAAATTTAACTTTTGATATGTGGTAGGGCATGCTCCCCCAGCCCCAACCACATTAATATAATTGTTAGAAAGTCCCCCGATTCTTACTTACCTGCCCTCTCTCCTCCGCTGCAGTGTTCAGGCCCTCTGCTTGCATGGAATTGAAAGCAGGGGGCGGGACCGGCAGCCACGTCCGTGATTGGCTGAGAGGCAGGGAGGGCTGCACGGAGCATGCCTCAACCTTGATGAGGTTTAGGAAGTCTCAGGCACAGCATGAGTCACACACTGCTCCTACACAGCAGTTTCCTGGACTTTGGAGGGGCACAGAAGGGGAACTATTTTGAGCAGGAATGTAAGGTAAGGATTGTTTTAAACTACTTGATGTGGCCAGTAAGGGGTTAAATTTTAGTTTTGGGGGTGGACATGCCCTTTAAAACACCGACATTTCGAGGGGGCAAATCCCTCCTCCTCAGGCTCACAGCAACAGGTAGACATATACACAAATGGCAATTAGTGTACAATAGAAACAAAGGTATATCTGGGGTATTGAACTTGTGACCTTCTGAACTGTGTATTTTTTAAACCCGGTGCCTTACCCGGTGTGCCAACACTCAATAAGCAGAGAACCCAGGTACATGTGGAATCTTTATCTTTTGCTAGGAAAAGAATTTTTAAAAATGGAATATGGAAGTCCCTGATAAGACTTTGAAAGCTGCTGGTTACTCTTCAGTTTATTTTCCAGCAACTCACACTGACTGCAGGGTAACAAGCAGCTTTCAAAGTCTTATCAGGGATTTCAGATTATCGTTAGATTTCTACGAAAATGTATATAAAGGCGCATGCGTTGGTTTCGGTAATCACGCGATCATACGAACGTTGCTTCACTCTGTTCGCACAGAGAACGTCTGACGTTCGCACGACTATCGTTGCTATTATCGTTGTGTGTACAATAGTCGTTTGAAAAATGAGGATTGACCATGTTGTCGTTGAACGTTCATCAGCTGTATCGTACGAAAAATTATCTAACGTGCGTACGAACCTGAAGTGCTTCATATATCTATTATATATATATATTTATAGATTGAAATGAGGCAAAAGTAATATCAGTGTACATAACCTTTAAGAACATGGCCAATATTAAGCCCCCAAAAGTTTAGGTAATGACTGTTTACACTAGAAAGTAGTTCCAAAATACCTAAGCACCTATGGTGCAGTGTAGCTCAGTGAGGTTTTAAAAAATACTACTGCTTGCATTCATTTGTACATTTCGTTGCATTAAAAAAACATACACAAACGTAATGTGCTTTCCCCCCACTGCATTTTGTGTTTTCTATTGTGAATGAAATATGTGTCTTTATTAAATTATTTGGAGAATTCATCGACTTAAAGGGCACAAATTAATCACAACTTGTCATACTCCTGACACCAAACCCAAATGCTTCACTTTTGCTTTCCAAAAGAATTTCTGTAGCCTACACTACCTCAGAAAAAGGGCTCTTTCTACTCTGCAAGTTCATTTCAAGCTTAAGCCTGAGCAGGCTTTTGTGCAAAGGAACCCTTTCAATGACTGTGTTGTCAGTAAAATGGGATATGTGGTCTAAGTTGCATTTAGGTCGGATTATTCAGGCGAGATAGAAAGTCTGAACAAATCATCAAATTTGTGTTAACTTTTAGCACTTTTTACGTCACTTTAGGCCAACTATATTGTCACAAGTGTGATACTCGGTGCAAAGAAAGATGGAGGATAGCTGCTTTAAAGCATTTGGACAATGCCTGGACAGCAAAGTTTTGGACCTTATTAGCATCAGTAGTGAAAACTCAATCAAACCTGAAGGGCACCTACCACAGTGAAGAAATCGATAGGGAAATGGTGGATGACAAATGGCAGTGCCAAATAAAACTAAAGCAAGTATTTGAAAGCAAAATTTGAAGAAACAAAATATTCTATCCAAAGAAGTGGGCGTGGTCATTTTAGCTGCACATTTTACCATGAGTTTGGCCGTGTGGTAGGTGGTAAACTCCGTTGGTAACCATTAAAATTTTTAGATTTAAGCAAGAAAACTCTTTTAAAAAAAAAAACAACAACAACACTAGAGCAATAATAAATTAAGAGTACATTCACTTTTGATACTTTAGTAAACTTGACGGTTAATACTTCTGTGCCACTGCTCAAATGAGTAGTTTGTACATCTTTAATGGAGCAATATTTTACCTGATCAATATTATCAGCCTTGATTGGCTGAAAGTATTTATCTATGAATGGGCACCTTTAGACTTTCATCAAAACAAAGAGGTGAAGCTGACCCCTACTACTCCCAGGTTAATTCCATAAATCAACCATTAGGCACATCAAAGGAAGAGTTGAGACACATCTTTGTGTATCTTTTTAAATGTGCTCTGACAATGTTGGGGACAATGTTATCTTGTGACTACACAATTAACTGGGTTACTTATGTTACCAAACCACGTAGGATACGAGTAGTCTTCTTCCTGGTTTGCAAACAACTAAACTAACTAAACTAAGTTTAGCATTCATAGTTTTAAACATATGGCTAACAAATCATTTCTTTACTAAACATTTAGGATACATGCTCAAAACTGCTTACTAACCACTTGTACTGTTTAGCCATTTACATGCAAAATCTGTTTGTTCAGCTGTGCTCTCTAAGGTGTTCTATAAATGTTTGATTTTACTGCTAACTGGTATATTTACACTTAAATGAACGATGTTGTATTTCATGCTTTTAGTGTTCCTGTTTGCTTTATAAACAAACAAGTTTTTGTATATAAAATACAGAGGCCTAAATCTTAATATATCAGTTTCTTATTAGCTGACTTTGGAGATAATTAGAAGTAATGTATTTTTTAAGAAAAAATCACTTGATTAAATAAACATGCTGAAATAGTCACAAATTTATGATGGACATTGCAGGCATGTATCCCATATACAAGAAGTAGAAACTAATAGCCTAATCCCTTTTTTGTGTGTTTTATTGTGATTTTTCAATATATACCTTAGCTATAATCGCCCTGTAATCTACTTGGCTTGACTAAATATGTTTCAAACTCGTTACTGGTTTTAATATGCACTGAGACTTCAGGACACAGTAGGACAATCTACTCTGTACACTCCCCATTATTAACATTGAGGCTCTGGTGCATTACTGATTAGACCCATCCCATCGATAGGCAGTCAGTCAGCAAATTCCAAAAGCCAAAGTTAGGTGCATAAAATAGGGGGCACACTACAGGTAAATATCCAAATGCTGTATTACTTACATCATTGCAACCTGATTATCTTAAACATCCTGACACGTTTTGCCTTTGAGTAAGTACTTCTGGATTAGTTATGTAGTATACACTAATCTGGATGCCTTTTTTTTTGTGTGGAATAATAAAGCATTGCAATTTTATCCAGGACTCTTATGTTTGTGTTTTGCCATTGGCCGGTTTTCCACCTGAATCCTAATTTCTGTTTATTAAATTACTTTGCTTCCTGTGAACACATAAATAGTTCTAACTGTACAGTTACTTCATTGCGCTGCCATAAAAAAATGGCTTTTACATAAAATATTTACTTTTAAAGGAAAGCCATTAAAACACAAGGCAGAGGATCTTAAAGGAATATGGGGCACATTTTAAAAGTATTTTACAGCCATGTAATTTAAGGACACCTTTGAAAAACACAATGATGCACTCTGGGATTGTATTATACGGTTGCAAAACACCATTAAAAATATAGCCCCACAGATCTTTTAAATGCCACAAAAGCACATGGAGGACAATTTAAGGCAGGGATGTCAAACTCGTGGGCTTCCAGATGTTTTGAAGACTACTAGTCCCAAGCCTGGTTATGCTGGGAGTTGTAGGTTGCAAACATCTGGAGGGCAGCAAATTTGACATCCCCGATTTAAGGATATCTTAAAACACAGCCTTAACCTTTATAACAAGTAAGTCATTCTGCTCATTTATGTATCTGAGCTAGTGTGTGCAGGGATTTTTTTTTTTTTAAAAAAATTACCATCCTTTCATACACTAATTTATATACATAAATAAATATATATATATATCTATATATATATAGATATAATATATATATATATATATATATATATATATATATATATATATATATATAAATAAAAGGAATAGTCCTGAGCACCCTCACTAAATCAAATTGAAAATTTATTGTTACGGTTCGGAACTGCCCTCGAGTTCCTTCATCAAATAGTCTATTCTGATGAAGAGAACTCGCAGTTCCGAAACTAAATACCTTTTCAATTTGATTTAGTGAGGTGTGCTCAGGACTATTCCTTTTTTATGGTTTATCTACAGATGGAGGCACCTGTATCCTTTGAAGCACCCAATTATTATTTTTTGAACTTGGACTGAGTGCGAGTGTGATTCTATTGTTCCTATATATATATATATATATATATATATATATATATATATATCTCATAAGCAAGATCGCACAGAAAGAAGACAATTAACAATCAGACAATCTGTAAAAGGGGAACTTTGGTAAACAAAACATGTCCCAAAATGTTCTTTAGAGTGCACCTTCCCCTCTGACATCACATTGCTCCCAATAGTTGACTTATATCAAACAATCATTCATTCATATTTGGACGAGATAGTCCTAACTGCAGAGACAAAATCCCAAGTCCTGCTGGCAGAGCTGAAATCCTGTTCTAGAAATGGCCAAGAAACAGCCTATCCATCTGCCTACGCTCGCCCCCTCACAACTCTCCAACCCTGCCTCCTGCTCCACCAACCCGAGTGTCACCAGAATCTAGCAACCCTGGCTATAATCCACCGGAGGTACAGTAAGCACTCCCCCCATTCATTCTACCAGCACTAATCTATTGCCCCTTTAATTAAACTGTTTGCAATGATCACATTGGTAGTCTCTTTTCCTTCCAATGTAACATGTTGTGCTGATTGTTTACCCTTTTCGTTTATTATCAAGAATCCCATGCCTCTTTTATCCCCCCCTCCCAGTCATTTACTTTGTGTTCCTATCCCTCAAGGCTCTGCTATTTCTGCTTTGCCATCTGCACAATAACTGCCCCTGGTCTCTCTCACACACAGTGAAAGAAAGGAAGATAAGGGCAAATTTATGAAAAGTTTAACAGGAGTGACAGGAAGCAGTCCAGGATTAAGCAGCCATGCTGGAGAGAGTTGAATGGTGTCTCCAATATTTTCTCCACTGTGTGTTTCAGAGGCAGCAGGAGAAGTTACACGTGTACAATATGGAGCATGATGCCCTATCGGCATATTACATTGGAAGGGACTACCGAATCAGTGCAAATGTAAAATAAGCGCCAAGAGATCAGTGCAGGCATATTAAATGGGGGGGAGGGAATTGTATACTAGTAATGAGTATGGGGTGATATATATATATATATATATATGTATGTATGTAAACTACTTACTGGAACGTCAATGGTTTCCTGGGTATCATCCAGCATTTGGACCTTGAATGGAAAAACTTTCCCCTGCGGCGACAATGGTGGCTTGGCTCCATGTTCAAGGGTGCTGATCCCAACACTGTCAGGAGCTCCTAACCGAGAGGCAGCTGTTTGTTTCTGCTCCGATTCTCCCATGCTCAGAAAACCCACTTTTTTTTGCTGTGGGTAAGGAAAATGGAATATTATTAATAAAAGAGATGTTCATACTGTGCAAGTAAAAATATGAAAGCAAAAAAGATAAAGCATTGTTAAAAAATCTTTAAATGCAGAGTTAAAAAATGTTGGGTATCTATACTGGGAAAATAGTTTATTTAAATTGCCCATTAAAGGAAACCATAATTTTACCTAAACACCACTGTTCCACTTTTTGTTAATTTGTCCTGGATTTCTTAAAATATCCAATCAAACATCATACATGTCAGCTGTTAATCTAGTGCCAAATTATAATAAACTCTTCTGCTGTGTGCCGATTTGCTGATACTGGAAGTGACAGTTGGTGTGTATAAATTGCATGGTGGGAAATTGGGTGCTGACACATTACTGAGCAAGCTTTACTTCACAGAAAGTCAGGTCAGATGGAAGGAGGCATTCATTAAGAAAGGGAGGGGGCTACTGTGCCTGAACAAAATAAGTACTGAATTGAAGGTGCTTCTTATATGTATTTATTTAGATGAGGAAAAGTCACTCTTGCTCTTTTAAAAATATCCTACTATAAGAGGGTTTAGAGCACTTTAATCACTTTAACCAATGCATTAAGTGAAATTTACACAGAACAAATGGTTGGCTGTTCACTTTACTTCCAAACAGTGAGAACCAAATAATGATAGAAAACACACAAGGTACAAACATTGCTAAGGAAGGCAGGTTTATTACCAATGTTAATTTTACCACAGTTCTCATTTAATTTAATAGGACAAAAATCAAAACTCAAATGAGAAGATTTACACACAGCATCTATTGCTCCAGTATGAAAAGGAAAAAAATACTTCCTGGCTCCAAATGGCAATTTGGAAGGATCCCTGGATCAACCAGAACTAATATGTATTACCAGTAATTTTCAATATAATTCAGTTTTAGAAAGTTATCCAGCCTTCTCTCGTAGCCACCCAATGAATCCACCTTTACCACATTGGCTGGTAAACCATTCCACTATTTTACTGTTCTTAGGGCTCTTTCACACTAGAAATTGACAGAAACTGACAGTAACGCACAGCATGTGTTTGTCAGTTTGTATCCATTTTTTTTCATACATTTGTATCCGTTTTTTAACAATGTGTATTCCATAGATTTCTATAGACAATGCATGAAAAAATGGACAGAAATGCTGCATGCAGTGCGTTTTTTAAACGGACTGGAACGGATTATAACGCAGCAGGTGTGAACGAAATGAAATCCTGTGGGGTTTTACTGTCTGTCCATTTTTTTTTAAACGCACCTGCGTTTAAAAAACGGATACAAACTGATGTAGTGTGAACGAGCCCTTAAGGTAACAAAACATTTCCTAGCATGAATCACCAATATTATCCCCAAATCATAGCACAGAGCCATTTAGGGCTTTTTTTAAGCATTTGCGCACGCGTTTTGCGTTCGCGAAAGCGAATGCGATTTGGTTATAATGGAAATCGCGGGAACGCAAAAATCCCTGCGATTTCCCATGCGCATCCGTTTCCGTTTTGGTAACGCATGCGTTCAGCATTTTTGGTGCGTTAACGCATGCGTTGCCGTAACGGAAAACGGCAAAATCGCATGCGCAAAACGCACGCGCAAACTTAAAACGCACAAGAATAACGCAAACAATCGCGTGCGATTACGCTCATGATTGCATGTGCGATTTAGTGCGTTGTAGTGGGGCCATAACCTTAGGGTATAGGCAGCACAAGGACTGTTAAAACCTGTATGTATCACCTTATATTTATCAACACTGAATCTTATATGCAGCCGATTTTGACAATCAATTTAGATCCACTTCCAGCAATTGTACATTATTTGTAGCTCTTCATAGTTTTGTATCATCAACAACCACAGAGACCCTAAGCCTATACAAAATAGAAGTCCCGGCAGTGGGCAATCACACCATAAAAATATACACCAGGCTATAACTTATGTGAAAAATGCCATCCTTTTACAATCAATAACAAATCATAACTTTCATATTTAAAATGATTAAAAAAAAAATTCCCAAATTATTTCTATATATCAAGCTGATGTACCTATATCAATAATGAAAAAAAAAACCAAATACTAAAAACTAACCTTTGCATGGTGAGCATTGGGGTTAATAGCATGGAATCTGGAATATGCAAAGGTAGTGGGTGATTGGCAGTTCTTTACTAGCTGTGCCCACCCCCTTTTAAAAAGTAAACTCCCAGAATTTCCCCTGAAGTTGCACTGCCAAATCTTCCATGACCTGGATATTGTTGAATATATTCAAGAGTTCTGGGATGGGAGTTTCCAGGGTCTATTTTCAATATCTGGGTATAAGGCACATTTTTACTGCCTAGCTGTGCCCCACCACCTTTTAAAAAGTAAAACTCCTAGAGCTAAAAAAAATAAGGGAAAGTTCAGAGAAGAGGTGGTAATCCTTATGACTGTGATTAGTTGGTTGGAGCATGATTTGGAACAGTTATTTAACATTGATCATTTGATTTGCATTTGAAGAAAGTACACTTTTGGAAAATACTACCATTTGGTCCAAAGGCAAAGCATGGCAGACAAAAAGGTTAATGTTCAACACACGGACACCAGCCAATTATTCTCTATTGCCTGACAACATAACACATCTGTGTAAATGCATTCCTACAGTGAGCTAAGGTATCAAGTTAAACACACTGACAGTTCAACTGAAAAAACCACAACAGTTTCATTTTAAATAAACAAAATGACTTTGAAAACTAGCAATAATTAAAAAATACAGAGAATTAATCTAGATTCTTCTTTAGAATCTAGAAAACAAATCCAATTTGAAATACTCTTAATAAAAAGCTTATAAAGCAGATTACTATAAATAATCAAAACGCAGCTATCTAGCTGGGTGTAGTTGTACTGCAACCTCAGGATTAAAATTAGCCATAAAGCAAAACGTAATTGTTAAACTTTGCATGCCCAAATTTTGCATCAGGGCCAATAGGTCTGTAGCTACACCACTGCCCACATCCCTTCTGGACATTAAAGCACAATGGCAGCCTAAAGGCTCGTACACACATGTGATGTGTACTGAACGACCGTTTTGGCCACTTCCGATAAACAATATGCACACATTCCATATTTTATATACATATATAGCACAAGGTAAAAACAGAAGCTACGACAAATGGATAAACCAAAAATGTCCGATGTAAGTTTTAATTTTTTAATTATGCAAACAACTACTAACAGGGAGATGCATCAAAAGCTCCAACAATTGCTTACCTCCCCCAAAGTTCTAATGCAGCAAGTCCACTGAGATTTATATTACATTCTGATTGCATCTTATCCTTTAAAAGTTTTTATGTTGGCATTAAAAAAAGGCATGCTGAAGTCTCAGTAATTCTAATCAAATTGTTGGCTTATTGCAGTGTGTACGACCTGGAAATTTTGTATCAAGGGCAAAAGCAAAGTAATCAGTAAAGCTGAACAAACCCCAAACATTGACACAAATGTGTTTGCAAGATTACTAGTGGGTTGTGATTCACGGTTCATCAAACCTACATGTTTCAGTCTCAAATGACCTTTTACAATTTTATGGTTTGGGGGTTTTTTTGGGGGTTTTTTTACACTCACATGAACTTTCTCTACACAGAAGCACCAGAAGTTAATTTAAATGGTAATAAAATACACCTTGTGAAAGTGCTACTGATCTGGTCAAACATTTATACAAACATAGAAAAGATAATCAATGCACATTCCTAGGCCCCATACAATATCATATTATCTTTATAAACAAAGGGGTATTAGTATACATTACTGTGATCACATGAATGAAAAGCCTTCCAACCACGTCAAGGTAACCCCAGTCTGGAAGGTCCTAACTTCTAACCCTATTTACTTCAATTACCATTAGCAAATTCCTGCATTTCTCACACTTGCACACTGGATCAACATAACAGGCACCTACTTCCCCCCATCCCTTTGGCTTCTCATAGAAGCCTGACCATGCTTTATAATAAATACATACAATACAAGGATTGTAGAAGCACTCCAATTAGGCTAATTTACAACTACACCTTGCGGAAGTGCTACTGATCTGGTCAAACATTTATACAAACAGAAAAGATAATCAATGCACATTCCTAGGCCCCATAAAATATCATTATCTGCACACTGGCATACAATTTAAACAAAGGGGTTTTAGTATACATTACTGTGACCACATGAATGAAAAGCCTTCCAACAATGTCGAGGTGACTCGAATATAAACCGAGGGTAGAAATTATGACCACTACTGCCTACTGGTCCTGTTTAGTTTTGATGCTTTAGTTGCCCTTTAAATGGACAGCAGAATTCCCATACAGTAGTCCCATACAGTAATAGCCAAATCCAGTATGGGTACCGTAGATACTGTATATGGCTACTGTAGAAGCCTTCTGGGGGTTTCCTTCTCTGGCATCCTATTTTGGGCATCCGTCTCGCTCACTCCCTGTATGGATGCGCCTGACCCGGCGCATCTTACAAAGAGCGAGTGAACGGCCTGCCAGACTTCTCCGTTTATACTTGAGTGGGTAATTTTACAGCCTGAAAACCTTGGTTTATACTCTAGTATATACGGTACTTACAATTGTTAATATTATATTTAAGAAATAATAACCCTCTGTTCTATTGTAACTTTTTAAGGCCGAGGCCACACTATGCCGGATTACAACGAGTGTAAAAAGTGTGAATGCAACAGCGTCTGTTACAGTCTGTTTTTGCTGCGATCCACAAAAAATGGGTGATCGCAGAGCATGTAATGTGGCCACCCACACTGTCATGTACTGCTCTGCAATTCTTACATACTAATGGATTGCAAGAATCATCGTTAGCATGTTAGAAAATGTGGTAGTGTGGCCTAGCCCTAAAAATCAGACATAACAGAGATTACTGGTCATCATGCCAGTAAACCTTTCCTTTTAGGTGTGAAAATAGGGTTGACACTCCCTAAACTTAGATGATAGTATATATTGAAGTTTCTGCTTCTGGAGTGACAGGTCTTTCCCTATAAATGCTGTGAATTCAAATGATGATTTCTCAATCTACAGCACAGATTAAAAACCAGAAAAAGCAGTGGGATTGTGTTGTATCTAATAGTACAATTTTTGAAAATTAAATTTTTTAGCGTCAAGATTCCCTGAATAAAACTATGAATTCTGAACTCTCTCACTAATCCTAGGTTAAAAGGTTACATTATTTTTAAAGGGCATCTCCACTCTCAATTATAACTTTTCTTATTGTCATTTTATATCTGCCTCTGATCTATCCTCTCAGTTGCTGCTGGCAAGCGCAGAGGAGCCTTTCCCCCTCCCTATCCCGACATTGCTGGCTTTCAAGTAGCGTAAAATCCTTTAGATATATTGCAGGGCATGCCATCCCACCCCCAACCGCTATATTAGAACGGTAAAAAAAGATTCCAAATTCTACTTACAGCCCCTCGCTCCAGCGTCGTTCTGATCCGGCTCCCTGCCTGACAGAACTCCAAGCAGGGGGCCGGACTGGCAGCTGCCAGCAATATAGACCGCCGCGGGAGCGAGGATCTGTAAGTAGAGTTCGGATTCTATTTTTACAGTTCCAATATAGCGGTTGAAGTCAACCAATCAGATGTTAGATTTCAAATCTTACACAAGTTCTGATTGGTTGAGGCAAAATTAGCACAATTTTAAATGATAAGAACTTTTATTGAATCTCCCTGTATGTGACTCACAGAGACTCAGACAGAAAAGACCAGGAACTGTAAATTTACAAGCCTAGAACTGGAGAACTAGATAAGCTAGAGACATCATCCTGGGCTTGTTTGAAAGGTATGAAAGGGCTTTTAAATAGAAAACACTTGTATGGAGGCCACACCCTTTAAATGTGTCCTATATTCGATTTCAGTGTGAACAGTGAGTGTGTGGCCCTAAAGTAAATATAAAAAAAAAGTAAAGATCACTGGATGTGGATTTCTTTACAGGATGGGAATACTAACTTCTAAATTCTTATTTTTTCCTGTATTTTTAGGCTATTTTGCTGTAAAGGCACATGGGATGGGATCATATGTGGCTAAAATCGGATTCGAAATTATCAGATTCACACCAGATTCAGACCAAGGACTGGTCTGACTTCTCCAATTGAAATAATCATTTATCTGCTGCCAAATCTACTTTAAAAAATGAGGGTACCCTGGCCTATTTAATATCATTAATGATGGGTTGCTGTGCTTTAACCCCCCAAAAGCCAGTTTATTGCTGTTCCATGGCACTTAAATTCATCTACCCAGACAAAGTTTTACTATAAAATGAAATTGTACAAAGTTTCAATGACTGTGCCACTGATGGAAGAGTGATCGAGGGGTGACATGTTGGCTCAAAAATGACAGTAAGATTTGGTTAATAGAAGAGAAAATGCTCTTGGCCATTATAAAAATGGATAGATTTTTCACCAGTCATGTGCACAATACCCAATCAACAATCAAAAGTCTGCTTACCTAATACAGCCAGTTCATAGCCAAACAGAGTTTAAATTACAATTGGACTCTGTACAAGTGTTAGACTATTTAAACATTGATATTCAATTTGAATAAACATTTTGTACTATGCAAAACAAAAAATCGGCACTCTTTTCTAGTTTTATTCTAATTTGCTCACTTAGTGTACCAACAGTAACTTGAGGGAAAGAGGAGATTTTGTCAGTTCAAACTTTGTGGGAAAGTTTACAGAGAGCCACTGCCAGGACCTACACTGTAAAACAAAACAAAAGGAACAGACCGTATTAGTATGCAATTGGGAGGAAAACAAGTCATGAACTATCAGGTAGCATCACTGATCTGGCCTTTGTGCTGTGTGCAGAGGGTGCACAGCTGAAAGAAGTGCCAAGTTGCTATGGCAACACATTTTAGCAAAGCCCGTTGATAGAATAAAATATTAAAAATGAAAGAGCAAACCAAGGGGACAGAATTAACTATATTATAAATATAAAATACTCATATATAAAAAATATTTTATAACAATAATATATTTTAATAATTTATATATATTAATCAAATGTATAGTTTCTAGTTTGATTTTCTGGATTTGAAAATGGAGTATTTAGAGTTATATTTTGGGCATACAAATCGTGCCAGCAGTAACACTAATAAGTGGGTGCAAGACCTGGAAGCAAACAATGTAACAACTAGAAATGGACAGCAATAGAGCAGATAAAGTAGAAATAGAGAGTAAGAAGGGAAAGAAAGACAAGAAAGAGAGAGAGAAAGAAGAAAAGGAATAGAGCCAGGTTAGAGTTGGGGCACAGAGCCCTCAAGGTACTGCATGGCACTGCATGAAAGGCAACAATCTATCAAATAGAGGCAACCAGGCCTCAATAAATTAATCAGGAAGACCCAGCGGTGGACACTTAAGTACAATAAAACACAACACCTTTATTATATATAATAAAACATAATTATAAAAACACTGTGCAGTGGTACCCAGATCCCAATAAATATACAGGACTAATGTTAATCCTACAGCTGGGTAGTAGTACCCATGTCTGCAGTAATATCACCCGATGATCGGGAGCCTTTTTATAGTCCAGAGGAGGTCCTACAAAGTCCTGTGTCTGTAAAGCAAGCGGAGGCTGGTGGGTGGAAAAAGTATGGTTAATAAATAATGAAAGGAAGGAAGCCGTGGCAAATGGCCATTGATAAGTTTCTATCCAACATGATATCTTGTTGTGTATCTGCTCAATTGCTAACCATTTCTAGTTGTTTGATTATCTGGATTTGACATAGCAGTGCAATCTTGAAACTTTCTAAATAAAAAAGGTAAAATTTCCCTATGCAATTTTAGGATTATATTTTGTAATATGATTTTAAAATAGTAGCAAATGATGAAATTGTATATGATCTTAGGCCAGGGCTGGAAAAATCATCCAAATATTCAGCTCCAAAAAGTTAGGAGACAGCAACTTCATGCTGCCCAATAGCTTATTACTTCCATTTCCAACACTGTTGCTTAATAAATTGAGCTGAGTTCGGCAGTCCCTACTCTGCAGCATTGTTGGAAATGGAAGAAACAGAACATTGAAAGGGTGAAGTTCAGCTAAAACTAACAGGACGCAGTTCTAAACAGGTAAAAAATAGTTTGTTTTTTTTACAACCGGTCGGCAAGATTCATTTTTCAGTGGACATAGTGACCGGGATTTGTCCATGCTTGAACTTGTATGTAGATTATGTCTCCTTAACCATTTGGAAGCAAAGGATCATGGTCTGTAAAAAGGGAAGAGAATCACAGGTGGATTCATTTCAATTATATTTTTATTATAATATTGTTGGCCCAAGAATAATGGGGGACAGGTACCCTTAACACTTACTGGAACAGCCTTTTCATAGAGTTAAATATTCCCTGGAAAGCAAACTCTAGTTATTGGCTTATTTTTTTCAAGTTCTGTAGACAAAGCTCTTCCTGCACTCCTATTGAAAGACGTTTTTAAAAAACACAAAATGCAATTCAGTGGGGTATAGGTCTTGGTATCGTTTGCCCAGCATGTGACAGATACAAAACACATAGCGGGGCTAGGGAACAACAATAACATTAAAATTGTGATATTATTGCAGATAACAAAACTAAAGCAGACGGCTAAAATGTGGCCCCTCATTCCCATTGGGGAGTGGGGAAGTATACTGTAATTTTCAATTTGATTTAGTGAGGTGTGCTCAGGACTATTCCTTTTTTATGGTTTATCTACAGATGGAGGCACCTGTATCCTTTGAAGCACCCAATTATTATTTTTTGAACTTGGACTGAGTGCGAGTGTGATTCTATTGTTCCTATATATATATATATATATATATATATATATATATATATATCTCATAAGCAAGATCGCACAGAAAGAAGACAATTAACAATCAGACAATCTGTAAAAGGGGAACTTTGGTAAACAAAACATGTCCCAAAATGTTCTTTAGAGTGCACCTTCCCCTCTGACATCACATTGCTCCCAATAGTTGACTTATATCAAACAATCATTCATTCATATTTGGACGAGATAGTCCTAACTGCAGAGACAAAATCCCAAGTCCTGCTGGCAGAGCTGAAATCCTGTTCTAGAAATGGCCAAGAAACAGCCTATCCATCTGCCTACGCTCGCCCCCTCACAACTCTCCAACCCTGCCTCCTGCTCCACCAACCCGAGTGTCACCAGAATCTAGCAACCCTGGCTATAATCCACCGGAGGTACAGTAAGCACTCCCCCCATTCATTCTACCAGCACTAATCTATTGCCCCTTTAATTAAACTGTTTGCAATGATCACATTGGTAGTCTCTTTTCCTTCCAATGTAACATGTTGTGCTGATTGTTTACCCTTTTCGTTTATTATCAAGAATCCCATGCCTCTTTTATCCCCCCCTCCCAGTCATTTACTTTGTGTTCCTATCCCTCAAGGCTCTGCTATTTCTGCTTTGCCATCTGCACAATAACTGCCCCTGGTCTCTCTCACACACAGTGAAAGAAAGGAAGATAAGGGCAAATTTATGAAAAGTTTAACAGGAGTGACAGGAAGCAGTCCAGGATTAAGCAGCCATGCTGGAGAGAGTTGAATGGTGTCTCCAATATTTTCTCCACTGTGTGTTTCAGAGGCAGCAGGAGAAGTTACACGTGTACAATATGGAGCATGATGCCCTATCGGCATATTACATTGGAAGGGACTACCGAATCAGTGCAAATGTAAAATAAGCGCCAAGAGATCAGTGCAGGCATATTAAATGGGGGGGAGGGAATTGTATACTAGTAATGAGTATGGGGTGATATATATATATATATATATATGTATGTATGTAAACTACTTACTGGAACGTCAATGGTTTCCTGGGTATCATCCAGCATTTGGACCTTGAATGGAAAAACTTTCCCCTGCGGCGACAATGGTGGCTTGGCTCCATGTTCAAGGGTGCTGATCCCAACACTGTCAGGAGCTCCTAACCGAGAGGCAGCTGTTTGTTTCTGCTCCGATTCTCCCATGCTCAGAAAACCCACTTTTTTTTGCTGTGGGTAAGGAAAATGGAATATTATTAATAAAAGAGATGTTCATACTGTGCAAGTAAAAATATGAAAGCAAAAAAGATAAAGCATTGTTAAAAAATCTTTAAATGCAGAGTTAAAAAATGTTGGGTATCTATACTGGGAAAATAGTTTATTTAAATTGCCCATTAAAGGAAACCATAATTTTACCTAAACACCACTGTTCCACTTTTTGTTAATTTGTCCTGGATTTCTTAAAATATCCAATCAAACATCATACATGTCAGCTGTTAATCTAGTGCCAAATTATAATAAACTCTTCTGCTGTGTGCCGATTTGCTGATACTGGAAGTGACAGTTGGTGTGTATAAATTGCATGGTGGGAAATTGGGTGCTGACACATTACTGAGCAAGCTTTACTTCACAGAAAGTCAGGTCAGATGGAAGGAGGCATTCATTAAGAAAGGGAGGGGGCTACTGTGCCTGAACAAAATAAGTACTGAATTGAAGGTGCTTCTTATATGTATTTATTTAGATGAGGAAAAGTCACTCTTGCTCTTTTAAAAATATCCTACTATAAGAGGGTTTAGAGCACTTTAATCACTTTAACCAATGCATTAAGTGAAATTTACACAGAACAAATGGTTGGCTGTTCACTTTACTTCCAAACAGTGAGAACCAAATAATGATAGAAAACACACAAGGTACAAACATTGCTAAGGAAGGCAGGTTTATTACCAATGTTAATTTTACCACAGTTCTCATTTAATTTAATAGGACAAAAATCAAAACTCAAATGAGAAGATTTACACACAGCATCTATTGCTCCAGTATGAAAAGGAAAAAAATACTTCCTGGCTCCAAATGGCAATTTGGAAGGATCCCTGGATCAACCAGAACTAATATGTATTACCAGTAATTTTCAATATAATTCAGTTTTAGAAAGTTATCCAGCCTTCTCTCGTAGCCACCCAATGAATCCACCTTTACCACATTGGCTGGTAAACCATTCCACTATTTTACTGTTCTTAGGGCTCTTTCACACTAGAAATTGACAGAAACTGACAGTAACGCACAGCATGTGTTTGTCAGTTTGTATCCATTTTTTTTCATACATTTGTATCCGTTTTTTAACAATGTGTATTCCATAGATTTCTATAGACAATGCATGAAAAAATGGACAGAAATGCTGCATGCAGTGCGTTTTTTAAACGGACTGGAACGGATTATAACGCAGCAGGTGTGAACGAAATGAAATCCTGTGGGGTTTTACTGTCTGTCCATTTTTTTTTAAACGCACCTGCGTTTAAAAAACGGATACAAACTGATGTAGTGTGAACGAGCCCTTAAGGTAACAAAACATTTCCTAGCATGAATCACCAATATTATCCCCAAATCATAGCACAGAGCCATTTAGGGCTAGGCCCCACTTATGCGTTTTTTTAAGCATTTGCGCACGCGTTTTGCGTTCGCGAAAGCGAATGCGATTTGGTTATAATGGAAATCGCGGGAACGCAAAAATCCCTGCGATTTCCCATGCACATCCGCTTCCGTTTTGGTAACGCATGCGTTCAGCATTTTTGGTGCGTTAACGCATGCGTTGCCGTAACGGAAAACGGCAAAATCGCATGCGCAAAACGCACGCGCAAACTTAAAACGCACAAGAATAACGCAAACAATCGCGTGCGATAACGCTCATGATTGCATGTGCGATTTAGTGCGTTGTAGTGGGGCCATAACCTTAGGGTATAGGCAGCACAAGGACTGTTAAAACCTGTATGTATCACCTTATATTTATCAACACTGAATCTTATATGCAGCCGATTTTGACAATCAATTTAGATCCACTTCCAGCAATTGTACATTATTTGTAGCTCTTCATAGTTTTGTATCATCAACAACCACAGAGACCCTAAGCCTATACAAAATAGAAGTCCCGGCAGTGGGCAATCACACCATAAAAATATACACCAGGCTATAACTTATGTGAAAAATGCCATCCTTTTACAATCAATAACAAATCATAACTTTCATATTTAAAATGATTAAAAAAAAAATTCCCAAATTATTTCTATATATCAAGCTGATGTACCTATATCAATAATGAAAAAAAAAAACAAATACTAAAAACTAACCTTTGCATGGTGAGCATTGGGGTTAATAGCATGGAATCTGGAATATGCAAAGGTAGTGGGTGATTGGCAGTTCTTTACTAGCTGTGCCCACCCCCTTTTAAAAAGTAAACTCCCAGAATTTCCCCTGAAGTTGCACTGCCAAATCTTCCATGACCTGGATATTGTTGAATATATTCAAGAGTTCTGGGATGGGAGTTTCCAGGGTCTATTTTCAATATCTGGGTATAAGGCACATTTTTACTGCCTAGCTGTGCCCCACCACCTTTTAAAAAGTAAAACTCCTAGAGCTAAAAAAAATAAGGGAAAGTTCAGAGAAGAGGTGGTAATCCTTATGACTGTGATTAGTTGGTTGGAGCATGATTTGGAACAGTTATTTAACATTGATCATTTGATTTGCATTTGAAGAAAGTACACTTTTGGAAAATACTACCATTTGGTCCAAAGGCAAAGCATGGCAGACAAAAAGGTTAATGTTCAACACACGGACACCAGCCAATTATTCTCTATTGCCTGACAACATAACACATCTGTGTAAATGCATTCCTACAGTGAGCTAAGGTATCAAGTTAAACACACTGACAGTTCAACTGAAAAAACCACAACAGTTTCATTTTAAATAAACAAAATGACTTTGAAAACTAGCAATAATTAAAAAATACAGAGAATTAATCTAGATTCTTCTTTAGAATCTAGAAAACAAATCCAATTTGAAATACTCTTAATAAAAAGCTTATAAAAGCAGATTACTATAAATAATCAAAATGCAGCTATCTAGCTGGGTGTAGTTGTACTGCAACCTCAGGATTAAAATTAGCCATAAAGCAAAACGTAATTGTTAAACTTTGCATGCCCAAATTTTGCATCAGGGCCAATAGGTCTGTAGCTACACCACTGCCCACATCCCTTCTGGACATTAAAGCACAATGGCAGCCTAAAGGCTCGTACACACATGTGATGTGTACTGAACGACCGTTTTGGCCACTTCCGATAAACAATATGCACACATTCCATATTTTATATACATATATAGCACAAGGTAAAAACAGAAGCTACGACAAATGGATAAACCAAAAATGTCCGATGTAAGTTTTAATTTTTTAATTATGCAAACAACTACTAACAGGGAGATGCATCAAAAGCTCCAACAATTGCTTACCTCCCCCAAAGTTCTAATGCAGCAAGTCCACTGAGATTTATATTACATTCTGATTGCATCTTATCCTTTAAAAGTTTTTATGTTGGCATTAAAAAAAGGCATGCTGAAGTCTCAGTAATTCTAATCAAATTGTTGGCTTATTGCAGTGTGTACGACCTGGAAATTTTGTATCAAGGGCAAAAGCAAAGTAATCAGTAAAGCTGAACAAACCCCAAACATTGACACAAATGTGTTTGCAAGATTACTAGTGGGTTGTGATTCACGGTTCATCAAACCTACATGTGTCAGTCTCAAATGACCTTTTACAATTTTATGGTTTGGGGGTTTTTTGGGGGGTTTTTTTACACTCACATGAACTTTCTCTACACAGAAGCACCAGAAGTTAATTTAAATGGTAATAAAATACACCTTGTGAAAGTGCTACTGATCTGGTCAAACATTTATACAAACATAGAAAAGATAATCAATGCACATTCCTAGGCCCCATACAATATCATATTATCTTTATAAACAAAGGGGTATTAGTATACATTACTGTGATCACATGAATGAAAAGCCTTCCAACCACGTCAAGGTAACCCCAGTCTGGAAGGTCCTAACTTCTAACCCTATTTACTTCAATTACCATTAGCAAATTCCTGCATTTCTCACACTTGCACACTGGATCAACATAACAGGCACCTACTTCCCCCCATCCCTTTGGCTTCTCATAGAAGCCTGACCATGCTTTATAATAAATACATACAATACAAGGATTGTAGAAGCACTCCAATTAGGCTAATTTACAACTACACCTTGCGGAAGTGCTACTGATCTGGTCAAACATTTATACAAACAGAAAAGATAATCAATGCACATTCCTAGGCCCCATAAAATATCATTATCTGCACACTGGCATACAATTTAAACAAAGGGGTTTTAGTATACATTACTGTGACCACATGAATGAAAAGCCTTCCAACAATGTCGAGGTGACTCGAATATAAACCGAGGGTAGAAATTATGACCACTACTGCCTACTGGTCCTGTTTAGTTTTGATGCTTTAGTTGCCCTTTAAATGGACAGCAGAATTCCCATACAGTAGTCCCATACAGTAATAGCCAAATCCAGTATGGGTACCGTAGATACTGTATATGGCTACTGTAGAAGCCTTCTGGGGGTTTCCTTCTCTGGCATCCTATTTTGGGCATCCGTCTCGCTCACTCCCTGTATGGATGCGCCTGACCCGGCGCATCTTACAAAGAGCGAGTGAACGGCCTGCCAGACTTCTCCGTTTATACTTGAGTGGGTAATTTTACAGCCTGAAAACCTTGGTTTATACTCTAGTATATACGGTACTTACAATTGTTAATATTATATTTAAGAAATAATAACCCTCTGTTCTATTGTAACTTTTTAAGGCCGAGGCCACACTATGCCGGATTACAACGAGTGTAAAAAGTGTGAATGCAACAGCGTCTGTTACAGTCTGTTTTTGCTGCGATCCACAAAAAATGGGTGATCGCAGAGCATGTAATGTGGCCACCCACACTGTCATATACTGCTCTGCAATTCTTACATACTAATGGATTGCAAGAATCATCGTTAGCATGTTAGAAAATGTGGTAGTGTGGCCTAGCCCTAAAAATCAGACATAACAGAGATTACTGGTCATCATGCCAGTAAACCTTTCCTTTTAGGTGTGAAAATAGGGTTGACACTCCCTAAACTTAGATGATAGTATATATTGAAGTTTCTGCTTCTGGAGTGACAGGTCTTTCCCTATAAATGCTGTGAATTCAAATGATGATTTCTCAATCTACAGCACAGATTAAAAACCAGAAAAAGCAGTGGGATTGTGTTGTATCTAATAGTACAATTTTTGAAAATTAAATTTTTTAGCGTCAAGATTCCCTGAATAAAACTATGAATTCTGAACTCTCTCACTAATCCTAGGTTAAAAGGTTACATTATTTTTAAAGGGCATCTCCACTCTCAATTATAACTTTTCTTATTGTCATTTTATATCTGCCTCTGATCTATCCTCTCAGTTGCTGCTGGCAAGCGCAGAGGAGCCTTTCCCCCTCCCTATCCCGACATTGCTGGCTTTCAAGTAGCGTAAAATCCTTTAGATATATTGCAGGGCATGCCATCCCACCCCCAACCGCTATATTAGAACGGTAAAAAAAGATTCCAAATTCTACTTACAGCCCCTCGCTCCAGCGTCGTTCTGATCCGGCTCCCTGCCTGACAGAACTCCAAGCAGGGGGCCGGACTGGCAGCTGCCAGCAATATAGACCGCCGCGGGAGCGAGGATCTGTAAGTAGAGTTCGGATTCTATTTTTACAGTTCCAATATAGCGGTTGAAGTCAACCAATCAGATGTTAGATTTCAAATCTTACACAAGTTCTGATTGGTTGAGGCAAAATTAGCACAATTTTAAATGATAAGAACTTTTATTGAATCTCCCTGTATGTGACTCACAGAGACTCAGACAGAAAAGACCAGGAACTGTAAATTTACAAGCCTAGAACTGGAGAACTAGATAAGCTAGAGACATCATCCTGGGCTTGTTTGAAAGGTATGAAAGGGCTTTTAAATAGAAAACACTTGTATGGAGGCCACACCCTTTAAATGTGTCCTATATTCGATTTCAGTGTGAACAGTGAGTGTGTGGCCCTAAAGTAAATATAAAAAAAAAGTAAAGATCACTGGATGTGGATTTCTTTACAGGATGGGAATACTAACTTCTAAATTCTTATTTTTTCCTGTATTTTTAGGCTATTTTGCTGTAAAGGCACATGGGATGGGATCATATGTGGCTAAAATCGGATTCGAAATTATCAGATTCACACCAGATTCAGACTAAGGACTGGTCTGACTTCTCCAATTGAAATAATCATTTATCTGCTGCCAAATCTACTTTAAAAAATGAGGGTACCCTGGCCTATTTAATATCATTAATGATGGGTTGCTGTGCTTTAACCCCCCAAAAGCCAGTTTATTGCTGTTCCATGGCACTTAAATTCATCTACCCAGACAACAAAGTTTTACTATAAAATGAAATTGTACAAAGTTTCAATGACTGTGCCACCGATGGAAGAGTGATCGAGGGGTGACATGTTGGCTCAAAAATGACAGTAAGATTTAGTTAATAGAAGAGAAAATGCTCTTGGCCATTATAAAAATGGATAGATTTTTCACCAGTCATGTGCACAATACCCAATCAACAATCAAAAGTCTGCTTACCTAATACAGCCAGTTCATAGCCAAACAGAGTTTAAATTACAATTGGACTCTGTACAAGTGTTAGACTATTTAAACATTGATATTCAATTTGAATAAACATTTTGTACTATGCAAAACAAAAAATCGGCACTCTTTTCTAGTTTTATTCTAATTTGCTCACTTAGTGTACCAACAGTAACTTGAGGGAAAGAGGAGATTTTGTCAGTTCAAATTTTGTGGGAAAGTTTACAGAGAGCCACTGCCAGGACCTACACTGTAAAACAAAACAAAAGGAACAGACCGTATTAGTATGCAATTGGGAGGAAAACAAGTCATGAACTATCAGGTAGCATCACTGATCTGGCCTTTGTGCTGTGTGCAGAGGGTGCACAGCTGAAAGAAGTGCCAAGTTGCTATGGCAACACATTTTAGCAAAGCCCGTTGATAGAATAAAATATTAAAAATGAAAGAGCAAACCAAGGGGACAGAATTAACTATATTATAAATATAAAATACTCATATATAAAAAATATTTTATAACAATAATATATTTTAATAATTTATATATATTAATCAAATGTATAGTTTCTAGTTTGATTTTCTGGATTTGAAAATGGAGTATTTAGAGTTATATTTTGGGCATACAAATCGTGCCAGCAGTAACACTAATAAGTGGGTGCAAGACCTGGAAGCAAACAATGTAACAACTAGAAATGGACAGCAATAGAGCAGATAAAGTAGAAATAGAGAGTAAGAAGGGAAAGAAAGACAAGAAAGAGAGAGAGAAAGAAGAAAAGGAATAGAGCCAGGTTAGAGTTGGGGCACAGAGCCCTCAAGGTACTGCATGGCACTGCATGAAAGGCAACAATCTATCAAATAGAGGCAACCAGGCCTCAATAAATTAATCAGGAAGACCCAGTGGTGGACACTAAAGTACAATAAAACACAACACCTTTATTATATATAATAAAACATAATTATAAAAACACTGTGCAGTGGTACCCAGATCCCAATAAATATACAGGACTAATGTTAATCCTACAGCTGGGTAGTAGTACCCATGTCTGCAGTAATATCACCCGATGATCGGGAGCCTTTTTATAGTCCAGAGGAGGTCCTACAAAGTCCTGTGTCTGTAAAGCAAGCGGAGGCTGGTGGGTGGAAAAAGTATGGTTAATAAATAATGAAAGGAAGGAAGCCGTGGCAAATGGCCATTGATAAGTTTCTATCCAACATGATATCTTGTTGTGTATCTGCTCAATTGCTAACCATTTCTAGTTGTTTGATTATCTGGATTTGACATAGCAGTGCAATCTTGAAACTTTCTAAATAAAAAAGGTAAAATTTCCCTATGCAATTTTAGGATTATATTTTGTAATATGATTTTAAAATAGTAGCAAATGATGAAATTGTATATGATCTTAGGCCAGGGCTGGAAAAATCATCCAAATATTCAGCTCCAAAAAGTTAGGAGACAGCAACTTCATGCTGCCCAATAGCTTATTACTTCCATTTCCAACACTGTTGCTTAATAAATTGAGCTGAGTTCGGCAGTCCCTACTCTGCAGCATTGTTGCAAATGGAAGAAACAGAACATTGAAAGGGTGAAGTTCAGCTAAAACGAACAGGACGCAGTTCTAAACAGGTAAAAAATAGTTTGTTTTTTTTACAACCGGTCGGCAAGATTCATTTTTCAGTGGACATAGTGACCGGGATTTGTCCATGCTTGAACTTGTATGTAGATTATGTCTCCTTAACCATTTGGAAGCAAAGGATCATGGTCTGTAAAAAGGGAAGAGAATCACAGGTGGATTCATTTCAATTATATTTTTATTATAATATTGTTGGCCCAAGAATAATGGGGGACAGGTACCCTTAACACTTACTGGAACAGCCTTTTCATAGAGTTAAATATTCCCTGGAAAGCAAACTCTAGTTATTGGCTTATTTTTTTCAAGTTCTGTAGACAAAGCTCTTCCTGCACTCCTATTGAAAGACGTTTTTAAAAAACACAAAATGCAATTCAGTGGGGTATAGGTCTTGGTATCGTTTGCCCAGCATGTGACAGATACAAAACACATAGCGGGGCTAGGGAACAACAATAACATTAAAATTGTGATATTATTGCAGATAACAAAACTAAAGCAGACGGCTAAAATGTGGCCCCTCATTCCCATTGGGGAGTGGGGAAGTATACTGTAATCATGGAAAGAGGCACACACTTTGACAAATTTCAATGTGCTTTAATAATTGTGCTGAAACAATACAATGTTTCTAGCCCCCCTTCCACAAGTGGACTTGTAAAGTTTAATTTCTCGACCTGTGAGCTTCATTAAAAAAAAAGTCAGAGACAGAACTTGGTGTGTGTTTTTTTTAAATGGGGGTGGGGGGTGCGCGCTATAAGATATTACATTTTAGTACAAGTTGTGGACATGTCCTCTAAGCAGCGCATTAGAAATTCTAATGATGTACCTAAGGCAGACCTACACATAGGTGCTTACACCACAGGTTATTAGGTGCTTTCTTACATTTCTCATGTTCAAGCACCACGTGTAATGTTTCTAGACTTTAAGGTGAACTAAAGTCTCCAGACAACATTGCTCCAATAGATAGAGCATAGTAACAAAGATACAACAAGCTGTACCTCACCTATCCCGTTGTTTGATTTATGAAATTAACCTGTGGGTAGTAAGGGTAAGCTCCCATAATCCACTTCTTTGTTTTAGTGGGAGTTTAAGTGTATGCACGTCACATGCTCTCTAGTGCACAACAAAGCAAAACAAAAAAGCTGCAGCCAATTACATTACAGCACATAGACCCCATAGAGATTATGCCTCTCCGACACAGAACAGAGATGTAAGAATGTTGAAAACACTGTGTTGAGATACTTTCCCACATAATCCTTTCATTAAAAATAAAATAAAATTCAGTTTGGGGATAAAAACCTCTGACATCAGGGCTGTATGTTTCTAGAATGAGTGATTTAAACTGCTGAGCAACCACAGCATACAATGACAACTAGTAAATACTATTTTGCATTGTTCCTTGAAGGATTTTCACAATGCATGCTGGCTGGAAAATAAACTTTAGAGTAACAAGCAGCTTTCAAAGTCTTATCAGGGACTTCCATATTGGTGTGGAGACAACTGTATAGAATATGTGCATAGACAGTTAATAGTGGGGTCAGGGGTCATGACCAATAGGTGCACATACTCACAAGACTACATAGACTATGTTGTACCGGAAACTGGCAATAATATGGAAGCCTTCTTAGTTACAGAAACTACTATTTATGTAAATGTAACTTTCAATTTATAAGAGTTCTGGGGAGAAAAGCTTCACATTAGGATTTGGTTCATTTCCGGAGAGATAGTGCATGCATCAGTGTGTTTATTTAAAAAGACTGCATTAATCCGGTCATTGTAAAATTAAATAAAAAAAACTCACTGCTGCACACATTTCTGAAGTGAAACTGACTCGTTTTATCCTTGAAATACCATATATACTCTAATATAAGTCGAGATTTTTCGTTTTTAAAATTAGCCTGAAAACCTAACCTTGGCTTAAACTCGGGTCAAGTCCTAATTTAGATCTAAATGCTATAATTGCAGATAGTAACCAGTAGGTGGCGCTGTGTTAAAAATCCTTCATCTGCAAAGAAAGTTACAGGAGCTGATCTGCCTTTACACTCCTTCCTGCTTCCTGTAGTCTGGCTGGTAGACTCACTCAGCACTGTCACTGCTTATCTGGATGCTGTAAATCTGATGGGTCTTCTCAGCAAAAAATGGCTGCTAGTTCAATACAAGAGACCGCTTGAAACTACAACTCTCAGGTGACACTTAACTATTGGGGTCAGGAGCATTGTAAAATGATGGTAAGCTTAATTAAAAGTTTATTGAACCTTGCCACTCCACATGTTTAGAAACTATAATTCCCAGCAAACAAAGTTTGTTTACAAATATATGGAGTGCCAAGCAATTGGGGGTTACTGGTACTGGATTTGGCTATTGCTGTATGGGACTACTGTATGGGAATTCTGCTGTCCATTTAAAGGGCACCTTAAGGCACAAAATAATACTAAATCAGAAGGCAGTAGTGGTCATAATTTCTATCCTCGGCTTATACTTGAGTCAATCAATTTTTACTAATTTTTCAAGTAAAAATAGGCGCCTCGACTTATAGTCGGATCGACATACTCGAGTATATACGGTAGGCAAAATAGTCCACTACAAGACAAGAAAGACAGACTGTAGTTTTTTTGTTTTGTTTTTGTCCCTGTGTAATGTGAACGAAGCCTAAAGATTATCCTGTTGTAGCAAGTAAGTCCAACATAATATATCATCACTAGCTAACCTGGTCATATGCAAAGCATGATGCACACTAGAGGATTTAACACACTCTTCACTTGTTTATCAGAGCAATATAGAGGTAGCACTTATGAGTCATTTAACTATTTCTTCATACAGGTAAAAACATTAGTTCACATGTACCTGTATGAAGAAATAGTTATGGTTTATGATACAAGTTAATCTGGAACTCAAAGCAAAGGGAGAGAGGAAACAATGGCTAATATGTAATACGTACAAGTAATAAATAATTGAAAAATACACATATTTGGTAATAATTGACCAAAGCAAATGTCAGTAATGAAGAAATATTTTGGCATGACTACACAAGAATAAAAGGAGGGACACTGGAGAAACCGCTAAGCACATCTTCAGCTGTTCATTTCCCTTAGGCTGAGGCCCCACTTAAATGTAATAGAAACACACTGCATTTTAAGCAATGGGTTTCTGTGCATTTTTTGGTAAGGTGTTTGTATTCCTAGCTCTAACACAAATATTGGATTTGGAAGGCATGCACCAAAAAAAGTGCATATAGAGGGGCCAGTCAAATTACACATTATTGCCTGCGAAAAGGCAGATCGCAAATTGTTATTTAAAAAATATCCTATAATTGTGCTGCTAACACTAGGACATTAAAAAGTAAAATTCTCTAGTACAAAGACATATGTTATCTACATATGATACAACCATTGATTTGGGCAGGGTTCACAAAGGCATTTTTTCCTCTCATATTCTGTTATTTACTTTCATCTAATTTGGGGTTTAAGATGAGCATACTCAAACAGACTTTAAAGGGCATGTCCACCCCCAAAACTATATCCCCCCAACTACTGGCCCCACCATGTAGTGTGTAGTTTAATCCTTACCTCACATCCAGCTCATAGGGTTTCTCCTGTAGACCCCCCCCAAAGTCCCAAAAACTGCCCACCAGGAGGCTAGCAGAGTCCATATAGGACTCTGCCTGCTACCTTGGCTCCGGTAGATATTTGCCATGCGTACTGCAGCACTCTCCCCCTCCCTCCCTCCCCTCCTCCCGTTCTACTATCCCTCCCCCTAGCATAAATCCCCCTAATAAGTTGTCCCCCATGTCTCCCAGCCCCAACCGCATATTTTTTATTTCAAAAGCTCCCAAACTCTTACTTACCTCTCCGCTTTCCTCTGCTGCACTGAATGACCGGCAGAGGGCCGGCAGTGCGGCGGAGGAACGAGGGGAGGTAAGTAAGAGTTTGGGGGGCTTTCTGAAAAAAAATTTACGCGGTTGGGGCTGGAAGACATGGGGGAACATCATATTAAAAATGATTTTTAAGGGTGGACATACCCTTTAAAGATGTAGGATCATGTCTATTGGCCACATAACTGATCAGTTTAGCTTTAAGTTAACAGTTGGCACTAAAGGACATGTAAACAGTGCAAAATCATTTTCCAACTAATCACACAGTAATTAAGGTTTAATTAGGCTAATACACCAGTAAATGCCCTATACTGAACTAAGGATTGGAAAACAAAAAAACTATAACATGAAAACTCAAGGGGCCCAGGTGCTTATGCCAGACCCCTTTTCCCCCTTTGAAAAATCTTCTCAATATAATCTGTAACAGGGTAATAATTGTGATATGCAAACCAAATAAATGAATGACTCCTTCCAGTGGTCAGGGTGCCACTCGCCCCAAACTGCTTGCTTGGTTCAATAATTCCAATGTGAAACATTAGGGACCATGCCCACTCTGGTAAGTACAGCTGTCAGCACAGGTATGTAAAAGCCAAAAACATTTATTAAAGCGAACATCAATGCACACTGACAACAACATAGATATGCACGCCTTGCGCATTTCAGGTACAAACCTACCCTTAATCATAGGCATATGATTATTGGTAGGGTACGACCAGAAAACCCCAAGGCGTGCATTTGCTATGTAACTGTCGGTGTGCATTGATGTTAGCTCTAATATACATTTTTGGCTTTTACGTACCTGTGCTGACTACTGTACTTACTGGAATATGCAAGGTCCCTATTGTTTCATCTTTAAAAAAAGATTAATTACCACCAATCTTAAATCTGCTTTTTCTCCCCCTTCCTTCTCTGAACTTCCTATCCTTCGTTTTCTTTAGCTCTGGGAGTTTTACTTTTTAAAGGGGGTGGGGCACAGCTAGTTCATAAATAACTGTCAATCACCCACTCCCAGACCCCCCTGGCACAATACATATAGAAATTGTCCATTCTATAAAAGCAAAGCGTATTTCCTTGTCACAGCATGGCTAATTGATTCAACGTTAAGATTATGAAAAGGAAAAGCATTATCTGTTGTTCTGTGCTCTTTCGGTACCTGTAGCTAACACCCAATCTTGCAATTAGCTGTTTGTGCCGTCTGTGCTACCGATGTCCCAATCTAGCACTGTACCTAAATAAAACAATTCCAAAGACCCCCCCCCACACACTCTTTCCCCTCCTACAGCTAAAAGTAAATCTTACTTGATTCAAGCAGTTATTACAGCTGCCAGTGCTGCTTGCCTTCCCATAGCAAAGCAATTTCCTTTTCAATAAAAACACAAAATCACAGGGTGAATGCTAATTGGCTGTATGGGGCACAGATCATCTTCACTGCACATGTTCCCCACTCTAGCAGTGACTCAGATTTGAGTAACGGGGTTGGCACAGAGAGAGGAGAAATGCATACTAAATAGGAGTAACTCAACAGGACATCATAAGATCTAGTGACAGGGAGCACTAACAGCAAAAATGGATCATGTTCCTAGCAGCACTAAAAATATAGAAACGAAAGAAAGGCAATTCATTTTTTTAATGATCTTCTAACTGTATGTTGTAGTAGAATGAGTTGGGGTGGATTAAGGACATGACAATGCCAAGTGCTAAACGAGTCAAGGTTTACTGTCAAAGAGAAATACTTAGGGACAGGAAACACAAAATAACACTTTTTCCTCTTTGTAGAAAATCTAAATTTAAGGGCAACTATCTAAACTACCCATAAAGTCACAATTTTTTTTACCAAAATGCACGTTTGCACATTAAACATTGCATTTTCCAAATTTCTGTCCCAGACACAAATCCAGGCAGCTATATATCTTCATGTGAGGTGGGCTTAAATCTCGGGACTGCACGCCCAGTCGTGGTGAACTTCCGCCCGCTGCTACTTTTTCCAAGCCTGACAGTGATTGGGGACAAATCACTGTGACTTGGGACGGCCTACTTCTCTCTAGTGGCTACAAATATCTTCCTGTGTGAACCCACCCTAAGAAACAAGGAACAATTTCTCACTCCCAGGATTCCCAGAAAAATGGGTTGAGAACCTTTGTATGTTTCCACCCATTTCTCTGGGAATCCTGGGAATGAGAAATTGTTCTATGTTTCTTAGATTATGTGGACAATGCTACATATATAGCACATGGCTAGAAAGTAACTTTTGTTTTATGAAGGCTCTATTTAATTTTCTCCCAGACAGATTTATTCTACAAAGATAAAACAGAGAGATGGCCCGCAAGACGTAAGTTAATTTAAATGTTTATTACCCCCCCCAAACCCCACTTTCGCAGGTGTCAAAGTTTTCAAAGATCCCCCAGAACCTGACTCAGTCCCTTGACGCTTCTACTCCGCGGCTGCTGCTGACAGGTGCTTCACTTCCTAGTTGCGGCTATCCAATGGGCGGAGTCTGGCCGTACACCAACATGGACGCCTGCTAGTTAAGTTCCGACGCCACAGGAACCCAGTACCGCACTATTACAGCCCACAGCTACCAGAAAAACACAGGACAACTGGTGGGAAACTCCTAAGACAATATGGGACCCACCAAAAGAACCCAACAGAACAAGGGAGACCTCACAGCATACTTCAGCAGGTCCGATTCGCGAGTGTAGCAAATCCAAGATGGCGCCCGCCATTCATCACGCGCCTCCACACCGGATAGCGACAGTCAACCCAGCACAAAAAGAGATCTGGAAAATCTCTATGCAAGCCTTGAAAGAGTCATTCAAGACTCCAACGCCAAGCTTCTCTCAGAGGTAAAAATTTAACTGACAGCACTAGGAGACCGAGTAGGGGAGGTGGAGATGACACAGGAGCGTATGTCAGCTTACTGCTCACAAGTCGACACAGACCTACAGGCACTCCATAATAGACTCCTCCAAGTTGAACAACACCAGGATGACCTAGATAACCACTCACGTAGAAACAATTTACGTTTGAGAGGCATCCCAGAAGAAACCCAGAACCTGGAGGATTACGTTACCCGCCTCTTTACCTCAATATCCCCTGAGGGTACAGAGAACAGATTCCTATTTGACCGTATCCATAGAGCACTAAAACCCAAACCTCAACCATCAGAACTGCCAAGAGACATAATCCTACGATTACACTACTACCGCACTAAAGAGACAATACTAGCAGCAGCACGCAACAAGAGCGAAATCCTATTTGAGGACAACAAAATCTCAATCTTCCAGGATATATCTCCTGCCACACTAGCAAGACGTAGAGATTTAAAACCCGTTACTGAACAACTAACAGCTCATAAAATCAAATATCGCTGGGGATTCCCATTCAAATTGATAGTGATGAAAAATGGGAGACAAATCACCTTAACGCACCGAGACGGAGCCGACGAATTCCTACGCAGACTGGACTTACCCCCAATCCAAAGGAACAACACCTCAACCCAACCAGGACCGCAACCCCCCCCCACCTCTACTATGGCAATCTACTTCACCAAAACAAAAAAGGGACACAAAACACAGGCTGAGTCAAATGGACGCCTAACTCACTTCACAGGTAACAAAAACACCAGGACGTGAACTCTACTACTCTGTGAGTATATAAACCTACCTTTCATTTTCCACAGAACCTAACCCTCAATCCACAAAAGTATGGACACGAACATTCCCTCCCCTCCGCCCACTAACCAAAAATATCACTTCTATCTCCAGAACCTAGCATCTGGAAAAAAATGTTCTGGTACCACTACCCAAAAAAAACACTGGGACTCCTTGTGGTGCAGCGAGACCTGCCGACCACCTGATGGTGCTACAGGACATAGATAACCCCCCCTTCAAGATATCCTACGGCAAGGATATTAAGAGCCCAAAGGGCTCCACCCCACCAAACATTATGGCCTCAGAACCCCTGAAGCCTTCCAGGGTCACCCTACAAAATGACCCAATTACCCAATCTATTATGCAACTAAATGTACTGTTATATACGCTTTTGGTAATAAACTACCAGATAAAAATGTTTATGACAAAACCACCTTTGGAAAAAATGCCTATAAGGATAAAGTGTTTAAAGGGAATGTCCACCCCCAAAACTAACTTTTTATATTTATTTGGCCCAAATAAGTGCTCCAAAACAAACTTTACAGCATGTAAATCGGTCCAGTGGTTCAAAAGTTACAGACCTTTGTAGCTGGCTTAATCCTGCAGCATGGACCAATACAGCGATGAACAGAGACAGGTTACATTACCTTGTCTCTGTTCTTTTCATGTTCTTGAGCAGGTCTGTTAGCATCCAGCAGTGAGAACAGAGGAAGTTGCATCAGTAATGGTCTGACCCCTGGATCCCTGGATTTTCCCTCTCAACCAATCACAGCTGTAAAGTTATGTGTACTGGAGAAATCCAGGATCAACAGCTGCAGCCAGCTCTCTCCAGAGAGATAGAGAGAGAGAGATACACACACAAACACAGGCAAGATTTTTTTTTTTTTCTAAGCTGCAGCTCGGGGTCATCTAAAGTGGAAGTGGAGAGGAAGTGCAGCCTGATATATATCTCATTAAATATCAGGCAAAGCAAATGATTTTGAGAAAAATGAACATGGCGTTTGAGGTTGGTGCTATTATATAAAGAACATATAAAAAGTTTATTTTTGGGTGGACATACCCTTTAATGAAAATGTTTTTGACAACGATAGATCAGGAAAAAATGTTTATGTTAAAAATGTTAAAGCTGTTAAGATGTTATTATAAACAGTTTACTAATGTTATTAGAATGTTCAACATTACTACAATAACTTAAAGAAACTAACCAACCTCCTTTCTTCCTTTCTTATTCTTCCCTTCTCTATCTTTCCCCTCCCACATCTCATATGGACCTGTTCCAACGTATATTAACAACCCAAATGTATTCCTCACCAGGGATGTCGAAATACACTAGCTACCCACAAATCCACCCCAATGATACATAAACTTACAATAACATCTCATAATGTACATGGATTAAATAGCCTTAACAAGCGGAAAATGGCACTCCAGTTCTATACTAAGTTACAATCAGACATAATCTTTATGCAGGAAACCCATTTTAAAGGAAACTACGAACCTAAATACTGGGGGAGAAAATACTCCCAAATATACTACACCTCTGCTGGGGAGAAAAAAAAGGGCGTAGCAATATTGATCCATAAAAATCTCCCCTTCAAGATTGAAAAAATTTACAGAGACCCAGAAGGCAGATTTTTAATCCTCACAGGACATATTCTCACTCTAAAAGTGACCTTCATTAATGTATATGCACCAAACAGTGGGCTAGGGCAATTTTTGACATCCCCGGTGGACAAAATGTTAAACTATGAAACGGGACATCTAATTATTGCAGGTGATTTCAATGCTCCTCGAGACAAAACAGCCGACTCCTCAAACCCATCCAACACAACAACTAAACCCACACTAAACAAACCACTAACAACATTCCTCAAAACACTCAATCTACACGACATATGGAGACTACAACACCCCCACGACAAAGCATATACATTTTACTCCAACCCCCATAAATCATTCTCACGCATGGACTATATATTCTGTTCCTCCTATTTTCTAACAAGAACACTCTCCTCCACAGTAGGAGATATTCTATGGTCAGACCATGCACACCACACCAATATAACAATAAAGGACATAGGGCTGCCCCCAACACACTACACATGGAGACTTAACGAATCACTGATAACAGACCCAGGAATACAAAACACAGTAAAAAAAAAAAAAAAAAGCTCAGAAGACATATCTTCCTCAATACTATGGGCAGCACACAAAGCCACTCTTAGAGGTAGGCTAATACAAATAGCAACCCAACAAAAGAAAATTTGAAACAGACAAATAGTAGAACTATCAAAACAAATTAAAATCGCTGAAAACGAGCTACAAAGAGAATACACAAAAGATAAAGAAAGTCAATTGCTCAAGCAACAACTATGTACAATACTCTCAGAAACAGCAGACAAGGCCCTAAGATTTACAGGATACAAATTTTACTCACAAAGCAACAAACAAAACACACTACTAGCTCGAAAATTGAAAAACACTATGTTAAAGAACACACTCCTCCCACTAAGCAACACCATGGGAACTCTGATTCATGACCCGGACAAAATAGCCCAGCAATTTGGAAAATACTATGCTACACTATACGGAGGCAATACAACAAACCCAAAAATAGCCACTGATCTCAAAATCCAACACTATCTCCAAACCGCAAATCTCCCCACATTAACATCACAAGAACTGACATCTCTCAACTTACCTATAACACCAGAAGAAATACTAGTAGCCATTAAATCATTCCCAACGCGTAAATCTCCCGGACCAGACGGCTTTACTTTTGCATACTATAAACTATTCTGCACAGAACTATCCCCTTACTTAACACAACTATTCCACAACATCATGTCGGGGAAAAGACTCATTCATATCAGATATGCTATCAACACATATAGTGGTAATACCAAAAGACAGGGACACCACACAATGCCAAAATTACCGCCCAATCTCACTCAAATACTGATGTCAAAATATTTGTCAAAATACTCGCAAATAGACTTAACAAATTCCTCACAAAATTAATACACCCTGATCAGACAGGATTTATTCCATATAGACAAGGAACAGACAATATAAGACGATCACTGACCTTACTCAACACAGCAAAAATAAAGAATATCCCATCTGTCTTTCTCTCTCTGGACATCGAAAAGGCCTTCGATAGAGTTGCATGGCCATATATGTTTGCTACACTAGATAAATTTAATATCCGAGGCCCCTTCCAAAAAGCAATACAAGCATTATATCAATCCCCAACAGCCCAGGTAGCAAATATGGGATATTATTCCCAAACAATAGCAATACATAACAGCACTAGACAGGGCTGCCCACTATCCCCACTAATATTCGCCCTCTGCATTGAACCGTTAGCGGAACAAATAAGACAATCCCCCGATATCAAATGGATACAGCTAGGAAACTTAGAAGCTAAAATAGCCTTATTCACCGACGACACTCTACTGTCAATCACACAACCACATATCTCAGTACCAGTCCTATACAAACAACTAAATGATTTCGGCGACTTATCAGGCTTTAAAGTGAACACCCAGTCGAGCCTCTGGTGTTCCAGTGTGTTTGAATGTGTTATCCATTCCTGGAGGGAATGCTGGATTGTCCATGAGAGGGGTATATAGAAAGTGGGATTGTTGATGTCTGTTTGTCTTGCGTATCTGTCCCACATTTCTATGGAGTGTTTAATGTATGGGTTGGTTATAGGGTTGTTTCTGTGTCGTAGTGTTGAGGGGTCCATAGGATGCTGTATGTAGATAGAGGGGAAATTTCTGTTATTTTCTAGTTGGACCCATTTTGCTGAGTGTGGACCTGTGTCCAGCTCAGCGTTTGTGCTATTCTGGTGGCTCTAGTAGTGTTCTAGGCTGGGTATTCAAATCCTCCCTGTTTATGTGATCTGGCTAATATTGTTTTTGTTATTCGGGGGGATTTCCTTTGCCAGATAAATTTGGTGATTTCCCTTTGTAGTTCGTTTTAAACTGTTTTTTTTATTGTGTATGGGTAGAATCTGAATACATATAAGATTTTTGGTAATAGTGTCATACGTACTGCTGCTATTCGGCCATAAGGGATTTTTAGCTTCTAAGTTTCCTAGCTGTATCCATTTGATATCGGGGGTTGTCTTATTTGTTCCGCTAACGGTTCAATCAGAGGGCGAATATTAGTGGGGATAGTGGGCAGCCCTGTCTAGTGCTGTTATGTATTGCTATTGTTTGGGAATAATATCCCATATTTGCTACCTGGGCTGTTGGATTGATATAATGCTTGTATTGCTTTGGGAAGGGGCCTCGGATATAAATTTATCTAGTGTAGCAAACATATATGGCCATGCAACTCTATCGAAGGCCTTTCGATGTCCAGAGAGAGAAAGACAATGGGATATTCTTTATTTTTGCTGTGTTGAGTAGTCAGTGATTGTCTTATATTGTCTGTTCCTTGTCTATAGGAATAAATCCTGTCTGATCAGGGTGTATTAATTTTGTGAGGAATTTGTTAAGTCTATTTGCGAGTATTTTGACAATTTTTTTGACATCAGTATTTGAGTGAGATTGGGCGGTAATTTTGGCATTGTGTGGTGTCCCTGTCTTTTGGTATTACCACTAATGTGTTGATAGCATATCTGATATGAATGAGTCTTTTCCCCGACATAGTTTGTGGAATAGTTGTGTTAAGTAAGGGGATAGTTCTGTGCAGAATAGTTTATAGTATGCAAAATGTAAGCCGTCTGGTCCGGGAGATTTACGCGTTGGGAATGATTTAATGGCTACTATATTTCTTCTGGTGTTATAGGTAAGTTGAAGATGTCAGTTCTTGTGATGTTAATGTGGGGAGATTTGCGGTTTGGAGATAGTGTTGGATTTTGAGATCAGTGGCATTTTTTTGGTTTGTGTATTGCCTCCGTATAGTGTAGCATAGTATTTTCCAATTGCTGGGCTATTTTGTCCGGGTCATGAATCAGAGTTCCCATGGTGTTGCTTAGTGGGAGGAGTGTGTTCTTTAACATAGTGTTTTTCAATTTTCGAGCTAGTAGTGTGTTTTGTTTGTTGCTTTGTGAGTAAAATTTGTATCCTGTAAATCTTAGGGCCTTGTCTGCTGTTTCTGAGAGTATTGTACATAGTTGTTGCTTGAGCAATTGACTTTCTTTATCTTTTGTGTATTCTCTTTGTAGCTCGTTTTCAGCGATTTTAATTTGTTTTGATAGTTCTACTATTTGTCTGTTTCGAATTTTCTTTTGTTGGGTTGCTATTTGTATTAGCCTACCTCTAAGTGGCTTTGTGTGCTGCCCATAGTATTGAGGAAGATATGTCTTCTGAGCTTTTTTTTTTTTTTTTTACTGTGTTTTGTATTCCTGGGTCTGTTTCATTGATTCGTTAAGTCTCCATGTGTAGTGTGTTGGGGGCAGCCCTATGTCCTTTATGTTATATTGGTGTGGTGTGCATGGTCTGACCATAGAATATCTCCTACTGTGGAGGAGAGTGTTCTTGTTAGAAAATAGGAGGAACAGATATATAGTCCATGCGTGAGAATGATTTATGGGGTTGGAGTAAAATGTATATGCTTTGTCGTGGGGTGTTGTAGTCTCCATATGTCGTGTAGATTGAGTGTTTTGAGGAAGTGTTTGTGGTTTGTTTAGTGTGGGTTTAGTTGTTGTGTTGGATGGGTTTGAGGAGTCCGCTGTTTTGTCTCGAGGAGCATTGAAATCACCTGCAATAATTAGATGTCCCGTTTCATAGTTTAACATTTTGTCCACCGGGGATGTCAAAAATTGCCCTAGCCCACTGTTTGGTGCATATACATTAATGAAGGTCACTTTTAGAGTGAGAATATGTCCTGTGAGGATTAAAAATCTGCCTTCTGGGTCTCTGTAAATTTTTCAATCTTGAAGGGGAGATTTTTATGGATCAATATTGCTACGCCCTTTTTTTTCTCCCCAGCAGAGGTGTAGTATATTTGGGAGTATTTTCTCCCCAGTATTTAGGTTCGTAGTTTCCTTTAAAATGGTTTCCTGCATAAAGATTATGTCTGATTGTACTTAGTATAGAACTGGAGTGCCATTTTCCCGTTGTTGGCTATTTAATCCATGTACATTATGAGATGTTATTGTAAGTTTATGTACATTGGGGTGGATTTGGGGGTAGCTAGTGTATTTCGACATCCCTGGTAGGAATACATTGGGTGTTTAATATACTTGGAACAGTCCATATGAGATGTGGGAGGGGAAAGATAGAGAAGGGAAGAATAGAAAGGAAGAAAGGAGGTTGGTTAGTTTCTTTAATTTATTGTAGTAATGTTGAACATTCTAATAACATTAGTAAACTGTTTATATAACATCTTAACAGCTTTAACATTTTAACATAACATTTTTTCCTGATCTATCGTTGTCAAAAACATTTTCATTAAAGGGTATGTCCACCCAAAATAAACTTTTTATATGTTCTTTATATAATAGCACCAACCTCAAACGCCATGTTCATTTTTCTCAAAATCATTTGCTTTGCCTGATTTTAATGAGATATATATCAGGCTGCACTTCCTCTCCACTTCCCCTTTAGATGACCCCGAGCTGCAGCTTAGAAAAAAAAAAAATCTTGCCTGTGTTTGTGTGTGTATCTCTCTCTCTCTATCTCTCTGGAGAGAGCTGGCTGAGCTGTTGATCCTGGATTTCTCCAGTACACATAACTTTACAGCTGTGATTGGTGGAGAGGGAAAATCCAGGGATCCAGGGGTCAGACCATTACTGATGCAACTTCCTCTGTTCTCACTGCTGGATGCTAACAGACCTGCTCAAGAACATAAAAGAACAGAGACAAGTAATGTAACCTGTCTCTGTTCATCGCTGTATTGGTCCATGCTGCAGGATTAAGCCAGCTACAAAGGTCTGTAACTTTTGAACCACTGGACCGATTTACATGCTGTAAATTTTGTTTTGGAGCACTTATTGGGCCAAAAATATAAAAAGTTAGTTTTGGGGGTGGACATTCCCTTTAAACACTTTATCCTTATAGGCATTTTTCCAAAGGTGGTTTTGTCATAAACATTTTATCTGGTAGTTTATAACCAAAAGCGTATATAACAGTACATTTAGTTGCATAATAGATTGGGTAATTGGGTCATTTTGTAGGGTGACCTGGAAGCTTCAGGGTTCTGAGGCCATATGTTTGGTGGGTGGAGCCCTTTGGGCTCTTGAATCCTTGCCGTAGGATATCTTGAAGGGGGGGTTATCTATGTCCTGTACACCATCAGGTGGTCGGCAGGTCTCGCTGCACCCACAAGGAGTCCCAGTGTTTTTTTTGGGTAGTGGTACCAGAACATTTTTTTCCAGATGCTAGGTTCTGGAGATAGAAGTGATATTTTTGGTTAGTGGGCGGAGGGGAGGGAATGTTCGTGTCCATACTTTTGTGGATTGAGGGTTAGGTTCTGTGGAAAATGAAAGGTAGGTTTATATACTCACAGAGTAGTAGAGTTCACGTCCTGGTGTTTTGTTACCTGTGAAGTGAGTTAGGCGTCCATTTGACTCAGCCTGTGTTTTGTTGTCTCTTTTTGTTTTGGTTAAGTGATTGCCATAAAGAGGTGGGGGGGGGGGGGGGGGGGGGGGGGTTGTGGCCGTTTGGGTTGAGGTGGTTTCCTTTGGATTGGAGGTAAGTCCAATCTGCGTAGGAATTCATCGCTCCGTCTCGATGCGTTAATGGATTTGTCTCCCATTTTTCATCCACTATCAATTTGAATGGGAATCCCCAGCGATATTTGATTTTATGAGCTGTTAGTTGTTCAGTAACGGGTTTTAAATCTCTACGTCTTGCTAGTGTGGCAGGAGATATATCCTGGAAGAATGAGATTTTGTTGTCCTCAAATAGGATTTTGCTCTTGTTGCGTGCTGCTGCTAGTATTGTCTCTTTAGTGCGGTAGTGTGTAATCGTAGGATTATGTCTCTTGGCAGTTCTGATGGTTGAGGTTTGGGTTTTAGTGCTCTATGGATACGTCAATAGGAATCTGTTTCTTGTACCCTCGGGATATTGAGGTAAAGAGGCGGGTAACGTAATCCTCCAGGTTCTGGGTTTCTTCCTGGGATGCCTCTCAAACGTAAATTGTTTCTACGTGAGTGGTTATCTAGGTCATCCTGGTGTTGTTCAACTTGGAGGAGTCTATTATGGAGTGCCTGTAGGTCTGTGTCGACTTGTGAGCAGTAAGCTGACATACGCTCCTGTGTCATCTCCACCTCCCCTACTCGGTCTCCTAGTGCTGTCAGTTAAATTTTTACCTCTGAGAGAAGCTTGGCGTTGGAGTCTTGAATGACTCTTTCAGGCTTGCATAGAGATTTTCCAGATCTCTTTTTGTGCTGGTGACTGTCGCTATCCGTGTGGAGGCGCGTGATGAATGGCGGGCGCCATCTTGGATTTGCTACACTCGCGAATCGGACCTGCTGAAGTAGTGCTGTGAGGTCTCCCTTGTTCTGTTGGGTTCTTTTGGTGGGTCCCATAGTGTGTAGGAGTTTCCCACCAGTTGTCCTGTGTTTTTTCTGGTAGCTGTGGGCTGTAATAGTGCGGTACTGGGTTCCTGTGGCGTCGGAACTTAACTAGCAGGCGTCCATTTTGTGTGTACGGCCAGACTCCGCCCATTGGATAGCCGCAACTAGGAAGTGAAGCACCTGTCAGCAGCAGCCGCGAGTAAAAGCGTCAAGGGACTGAGTCAGGTTCTGGGGGATCTTTGAAAACTTTGACACCTGCGAAAGTGGGGTTTGGGGGGGGTAATAAACATTTAATTACTTACGTCTTGCGGGCCATCTCTCTGTTTTATCTTTGTAGAATAAATCTGTCTGGAGAAAATAAATAGAGCCTTCATAAAACAAAAGTTACTTCTAGCCATGTGCTATATATGTAGCATTGTCCACATATCTAAGAAACATAGAACAATTCTCTCATTCCCAGGATTCCCAGAGAAATGGGTGGAAACTACAAGGTTCTCAACCCATTTTTCTGGGAATCCTGGGAGTGAGAAATTGTTCCTTGTTTCTTGGGTGGTTCACACAGGAAGATATTTGTAGCCACTGGAGAAGTAGCCGTCCCAAGTCACAGTGATTTGTCCCCAATCACTGTCAGGCTTGGAAAAAGTAGCAGCGGGCGGAAGTTCACCACGACTGGGCGTGCAGTCCCGAGATTTAAGCCCACCTCACATGAAGATATATAGCTGCCTGGATTTGTGTCTGGGACAGAAATTTGAAAATGCAATGTTTAATGTGCAAACGTGCATTTTGGTAAAAAAAATTGTGACTTTATGGGTAGTTTAGATAGTTGCCCTTAAATTTAGATTTTCTACAAAGAGGAAAAAGTGTTATTTTGTGTTTCCTGTCCCTAAGTATTTCTCTTTGACAGTAAACCTTGACTCGTTTAGCACTTGGCATTGTCATGTCCTTAATCCACCCCAACTCATTCTACTACAACATACAGTTAGAAGATCATTAAAAAATGATTGCCTTTCTTTCGTTTCTATATTTTTAGTGCTGCTAGGAACATGATCCATTTTTGCTGTTAGTGCTCCCTGTCACTAGATCTTATGATCCTGTGTATTACTCCTATTTAGATATCATTTCTCCTCTCTCTGTGCCACCCCGTTACTCAAATCTGAGTCACTGCTAGAGTGGGGAACATGTGCATGAAGATGATCTGTGCCCCATACAGCCAATTAGCATTCACCCTGTGATTTTGTGTTTTTTATTGAAAAGGAAATTGCTTTGCTATGGGAAGGCAAGCAGCACTGGCAGCTGTAATACTGCTTGAATCAAGTAAGATTTACTTTTAGCTGTAGGAGGGGAAAGAGTGGTGTGGGGGGGGGTCTTTGGAATTGTTTTATTTAGGTACAGTGCTAGATTGGGACATCGGTAGCACAGCGGCACAAACAGCTAATTGCAAGATTGGGTGTTAGCTACAGGTACCGAAAGAGCACAGAACAACAGATAATGCTTTTCCTTTTCATAATCTTAACGTTGAATCAATTAGCCATGCTGTGAAAAGGAAACGCTTTGCTTTTATAGAATGGCAATTTCTATATGTATTGTGCCAGGGGGGTCTGGGAGTGGGTGATTGACAGTTATTTATGAACTAGCTGTGCCCCACCCCCTTTAAAAGTAAAAACTCCCAGAGCTAAAGAAAACGAAGGATAATTCAGAGAAGGAAGGGGAGAAAAAGCAGATTTAAGATTGGTGGTAATTAATCTTTTTTTAAAGATAAACAATAGGGACCCTTGCATATTCCAGTAGTACAGTAGTCAGCACAGGTACGTAAAAGCCAAAATGTTTATATAGAGCTAACATCAATGCACACCGACAGTTACATAGCAAATGCACGCCTTGGGGTTTCTGGTCGTACCCTACCAATAATCATATGCCTATGATTAAGGGTATTTTGTACCTGAAATCGCAAGGCGTGCATATCTATGTTGTTGTCAGTGTGCATTGATGTTCGCTTTAATAAATGTTTTTGGCTTTTACATACCTGTGCTGACAGCTGTACTTACCAGAGTGGGCGGTCCCTAATGTTTCACATTGGAATTATTGAACCAAGCAAGCAGTTTGGGGCGAGTGGCACCCTGACCACTGAAGGATTCATTCATTTATTTGGTTTGCATATCACAATTATTACCCTTTACAGATTATTTGAAAGATTTTCAAGGGGGAAAGGGGTCTGCTAAGCACCTGGGCCCCTTGAGTTTTCATGTTATAGTTTTTTTGTTTTCCAATCCTTAGTTCAGTATAGGGCATTTACTGGTGTATTGCCTATTAAACCTAATTACTGTGTGATTAGTTGAAAATGATTTGCACTGTTTACATGTCCTTTAGTGCCAACTGTTAACTTAAAGCTAAACTGATCAGTTATGTGGCCAATAGACATGATCCTACATCTTTAAAGGGTATGTCCACCCTTAAAAATCATTTTAATATGATGTTCCCCCATGTCTTCCAGCCCCAACCGCGTAAATTTTTTTTCAGAAAGCCCCCCAAACCTTACTTACCTCCCTCCCTCGTCCTCCGCCGCACTGCCGGCCCTCTGACGGTCATTCAGTGCAGCAGAGGAAAGCGGAGAGGTAAGTAGAGTTTGGGGAGCTTTTTGAAATAAAAAATATGCGGTTGGGCTGGGAGACATGGGGGAACAACTTATTAAGGGGGATTTATCTAGGGGGAGGATAGTAGAACGGGAGGGAGGGGGAGGGAGGGAGGGGGAGAAGTGCTGCAGTACGCATGGCAAATTCTACCGGAGCCAAGGTAGCAGGCAGAGTCCTATATGGACTCTGCTAGCCCCTGGTGGGCAGTTTTTGGGACTTTGGGGGGGGTCTACAGGAGAACCCTATGGAGCTGGATGTGAGGTAAGGATAACTACACTACATACATGGTGGGGCCAGTAGTTGGGGGGATTATAGTTTTGGGGTGGACATGCCCTTTAAGTCTGTTTGAGTATGCTCATCTTAAACCCCATTAGATGAAAGTAAATACAGAATATATGAGAGGAAAAAATGCCTTTGTGAACCCTGCCCAAATCAATGGTTGTATCATATGTAGATAACATGTCTTTGTACAGAGATTTTACTTTTTAATGTCCTAGTGTTAGCAGCACAATTATAGGTATTTTTTAAATAACAATTTGCGATCTGCCTTTTCGCAGGCAATAATGTGTAATTTGACTGGCCCTCTATATGCACTTTTTTGGTGCATGCCTTCCAAATCCAATATTTGTGTTAGAGCTAGGAATACAAACACCTTACCAAAAAATGCACAGAAACCCATTGCTTAAATGCAGTGTGTTTCTATTACATTTAAGTGGGGCCTCAGCCTAAGGGAAATGAACAGCTGAAAGTGCTTACGGTTTCCTCCAGTGTCCCTCCTTTTATTCTTGTGTAGTCATGCCAAAATATTTCTTCATTACTGACATTTGCTTTGGTCAATTATTACCAAATATGTGTATTTTTTCAATTATTATTACTTGTACGTATTACATATTAGCCATTGTTTCCTCTCTCTCTCCTTTGCTTTGATTCCAGATTAACTTGTATCATAAACCATAACTATTTCTTCATACAGGTACATGTGAACTAATGTTTTTACCTGTATGAAGAAAAGTTAAATGACTCATAAGTGCTACCTCTATATTGCTCTGATAAACAAGTGGAGTGTGTTAAATCCTCTAGTGTGCATCATGCTTTGCATATGACCAGGTTAGCTAGTGATGATATATTATGTTGGACTTACTTGCTCAACAGGATATCTTTAGGCTTCGTTCACATTACACAGGGACAAAACACAAACAAAAAACTACAGTCTGTCTTTCTTGTCTTGTAGTGGACTATTTTGCCTACCGTATATACTCGAGTATGTCGATCCGACTATAAGTCGAGGCCCTATTTTTACTTGAAAAATTAGTAAAAATTGATTGACTCAAGTATAGCCGAGGATAAAATATGACCACTACTGCCTTCTGATTTAGTATTATTTTGTGCCTTAAGGTGCCCTTTAAATGGACAGCAGAATTCCCATACAGTAGTCCCATACAGCAAGCCAAATCCAGTACCAGTAACCCCCAATTGCTTGGCACTCCATATATTTGTAAACAAACTTTGTTTGCTGGGAATTATAGTTTCTAAACATGTGGAGTGGCAAGGTTCAATAAACTTTTAATTAAGCTTACATCATTTTACAATGCTCCTGACCCCAATAGTTAAGTGTCACCTGAGGTTGTATTTTCAAGCGGTCTCTTGTATTGAACTAGCAGCCATTTTTGCTGAGAAGACCCATCAAGATTTACAGCATCCAGATAGCAGTGACAGTGCTGAGTGAGTCTACCAGCCAGACTACAGAAGCGGAAGGAGTGTAAAGGCAGATCAGCTCCTGTAACTTCTTTGCAGATGAAGGATTTTTAACACAGCGCCACCTACTGGTTACTATCTGCAATTATAGCATTTGATCAAAATTAGGACTTGACCCAGTTTAAGCCAAGGTTAGGTTTTCAGGCTAATTTTAAAAACGAAATCTCGACTTATATTAGAGTATATATGGTATTTCAAGGATAAAACGAGTCAGTTTCACTTCAGAATGTGTGCAGCAGTGAGTTTTTTTTTTAATTTTACAATGACCGGATTAATGCAGTCTTTTTAAATAAACACACTGATGCATGCACTATCTCTCCGGAAATGAACCCCGTCCATATTTTACTTAGGAAACACAAATCCTAATGTGAAGCTTTTCTCCCCAAACTCTTATAAATTGAAAGTCTTTTACATAAATGTAGTTTCTGTAACTAAGAGGCTTCCATATCATTGCCAGTTTCCGGTACAACATAGTCTATGTAGTCTTGGTATATGTGCACCTATTGGTCATGACCCTGACCCCCCTATTAACTGTCTATGCACATTTCTTACAGTTGTCTCCACACCAATATGGAAGTCCCTGATAAGACTTTGAAAGCTGCTTGTTACTCTAAAGTTTATTTCCAGCCAGCATGCATTGTGAAAATCCTTCAAGGACAATGCAAATATATTTACTAGTTGTCATTGTATGCTGTGGTTGCTCAGCAGTTTAAATCACTCATTCTAGAAACATACAGCCCTGATGTCAGAGGTTTTATCCCCAAACTGAATTTTATTTTATTTTTAATGAAAGGATTATGTGGGAAAGTATCTCAACACAGTGTTTTCAACATTCTTACATCTCTGTTCTGTGTCGGAGAGGCATAATCTCTATGGGGTCTATGTGCTGTAATGTAATTGCTGCAGCTTTTTTGTTTTGCTTTGTTGTGCACTAGAGAGCATGTGACTGGCATACACTTAAACTCCCACTAAAACAAAGAAGTGGATTATGGGAGCTTACCCTTACAGATGTTTTTTTTTTTTCTAAGCTGCAGCTCGGGGTCATCTAAAGTGGAAGTGGAGAGAGAGTGCAGCCTGATATATATCTCATTAAATACAGGCAAAGCAAATGTTTTGAGAAAAATGAACATGGCTGTTGAGGTTGGTGCTATTATATAAGAACATATAAAAAGTTTATTTTTGGGTGGACATACCCTTTAATGAAATGTTTTGACAACATAGATCAGGAAAAAATGTTATGTTAAAATGTTAAAGCTGTTAAGATGTTATATAAACAGTTTACTAATGTTATTAGAATGTTCACATTACTACAATAACTTAAAGAAACTAACCAACCTCCTTTCTTCCTTTCTTATTCTTCCCTTCTCTATTCTTCCCCTCCCACATCTCTATGGACCTGTTCCAACGTATATTAAACAACCCAAATGTATTCCTCACCAGGGATGTCGAATACACTAGCTACCCACAAATCCACCCCAATGATACATAAACTTACAATAACATCTCAAATGTACATGGATTAAATAGCCTTAACAAGCGGAAAATGGCACTCCAGTTCTATACTAAGTTACAATCAGACATAATCTTTATGCAGGAAACCCATTTTAAAGGAAACTACGAACCTAAATACTGGGGGAGAAAATACTCCCAAATATACTACACCTCTGCTGGGAGAAAAAAAAGGGCGTAGCAATATTGATCCATAAAAATCTCCCCTTCAAGATTGAAAAATACAGAGACCCAGAAGGCAGATTTTTAATCCTCACGACATATTCTCACTCTAAAAGTGACCTTCATAATGTATATGCACCAAACAGTGGGCTAGGGCAATTTTTGACATCCCCGGTGGACAAAATGTTAAACTATGAAACGGGACATCTAATTATTTTGCAGGTGATTTCAATGCTCCTCGAGACAAAACAGCGACTCCTCAAACCCATCCAACACAACAACTAAACCCACACTAAACAAACCACTAACAACATTCCTCAAAACACTCAACTACACAGACATATGGAGACTACAACACCCCCACGACAAAGCATATACATTTTACTCCAACCCCCATATCATTCTCACGCATGGACTATATATTCTGTTCCTCCTATTTTCTAACAAGAACACTCTCCTCCACAGTAGGAGATATTCTATGGTCAGACCATGCACACCACACCAATATAACAATAAAGGACATAGGGCTGCCCCCAACACACTACACATGAGACTTAACGAATCACTGATAACAGACCCAGGAATCAAAAACACAGTAAAAAAAAAAAAAAAAGCTCAGAAGACATATCTTCCTCAATACTATGGCAGCACACAAAGCCACTCTTAGAGGTAGGCTAATACAAATAGCAACCCCAACAAAAGAAAATTCGAAACAGACAAATAGTAGAACTATCAAAACAAATTAAAATCGCTGAAAACGAGCTACAAAGAGATACACAAAAATAAAGAAAGTCAATTGCTCAAGCAACAACTATGTACAATACTCTCAGAACAGCAGACAAGGCCCTAAGATTTACAGGAAACAAATTTTACTCACAAAGCAACAAACAAAACACACTACTAGCTCGAAAATTGAAAAACACTATGTTAAAGAACACACTCCTCCCACTAGCAACACCATGGGAACTCTGATTCATGACCCGGACAAAATAGCCCAGCAATTTGGAAAATACTATGCTACACTATACGGAGGCAATACAACAAACCCAAAAATAGCCACTGATCTCAAAATCCAACACATCTCCAAACCGCAGATCTCCCCACATTAACATCACAAGAACTGACATCTCTCAACTTACCTATAACACCAGAAGAAATAACTAGTAGCCATTAAATCATTCCCAACGCGTAAATCTCCCGGACCAGACGGCTTTACTTTTGCATACTATAAACTATTCTGCACAAACTATCCCCTTACTTAACACAACTATTCCACAACATCATGTCGGGGAAAAACTCATTCATATCAGATATGCTATCAACACATATAGTGGTAATACCAAAAGACAGGGACACCACACAATGCCAAATTACCCGCCCAATCTCACTCAAATACTGATTCAAAATATTTGTCAAAATACTCGCAAATAGACTTAAACAATCCTCACAAAATTAATACACCCTGATCAGACAGGATTTATTCCATATAGACAAGGAACAGACAATATAACGATCACTGACCTTACTCAACACAGCAAAATAAAGAATATCCCATCTGTCTTTCTCTCTCTGGACATCGAAAAGGCCTTCGATAGAGTTGCATGGCCATATATGTTTGCTACACTAGATAAATTTAATATCCGAGGCCCCTTCCAAAAAGCAATACAAGCATTATATCAATCCCCAACAGCCCAGGTAGCAAATATGGGATATTATCCCAACACATAGCAATACAAACAGCACTAGACAGGGCTGCCCACTATCCCCACAATTTCGCCCTCTGCATTGAACCGTTAGCGGAACAAATAAACAATCCCCCGATTCAAATGGATACAGCTAGGAAACTTAGAAGCTAAAATACCTATTCACCGACGACATCTACTGTCAATCACACAACACATATCTCATACCAGTCCTATACAAACAACTAAATGATTTCGCGACTTTCAGGCTTTAAAGTGAACACCCAAAAAACAATAGCATACCCCAACCACCTACCTCAAACAGCCAGACTACAGCTGAAAGACATTTAAATTCAAAGTAGCCCAAAAATCTTTTAAATATTTAGGCATACAACTCAGCGACACCCCAGAAATGGTATACACACAAAACTACCCTCCAATGTTCTCTACACTTAAAAATATGCTCAGAAAATGGACACCCTACAAACTATCCCTTATTGGCCGAATAGCAGCAGTACGTATGACACTATTACCAAAAATCTTATATGTATTCAGATCTCTACCCATTACACCAATAAAAAAACAGTTATACGAACTACAAAGGGAAATCACCAAATTTATCTGGCAAAGGAAATCCCCCCGAATAAACAAAACAATATTAGCCAGATCACATAAACAGGGAGGATTTGGACTACCCAGCCTAGAACACTACTTTAGAGCCACCAGAATAGCACAAACGCTGAGCTGGATCACAGGTCCACACTCAGCAAAATGGGTCCAACTAGAAAATACAGAAATTTCCCCTCTATCTACATACAGCATCCTATGGACCCCTCCAACACTACGACACAGAAACAACCCTATAACCAACCCATACATTAAACACTCCATAGAAATGTGGGACAGATACGCAAGACAAACAGACATCATACAATCCCACTTTCTATATACCCTCTCATGGACAATCCAGCATTCCCTCCAGAAGGATAACACATTCAAACACTACTGGAACACCAGAGCATCGACACAATAAGAGATATATAGCAATACATCAGGCCTACTCCCATGGCAAGAAGCCAACAAAAATTTAAATTACAACCAGGACGATGGCTTCAATACAACCAAATCACACATTTTATCACAAACACAACAAACGTCGCGGTGACTATCGGACGCGGCTGCTTTTGCCGCGACCGATAGTCCTTCCTCCTGGCCGACCGTTCGAAAGTATCGAACGGTCGGTCAAGAGGGAAAATCGATAGGTGTGTACCCAGCTTTAGACAATTTTGTTGAAAAAGGAAGGCTCTGGGAGAGAGTTCTTTGTTTGTTGTGTTTGTGATAAAATGTGTGATTTGGTTGTATTGAAGCCATCGTCCTGGTTGTAATTTAAATTTTTGTTTGGGAGTAGGCCTGATGTATTGCTATATATATCTCTTATTGTGTCGATCCAAAAAACACATAGCTACCCCCAACCACCTACTCAAACAGCCAGACTACAGCTGGAAAAGACATTTAAATTCAAAGTAGCCCAAAAATCTTTTAAATTTTAGGCATACAACTCAGCGACACCCCCAGAAATGGTATACACCAAAACTACCCCTCCAATGTTCTCTACACTTAAAATATGCTCAGAAAATGGACACCCTACAAACTATCCCTTATTGGCCGAATAGCAGCAGTACGTATGACACTATTACCAAAAATCTTATATGTATTCAGATCTCTACCCATTACACCAATAAAAAAACAGTTATACGAACTCAAAGGGAATCACCAAATTTATCTGGCAAAGGAAATCCCCCCATAAACAAAACAATATTAGCCAGATCACATAAACAGGGAGGATTTGGACTACCCACCTAGAACACTACTTTAGAGCCACCAGAATAGCACAAACGCTGAGCTGGATCACAGGTCCACACTCAGCAAAATGGGTCCAACTAGAATAATACAGAAATTTCCCCTCTATCTACATACAGCATCCTATGGACCCCTCCAACACTACGACACAGAAACAACCTAAACACCAACCCATACTCACTCCATAGAAATGTGGGACAGATACGCAAGACAAACAGAACTCATACAATCCCACTTCTATATACCCCTCTCATGGACAATCCAGCATTCCTCTCCAAATGATAACACATTCAAACACTACTGGAACACCAGAGGCATCGACACAATAGAGATAATATAGCAATACATCAGGCCTACTCCCATGGCAGAAGCCAACAAAAATTTAAATTACAACACAGGACGAGGGCTTCAATACAACACAAATCACACATTTTATCACAAACACAACAAACAAAGAACTCTCTCCCAGAGCCTTCCTTTTTCAACAAATTGTCTAAAAAAACCAAGGGCCCCAAATTGATATCCAATCTATACAAAATAAACTATGGTACTCTACACAACCATAAAAACGGAGGAATGATCAAATGGGAACAACTGGGGACAGCAATGTTGGAGGAGCAATGGGATCAAATATTCTTACCGTATATCGTAAGGTGTTCAATTAATGTTCTAGTAAAGGAGAAATCCTATAAAATATTATATGGTTGGTACAAGTCATCTCTAATACTCCACAAAATATTGAAAACCTCCCCTCCCCAATGCTACAGAGGATGCAGAGAAAAAGCTGGATCTCACGCACTGCTGGTGGTCCTGCCCAGATATCAGAAAATACTGGGAAAACTGCCGGATCTGGCTGGAAAGACAACTGAACATCTCAATAACCTTAACCCCCTGGATTGCACTGTTTAACCTACCCCATGAACAACTCCACCCAACCAAAACGCCTTTCTGCACCAGATCTGCGCAGCAGCACGATGCACACTAGCTCAACATTGGAAAGGCCCTACTCCAACCATGGACCAAATCCTTAACAGAGTATGGTGGATATACAGAAACGAACAAATACGCTACTCATTAGAAAACAAACTTCTAAAATTTACTCGATATGGAAACCCTGGACAACCTTAATGAACATTACAATTTAAATCTAAATAAGAAAAAAACGCACCATCCCTCCCCTCTCTCCTTTCTTTCTTCCCTTCTCTCTTTCATTCTCTACTCTAAAGGCAATGTTTAGAATAAAAAAAATGTTTAAAAACTAAATAAGCATAAACAACTGACATAATACTACAAAAACAAATAGAAAACTGTATAATCATTTTTGACACCTTATCAATGAAAATTTATTGAAACAAAAAAACAAAAAACTATCCAATGAACCTGCCATTATCACGTCCAGTGTAAGACAGTTCCATAGTTTTATTGTTCTTACAGTGAAAAACCCTTCCCGAACTTGAAGACTAAACTTCTTTTCTTCAAGTTTTAAGGGATGCGCATGACCTCTGACATGTTCTAGTGGTGAACAACCTGTCTTCATATTCAACCTCCCCCTTTCCTTTATTATTTTAGTTGCCCTTCTCTGAACCCTTTACATTTCCAAGATGTTCTTTTTGACACAAGAATCCAAAATTGAAGTGCATATTCCAAATGAGGCCTTACAAATGCTTTGTAAAGAGTGAGTATACCATTTACCTCCTGACAATATCTTGCTCTCTAGCTATTGCTGCCTGGCTATGCTTGCTACCTTTAAGTTTGTTATCCACCAAAACTCCAGAATGCTTTTCAACAGGGATTCACTTAACACAGAGCTTTTATAGTATAAGCAGCATGACATTGAATCTTATCTGCCACTTAGTCCAATGGCCAATCTATCTAGATCCACTGCATGATTGCACATCTTTTGGGCTTTTAATGGTCGAGAAGTTTTTTGTTACCAAACAGAGACCTTGCTAACAATACCCACTCCAAATCATTAAAGGGCATGTCCACCCCCAAAAATATAATCCCCCCCCACTACTGGCCCCATTGTGTATGTAGTTTAATCCTTACCTTACATCCCAGCTCCATCTGGTTCCACTGCTATCCCCCCCTAAACTCCAAAAAAAACGCCACCAGGATACTGCAGAGTCCATATAGGACTCTGCCTCCTGTCCCTCCCTCCGGGAGAAGTTTGGCATGCGCACTGCAGCATGCCAAGGTAAGAAATGTTTGGGGCACTTTCTCAACTATAGCGGTTGGGGATGGGGGGACAGGGAAAATTATATGAAATTTTTTAAGAAGGGTTGTTTAATAAACAGATTAAATAAAAGTGGTCCCAATGCAGAACTCTGTGGCTCCCCACTTATAATTTTAGTTCATATTGATGAAGCCTAAGCCTAAGATAGAGATGTTAGTTGGACAATTAAAGCCTTAAAGGACTATACTGGTGAAACATACACATGGTTAGTAGAGATTTAAAAATATAAGTATAAATAAAACCCATCTAACTCTTCTGTTCCTGTGTTATGTCAAATAGATTATTTTTATAATAAACATCATTTTTATTTAAAATTTTATTATATTATACAAACTTCATAAAGCATGAATTCTAATGTTTGCATATTATATCTGTGTTAGAATAGAAAATAAAGATTTAAGCATTTTCTATTCTAACACAGATAACAATTGGTATCCGTTGTCTTACTGCAAAGCATACATATATCCAGTGCATTGTTTATTTGTCTTTCTCCAAAAAAAAGATTTTAATGTCCAACTTCACATTCTTCCAACTCTCCAATTGCCATTTGGACATGTCCACCCCCAAAACTAAATTTCCCCAGTGCTGGCCCCACTGTGTACCGTAGTTTAAAAAATCCTTACCTTACATCCCGGCTCCTAATGGTTCTCCTGCAGTCCTTGTCCAAAGTCCAGGAAACTGAATAGTAGGAGCGGTCTTCCTGTATGAAAGGGTTCTGCCTCCTCCTTGCCTTCTGAGAGGACAATGGCATGTGCAGGGAAGCCCTTCCCTTCCCTCTCTAGATCACTTTATTGCTACCCTTCATCTAGCGTAAAATCCTTTTGATATTGTATATCTCCCTTGCCCACCCCCAACCACCGAGTTAGAACTCTAATAAAAGCTTCCAAATCCACTTACAACGCCCTTCACCCTGCGGTTGTCTTCACAGCCAGCAGCCACGTCTGTGATTGGCTGACCGGCAGCCAATCACAGACGCAGCTGCTGGTCCAAACTCTCTATGCTGCTTCCGGTTAGCAGAGAGCGGGAGAAATACCGGGGGAGTGAAGGGTTGTAAATACGATTCGAATCGTTTATTGAGATCTAAGTCAGCGGTTGGGGGTGGGAAAGGAGAGGTACAATATATCAAAGTTTTAATTTAAAGGGCAAGTCCATCCCCAAAATGAAAACTTACATACAGGTAAATCACCCCCCAAAACCCTAAACTGTAATAGTTTGAAATCTGAAATACATAAGTCTAACCTGAAATCCTGCACATGTCCTGTTTCCCTGTTTTCTGCTTCCTGGTTCTTCCAGTTGCAACTTGACTTGACATGACAGACAATGACTGATGTTAATCCCCTGTCTGCCTCTTCTGAGCATGCCCAGGCTCAGTACAGGCTTCTAAATTGTTCAGTTTCCATGAGGCATCCAGAAGCATAGCAGGAATACAATACAAATTCATAGGACAAACTATGATACATCAACATATTTTAAAGAGGCCATTCTTTTAAAAGATGTTCTTATGAGGGGTGAGTTGTCCTTTAAGGTGGAGAGCCCTTTAAAAAGGAGGGTGAAAACGTTGGACTTGAAGGACATATGTTTTTTCAACCTCAATTCTTTTAACTATGTATAATCCTGCCTCTCACTCTCTGTCAGCGACGTTAATTAAAATGTGCCATTTGATTGGTCAGGAAGCTTTTCTGAACACTTTCCCTTTCTACAACATGCTGATAGTGTGATTTACTTTCTATCCAGAGATTCCGGAGTGAAGTTCCGTGGCTATAACAAGCTGTACTTTAAAGTGAGAATTTTCTACATTTTTTTTTTAAAAAAAGGTAGGAGGAATGTTGGATGTTATGAGTTAATTGTCCTTTAAGCTTCCTACACATGTCAATCACGGGGCTTGACCTGCAAAAGACTGAGTCCAAACGTCCGTTTGGCCAACTATCGGTAAAAGTATGGGCGCTAACCTGTAAAGCATGCTGCATGCTAGAGGATTCAACCCTTTCTTCACTTGTATAACAGAGCACTTTCGAGCCAGCACTTATGAGTCATTTAACTATTTCTTCATACAGGCCAAAACATTAGTTTACATTGGCTGTGAGACCAACAATGCTTTAACCTGTACGAAGAATAAAGTAATGTTTTCTGATTTATGATGCTAGGCTTTGTTCTGAACCTATGCCTTCCACATAAAAAAATTGTCATATCCAAACAGACATATCTCAGCAATATTTCACTTCAATATCATATCATCAATCGTTAAAAGTTTAGTTAACAAAAACTTTCTAGGCAAAATGGCCCATTGTCTTTTTCTGGTTCTGATTAGTAAGTGTATGGGCAAGAATCATTGACGATGCCCGACTGACCATACACTTAGTGATAGTGGGCCGAACTGGCCATTTGTACCCTCGTGCATCACAGGTCGGGCCCCGCGATCACACATATGTACAGGGCTTAAGACACTAATCAGGAAGCAAAGCCACCTTCATATAAGCAGTATCTGTATCTCACCTTATTTTGATGCGAGTTCTAGAAAATGTACCTTTCTACATAGTTTTGTGTGTTTATTGGTGTTCTTGGGGGACCGTTCAAAAATTGAGTATCCAAATTTTTGTATAGTTCTCCTTAAACCCAACATGTGTACGTAGCATTAGTACTACACTATAATTTCTAATGTAATTTCTACAAAACAAATCAACTGTTTATAGAAATGAAAGCATTATAAAAGGACACTTGTTATTATTAATTCCATGGAGTAGCGTTGCCTACATTAAAACACCAGTATTAAAAGGTGAATTTTATATGGACATCAGAAGCACCAAAATGTTTTCCCCCTTTTTATGTTCTATTCATCATTGCCTCTTTTTGTTACTGTATAAAATGATACAAGTTGTGTCGCTTTAAAGGGCATGTCCCCCCTCTAATAATCTGTCTATAGGTAAAGCATATGCATTTAGTAATAGAGGTACATCATTTAGGATAATAATTGGGTAAGCCTATGGTTTTATAACATGGGTCAATTGTGTTAGATCGTTTTTCATTTCAATGAATTGTTAGATAAAATTATTGACTATCGATTGAAATTGAATTGAACACAAAACCACCACATTTCTGATTCTTTACTAAAGCGATTCCTTTTGAATGTAATTTCTTTATAATGCGATTCTTTTTTAAAATAGGATTCTCTTCCTGTGATTCTTTTCAAAATGATTCTTTAATATGATTCTTTATACACGATTCCATTTAAATGTGATTGCTTTCTTAATGTGATTCTTCATTAATTGTATTTATAACTGATATTTCAAGTTTGCATGCTTTTTAATGCAATCGAACATAAATTTTCTGACCTCACCGATCCAAATTCATCTATTCTACACTCGATATCTGTCACTTTTTGTTGATCGAATGCAAAAAAGGAATCGATTTTAAAGCAATATAAAGAATCGAATTCACTAATGATTGAAAGAAAATAGTTTAATGTATGCGTAGCTTAAGTCCCAGGTGAGTCTAATGCACTAGATACTGATCCGGGTGCTCTGCTCGACCCTTCTCCCAGTGTCAAATCAGTATATTACCCAATTCATATAACTTCAAAGAAGAAATTAAAGGGGAACTGTGGTCTCCAAACAAGTTGGTTTAAATGAAAGGCCAGTTTCCTACCTTTAAAAACGAGCCATCAACCACCTCTCTACGTGCTCCCCAGCCCAAGATATAAAGAAATGACGACCAGAAAGTTAATGGGTGGGGAGGATGACATTCCTAAGGCTTCTCCTGCACAGTGCCGCTGGCGAGCACAGCCTCAGGCTCCCTCAGTGTGTGAGGGAGAACGGAAGTCCCTCCCCTCCCTGCTGTGTGAGGACTGCAGCTGCGAGAATTTAAGGGAATCTACAGCCTTTCTCTCCCACTATGTGAAAACAGCCTTTTCAGGCAGAGTTCTCACTCTGGGCATGGCGGGCTTGTCACCCGCGAGTGGGCGGGCTGTGCAGGATGGGGGCTTGTGCACCCGCGAGTGGGCGGGGCTGTGCACCGCGGTGGGCGGGCTTGTGCACCCGGGGGTGGCCGGGCTTGTGCACCCGGGGGTGGCCGGGCTGTGCACCGGGGGTGGCCGGGGCTTGTGCACCCGGGGGTGGCCGGGGCTTGTGCACCCGGGGGTGGCCGGGGCTTGTGCACCCGGGGGCGGCGGCACCGGGGGTGGCGGGGTCAGCACCTGCGAGTGGCGGGCCACATGGGCTGTAAGAGAATGCCAAGGGGGGCCTGCAACTGGAGGGACCATTGGGGTCCATGAGTGGGAGGGCCAGGAGGGCTGCAAAGGGGAGGAGGAGGCACAGGCAATTGACTGACATGGTTCAAGCTGGAAGCAGGAAGTGCGGGACCTGGTGATGCTGCTGCCATATCCACACACAAAATGTAAATATCTTCAAAACTATGCAAAATAAACGATGAAAATAATTGCAAAAATTCTCAGGAGAGCAATTCCTATCAATTTACCTAAAGGCATTTTGGACCACAGTTCCCCTTTAAGGGAGGAAAACTGCTAATAGGCTCACCAGACAAATCTGGTGGTCCAGGTGCCCTACCCCAGACCATTCGCTCCACGAGGTCAATGGATTCGATACAACAAAAAACATACCTCTTAGTTTGTATGGTTTAAAAGTTAATAAATACGTTCTGTTTATGAAATACTAAGTGTGCAACTTTATGCGGAGCGTGTTTAAGTCCTTTTCCTTTATTGTTGGTATTGGTAAAGCACACCCACAATTCGTTTTACTTTTACTTACCTTTACCAAGGATGTGGCTAACACTACTAAAGACCCTAATCCCTTGACGGCATAGCTGCACAACTCTCTGCTGCTGTTATGAGCTTGCACAGCATCACAGTAACCAGCTTCAGAAACAGCTACTAGTGATGGCTTATGTGAATTCACTAACTGGTGTTCCCTGTAGCTGCCTACTCAGAACACAGATGAGGAGACAGACAAGCAGGGTTGTAAGAATGTTAGCCAAATCTTTGTAAAAGGTGTGAAATAATGAAACATATTTATTTAGAGGTTGGAACTAACATTTTATCTGTTCCCTTTTTTCTAATGTACGGAGTATTATCTAAACTACTTCCTATGTGTCTATAGCGAAACAAAACTTTCTAACTAACTTCTATAAATGCTAGAAGATAGATCTCAGAAGCACTGTCATGAATATAAAAAAAATGGATATGAATTATTTATTTTTCAACACAATGTAGGCAATTCTCATTGCTCTTGAAAAAAATAATCTTGTATGGGTTCAATACTGCTATTAACCAGTTACAGGACAGGGGCATATATACCAGGGAGCAGACCCTGGTAGTGACCAAGAAAGCATCATCAGAGTTTTAGAGAGAGTCAGTAGTATGTTAACTACCTAAATCAAATAAATTTAAAAAAATATTTAAATATAGATCTTTCCAAGCAAAGGAAGTTGTAAAAAATAGTATAAATATACAAGAAACACAGAATACTATTAAAGAAAGTAACTACTAAAAGGGTAACTGTGGTCTTCATACATGACCTTTATTAAAAAGAGCTGGGGGTTAAAATAATAGGTGGTAATAGGTAATGCGAATGGGATGGAATCTTTCTTATAGATATTTATTATAAGAAATATATATATGCGCCCCTTTACATTTAATATATAAGGGATAATACGCTACCTACAGTGTAATATATATATTAAGCCACAAGGAGTTCCCTGACCATATATAGAGTCAGGGAACTCCGAGGTGAAGTATATCCTTATTCTGTAGGTAGCGTTTATTCCATATAATCATAAGGTCAAAAAAAGAAAATCTAGAACAGACACTGTCTCCCCCCTCCCTGTCTCTCCCTCCCTGTATTAGTAATGTAATAACATGCCCGTTTTTGTAAATACTAATAGTTAAAGGGAACTGTGGTCCAAAAATGACTTTAGGTAAATTGGGGTAATTGTATAGAATTGCTCCCCTGAGAATTTTTGCAATTTATTTCCATTGTTTATTTTGCATAGTTTTGAAAATATTTACATTTTTGTGTGTGATATGGCAGCAGCATCACCAGGTTCCCTGCACTTCCTGCTCTGAAACGGTCAGTCAACTGTCCTGTGTCTCCTCCTCCCCTTTGCAGCCCCCCATGTCCCTCCCACTCATGGACCCCATAGTCCCTCCAGTTGCAGGCCCCCCATGGCCCTTATCTTACAGCCCCATGTGGCCCCGCCCCTGTAGATTCTCTTACCTTCTCTGTCAGGACTCTCCACAGCAAGAGGAGGAGGGACTTCCTGTCTCCCTCACACACTGAGAATCTGAGGCTGTGCTTGCCGGCAGTACTGTGCAGGAAAAGTCAGGAATGTCACAAGTCAGCCTCCCACCCTTAACTTTCTGGTCACATTTCTGTATATCTTCGGCTGTGGACACGTAGAGAGGTGGTTGATGGCTCGTTTTAAAGGTAGGAAACTGGCCTTTCATTTAAACTAAACTTGTTTGGAGACCACAGTTCCCCTTTAACTGCCATTTCTATCTCACACTAAAGAAGACAAACATTGTCTCTCACCCGGTGCTGTTCTGGTTCGTTACACTGACTGACTGAATTACTGTGCTGCTGCTCCTCCTTATCAGCACAGTAATATAGATTCCCTCCACTGTACCTCCCCATTGAGCCTTATGTATATAGGATATTACACCACCTCGGAGTACATATATAACCAAATAGGTATACGGATAAGTTACAAGGTGCACTCCTGGGTCTTGTAAAACTGTGCAGTTATTGAGTTATGCAACGGCAACATTGTGTCTTGGCCTTTCTCAAGCCAACCTTGAGAAGCCTGGAAGGGCCCAGACAAAAAAGGGCCGAAAACATTGCCGCTGCATAACTCAATAAACTGCACAGTTTTACAGACCCAGGGCACCTGGGCAAGTACATTTAGCATATATGTGTAATATATAAAAAATCAAATATACATAGGCCCTCTCTGGACTTTTTAAATAAATATAACTTTTATTGATGGTAGTTAAAGGGCATGTCCACCCCCAAACTTAATCCCCCCCACTACTGGCCCCATTGTGTAGTGCTATGAAATCCTTACCTTACATCCCAGCTCCATATGGTTCTTCTGTATCCCATGCGCACTGCAGCCCTTCTCCCCCTCCCTTCCCCTCCCTCTCGATTTAGATTCCCTCCCTCAAGCCTAAAAACTTTTTATATATAGTTTCCCTGTTCCCAGCCCCAACTGCTATAGTTTTAATATCAGAAAGTGCCCCAAATTTACTTACCTTCCTTCCGCCCATTGAACTCCCGGCAGCCGCGTCCGTGATTGGCTGCCGCTCAGCCAATTACAGACGCGACTGCCAGTCCCGCCCCTCTGTTTCGTTTTCGCGGAAGCAGAGGGCCTGGCAGTGCGGCGGAGGAAAGAACGAAGGTAAGTAATATTTGGGGCACTTTCTGATAATACAACTATAGGTTGGGGCTGGAGGAGCAGGGAGACTATTATATTAATTTTTTTAAGACAATGCCCTTAAAAACGCTATCTAGGCGTTTCACCCAATAGGCCGTCTCTCATATCCTGAGGTCGCCTAACGGCTGAACGCGTAGATAGCGTTTTAACTACCATCAATAAAAGTTATATTTTATTTAAAAAGTCCAAGTGCCGTCGTATATTTGTTACCGTATGTTGGATAATTTGTCTGACACCCGGGCATTCTACTGAAGGAACAGAGTGCTGATCTGTTTTTACTACCATAGTGGCTGTCAGATTTTCCTGTAATAATGCTTAATTCACAAACAAACATACTTACTAATGTTTTTAAAGGGTATGTCCACCTTAAAAACGATTATTAATATAATGTAGTTCCCTCCCCCCCCAACCCCAACGTTAGTTCATAAAAATATAAGATAAACTTACTTACCAGCCTGGTAACCCGTGGTCTCAGCTGCCAATGCAACTTCCGGGTCCAGCAGCTGCGTTTATGATTGGCTGTGAACTGCCAATCACAGATGTGGCTATTGAAACAGCCGATGTATCACGGCTGGTAAGAAGTTTATACTATCTTTTTTTACAAACTAACCATGGCGTTGGTGTTGGGAGGGGGAGAGCTAAAATATACTAAAATGTTTATTGCTAGAACTTAAGATGCGAATGGATCTGGATGGAGGGAGGGGGAAATCACTCCCCTGCACATGCCAGAATACCTCCGGAGGCAAGAGAATTGGCAGAAACATTTAACTAGAAAGACAGGCTCCTACTTGTCACTTCCCTAAACTTTACACAGAAAATTCGAGAACCATTTGGAGCGATATGTAAGGTAAGGATTTTTTTTTGCACTATATAGTGGGGCCAGTATCGGTTAAATTTTATTTTTGGGTAGATATGCCCTATAATAAATATAATCTTTTGTTGTGCATGTTGCATAATCCACGTGGATGTTTGATAAGGGTATGATGGAGTTAAACAGTTAAAAGGGGAAAAGTTCCCTTCTTGGGTCCTCCAATGAAAAATGTAGGTTCTGTTTAAAAAGTTTATTCTATCTTCTATCTTAGATTTGTAAGCTCTTCAGGGCAGCAGCGATCTCTTTCCTAATGTGCCAAGGCTGTTGCACTTATATCCATTTACATATGCTTTCTTAACCGATGAAATTGTATTTAACTAATTTAATTTTTATCATCTGTATAATGGCTTGCACTTATCCCCTTTTGTAACTCTCGGGGTTATTCAATAAAAGTTCTTACGTTTAAAATGGTGCTAATTTTGCCCCAACCAATCAGATGTTGCAAAATTAGCACCATTTTAAACGATAAGAACTTTTATTGAATAACCCTGTTTGTATTTTATAATGTACAGCATGCGTACCCAAGTGGCGCTTTATAAATAAAATTATAAAGCTGGGATCTACATACACACAGTCGCGAGCGTTCTCCCTATAGGAGAAGCTCAGTGCTGTGTGTACCTACTTAAAGGAGAGAGTTCAGGAGTCTTCCAGTAAGTGATTAAATTAACCATCGTCTGTGTGGGCTGGACATATTATCAATCTGTCTGTGTGGGCTGGGCATCTTATAATGATTGATCGGTGTGGGCTTGAATCTATATGGACCGATCAGTGTGGACTGATCACTTATATGACCGTCGGTGTGAGCTAGGCATCTTTATAGACCTGCCTGTGGGGCTGGGCATCTTATATGGATAAATATATGTTTCAGTGACGAAAGGTCTAGAAAAGACCCTGTACATTACATATATACAATATTGTACTAAAATGTTACTTTGTAAAGTTAAGAAAAGAACTCTCTCCCAGAGCCTTCCTTTTTCAACAAAATTGTCTAAAAAAACCAAGGGGCCCCAAATTGATATCCAATCTATACAAAATAAACTATGGTACTCTACACAACCAAATAAAACAGGAGGAATGATCAAATGGGAACAACTGGGGACAGCAATGTTGGAGGAGCAATGGGATCAAATATTCTTACCGGTATATTCGTATAGGTGTTCAATTAATGTTCTAGTAAAGGAGAAATCCTATAAAATATTATATGGTTGGTACAAGTCATCTCTAGTACTCCACAAAATATTGAAAACCTCCCCTCCCCAATGCTACAGAGGATGCAGAGAAAAAGCTGATCTCACGCACTGCTGGTGGTCCTGCCCAGATATCAGAAAATACTGGGAAAACTGCCGGATCTGGCTGGAAAGACAACTGAACATCTCAATAACCTTAACCCCCTGGATTGCACTGTTTAACCTACCCCATGAACAACTCCTACCCAACCAAAACGCCTTTCTGCACCAGATCTGCGCAGCAGCACGATGCACACTAGCTCAACATTGGAAAGGCCCTACTCCAACCATGGACCAAATCCTTAACAGAGTATGGTGGATATACAGAAACGAACAAATACGCTACTCATTAGAAAACAAACTTCTAAAATTTTACTCGATATGGAAACCCTGGACAACCTTAATGAACATTACAATTTAAAATCTAAATAAGAAAAGAAACGCACACCATCCCTCCCCTCTCTCCTTTCTTTCTTCCCTTCTCTCTTTCATTCTCTACTCTAAAGGCAATGTTATAGAATAAAAAAAATGTTTAAAAACTAAATAAGCCTAAACAACTGACATAATACTACAAAAACAAATAGAAAACTGTATAATCTATTTTTGACACCTTATCAATGAAAATTTATTGAACAAAAAAACAAAAAACTATCCAATGAACCTGCCATTATCACGTCCAGTGTAAGACAGTTCCATAGTTTTATTGTTCTTACAGTGAAAAACCCTTCCCGAACTTGAAGACTAAACTTCTTTTCTTCAAGTTTTAAGGGATGTCCGCATGACCTCTGACATGTTCTAGTGGTGAACAACCTGTCTTCATATTCAAGCTCCCCCATTTCCTTTATTATTTTAGTTGCCCTTCTCTGAACCCTTTACATTTCCAAGATGTTCTTTTTGTACACAAGAATCCAAAATTGAAGTGCATATTCCAAATGAGGCCTTACAAATGCTTTGTAAAGAGTGAGTATACCATTTACCTCCTGACAATATCTTGCTGGCTCTAGCTATTGCTGCCTGGCTATGCTTGCTACCTTTAAGTTTGTTATCCACCAAAACTCCAGAATGCTTTTCCAACAGGGATTCACTTAACACAGAGCTATTTATAGTATAAGCAGCATGACATTGAATCTTATCTGCCACTTAGCAGTCCAATGTGCCAATCTATCTAGATCCACATGCATTGATTGCACATCTTTTGAGGCTTTTAATGGTCGAGAAAGTTTTTTGTTACCAAACAGAGACCTTGCTAACAATACCCACTTCCAAATCATTAAAGGGCATGTCCACCCCCAAAAATATAATCCCCCCCCACTACTGGCCCCATTGTGTAGTGTAGTTTAATCCTTACCTTACATCCCAGCTCCATCTGGTTCCACTGCTATCCCCCCCTAAACTCCAAAAAAACGCCCACCAGGAGTACTGCAGAGTCCATATAGGACTCTGCCTCCTGTCTCCCCTCCAGGAGAAGTTTGGCATGCGCACTGCAGCATGCCAAGGTAAGAAATGTTTGGGGCACTTTCTCAACTATAGCGGTTGGGGATGGGGGGACAGGGAGAATATTATATGAAATTTTTTTAAGAAGGGTGTTTAATAAACAGATTAAATAAAAGTGGTCCCAATGCAGAACTCTGTGGCTCCCCACTTATAATTTTAGTTCATATTGATGAAGCCTAAGCCTAAGATAGAGAATTGTTAGTTGGACAATTAAAGCCTTAAAGGACTATACTGGTGAAACATACACATGGTTAGTAGAGATTTAAAAATATAAGTATAAAATAAAACCCATCTAACTCTTCTGTTCCTGTGTTATGTCAAAAATAAGATTATTTTTATAATAAACATTCATTTTTATTTAAAATTTTATTATATTATACAAACTTCATAAAGCATGAATTCTAATGTTTGCATATTTATATCTGTGTTAGAATAGAAAATAAAGATTTAAGCATTTTCTATTCTAACACAGATAACAATTGGTATCCTGTTGTCTTACTGCAAAGCATACATATATCCAGTGCATTGTTTATTTGTCTTTCTCCAAAAAAAAGATTTTAATGTCCAAACTTCACATTCTTCCAACTCTCCAATTGCCATTTGGACATGTCCACCCCCAAAACTAAAATTTACCCCAGTGCTGGCCCCACTGTGTACCGTAGTTTAAAAAATCCTTACCTTACATCCCGGCTCCTAATGGTTCTCCTGCAGTCCTTGTCCAAAGTCCAGGAAACTGAATAGTAGGAGCGGTCTTCCTGTATGAAAGGGTTCTGCCTCCTCCTTGCCTTCTGAGAGGACAATGGCATGTGCAGGGAAGCCCTTCCCTTCCCTCCTCTAGATCACTTTATTGCTACCCTTCATCTAGCGTAAAATCCTTTTGATATTGTATATCTCCCTTGCCCACCCCCAACCACCGAGTTAGAACTCTAATAAAAGCTTCCAAATCCTACTTACAGCCCTTCACTCCTGCGGTTGTCTTCAAAGCCAGCAGCCACGTCTGTGATTGGCTGACCGGCAGCCAATCACAGACGCAGCTGCTGGTCCAAACTCTCTATGCTGCTTCCGGTTAGCAGAGAGCTGGAGAAGATAACCGGGGGAGTGAAGGGTTGTAAATACGATTCGGAATCGTTTATTTGAGATCTAAGTCAGCGGTTGGGGGTGGGAAAGGGAGAGGTACAATATATCAAAAGTTTTAATTTAAAGGGCAAGTCCATCCCCAAAATGAAAACTTACATACAGGTAAATCACCCCCCAAAACCCTAAACTGTAATAGTTTGAAATCTGAAATACATAAGTCTAACCTGAAATCCTGCACAATGTCCTGTTTCCCTGTTTCTGCTTCCTGGTTCTTCCAGTTAGCAACTTGACAGTTGACATGACAGACAATGACTGAATGTTAATCCCCTGTCTGCCTCTTCTGAGCATGCCCAGGCTCAGTACAGGCTTCTAAATTGTTCAGTTTCCATGAGGCATCCAGAAGCATAGCAGGAATACAATAACAAATTCATAGGACAAACTATGATACATCAACATATTTTAAAGAGGCCATTCTTTTTAAAAGATGTTCTTATGAGGGTGGAGTTGTCCTTTAAGGTGGAGATGCCCTTTAAAAAGGAGGGTGAAAACGTTGGACTTGAAGGACATATGTTTTTTCAACCTCAATTACTATTTAACTATGTATAAATCCTGCCTCTCACTCTCTGTCAGCGACGTTAATTAAAATGTGCCATTTGATTGGTCAGGAAGCTTTTCTGAACTCTCACTTTCCCTTTTCTACAACATGCTGATAGTGTGATTTACTTTCTATCCAGAGATTCCGGAGTGAAGTTCCGTGGCTATAACAAGCTGTACTGTTAAAGTGAGAATTCTCTACATTTTTTTTTTTAAAAAAAGGTAGGAGGGAATGTTGGATGTTATGGAGTATATTGTCTTGAAGCTTCCTACACATGTGCAATCACAGGGGCTTGACCTGCAAAAGACTGAGTCCAAACGTCCGTTTGGCCAACTATCGGTAAAAGTATGGGCGCTAACCTGTAAAGCATGCTGCATGCTAGAGGATTCAACCCTTTCTTCACTTGTATAACAGAGCACTTTCGAGCCAGCACTTATGAGTCATTTAACTATTTCTTCATACAGGCCAAAACATTAGTTTACATTGGCTGTGAGACCAATGCTTTAACCTGTACGAAGAAATAAAGTAATGTTTTCTGATTTATGATGCTAGGCTATTGTTCTGAACCTATGCCTTCCACATAAAAAAATTGTCATATCCAAACAGACATATCTCAGCAATATTTCACTTCATATATCATATCATCAATCGTTAAAAGTTTAGTTACCAAAAACTTTCTAGGCAGAATGGCCCAGTGTCTTTTTCTGGTTCTGAATTAGTAAGTGTATGGGCACTTTGTCAGGCATTGCTGATGATCTGACCCAGAGAATCATTGACGATGCCGGATGCTCATAATTGTGATAGTGGGCCGAACTGGCCATTTGTACACATCGTGCATCACAGGTCGGGCCCCGCGATCACACATATGTACAGGGCTTTAGAACACTAAATCAGGAAGCAAAGCCACCTTCATATAAAAGCAAGTAATCTGTATTTCACCTTATTTTGATGCGAGTTCTAGAAAATGTACCTTTCTTTGTGTTTTGTTTTGTGTTTTATTGGTGTTCTTGGGGGTACGCGTTCAGAAAATTGAGTATACAAATTTTGGTATAGTTCTCCTTAAACCCAACATGTGTACGTAGCATTAGTACTACACTATAATTTCAATGTAATTCTACTAAAACAAAAATACAACTGTTTAAGGAAATGAAAGCATTATAAAAAGGACACTTGTTAAAGGGCATGTCCACCCCCAAAACTATAATCCCCCCAACTACTGGCCCCCACCATGTAGTGTTAGTTTAATCCTTACCTCACATCCCAACTCCATCTGGTTCTCCTGTAGTCCCCCCCCAAAGTTCCAAAAACTGACCACCAGGAGGCTAGCAGGTCCATATAGGACACTGCCTGCTACTGGCCTCCCGGAGATTCCTGCCATGCGTGCTGCAGCCTTTCCCCCTCCCTCTCCCTCCCTCTCCCTCCCTCTCCTCCCGTTCTGCTATCCTCCCCCTAGCGTTAAACCCCTTCTGCTATCCCTTCCCCTATGTCCCCCAGCCCCAACCGCATACTTTGTATTTATAAAAGCTCCCCAATGTTTTACTTACCTCTCCGCTTTCCAACGCAATGAGTGAGCTGCCGGCAGCCGCGTCCTTGATTGGCTGCCGCTCAGCCAATCACAGACGCGGCTGCCGTCCCGCCCCTCTGCTTGCATTTCCTCACAAGCAGAGGGCCGGGAGCGCGGCGCAGGAAAGAAGGGAAGGTAAGTAGAGTTTGGGGGGCTTTCTAAAAAAAAATTTATGCGGTTGGGGCTGGGAGCCCAGGGGGGATCACATACTAAATTTTTTATTTTAGGGTGGACATAGCCTTTAAATTATAATTCCATGGAGTAGCGTTGCCTACATTAAAACCAGTATTAAAAGGTGAATTTTATATGGACATCAGAAGCACCAAAATGTTTTCCCCCTTTTTATGTTCTATTCATCATTGCCCTTTTTGTTACTGTATAAAAGATACAAGTGTTGTCGCTTTAAAGGGCATGTCCACCCTCATGCATTTTAGTAAATAGAGGTACATCATTTAGGATAAATTGGGTAAGCCTATGGTTTCTATACATGGGTCATTTGTGTTAGATCGTTTTTCATTTCAATGAACTTGTTAGATAAAATTATTGACTTACGATTGAAATTGAATTGAACACAGAACCACACACGATTTCTGATTCTTTACTAAGCGAGTTCCTTTATGAATGTAATTTCTTTAAAATGCGATTCTTTTTAAATAGGATTCTCTTCCTGTGATTCTTTTCAAAACGATTCTTTAATATGATTTCTTTATTAACACGATTCCATTTAAATGTGATTGCTTTCTTAATGTGATTCTTCATTAATGTGATTTATAACTGATATTTCAAGTTGCATGCTTTTTAATGCAATCGAACATAAATTTTCTGACCTGACCGATCCAAATTCAATCTATTCTACTCGATATCTGTCACTTTTGGTTGATCGAATGCAAAAAAGGAATCGATTTTAAGAGCAATATAAAGAATCGAATTCACTAAATGATTGGAAAGAAAAATAGTTTAATGTATGCGTAGCTTAAGTCCCAGGTGAGTAAATGCACTAGATACAGGTGTCGGGTGCTCTGCCCTCGACCCTTCTCCCAGTGTCAAAATCAGATATTACCCAATTCATATAACTTCAAAAAAAAATTAAAGGGGAACTGTGGTCTCCAAACAAGTTGAGTTTAAATGAAAGGCCAGTTTCCTACCTTTAAAACGAGCCATCAACCACCTCTCTACGTGCTCCACAGCCCAAGATATAAAGAAATGACTGACAGAAAGTTAATGGGTGGGGAGGATGACATTCCTAAGGCTTCTCCTGCACAGTGCCGTGGCGAGCACAGCCTCAGGCTCCCTCGTGTGTGAGGGAGACAGGAAGTCCCTCCCCCTCCCTGCTGTGTGAGGACCTGCAGCTGCAGAGAATTTAAGGGAATCTACAGCCTTCTCTCCACTATGTGAAAACAGCCTTTTCAGGCAGAGTTCTCACTCTGGGCAGGGCAGGTCTTGTGCACCCGCGAGTGGGCGGGGCTCGTGCACCGGGGGTGGCGGGGGGGGCTCGTGCACCCGGGGTGGCGGGGCTGTGCACCCGGGTGGCGGGGCTCGTGCACCCGGGGGTGGCCGGGGCTTGTGCACCCGGGGGGGTGGCCGGGGCTTGTGCACCCGGGGGTGGCCGGGGCTTGTGCACCGGGGGTGGCCGGGGGCATGGCACCTGCGAGTGGCGGGGCACATGGGGCTGAAGAGAATGCCAAGGGGGCTGCAACGGAGGGACCATTGGGTCCATGAGTGGGAGGGGCCAGGAGGGCTGCAAAGGGGAGGAGGAGGGCACAGGGCAGATTGACTGACATGGTTTCAGAGCTGGAAGCAGGAAGTGCAGGGGACTGGTGATGCTGCTGCCATATCACACACAAAAATGTAAATATCTTCAAAACTATGCAAAATAAACGATGACAATAAATTGCAAAAATTCTCAGGAGAGCAATTCCTATCAATTTACCTAAGGCATTTTGGACCACAGTTCCCTTTAGGGAGGAAAAATGCTAATGCTCACCAGACAAATCTGGTGGTCCAGGTGCCGCTACCCCAGACCAGTCGCTCCACGAGGTCAATGGATTCAGATACCAACAAGAAACATACCTCTTGAGTTTGTATGGTTTAAAATGTTAATAAATACGTTCATGTTTATGAATACTAAGTGTGCAACTTTATGCGGAGCGTGTTTAAGTCCTTTTCCTTATTGTTGGTATTGGTAAAGCACCCACATAATTCGTTTTACTTTTACTTACCTTTACCAGGATGTGGCTAACAACTACTTAAGACCCTAATCCCTTGACGGCATAGCTGCACAAACTCTGCTGCTGTTATGAGCTTGCACAGCATCACAGTAACCAGCTTCAGAAACAGCTACTAGTGATGGGCTGTGATGTGAATTCACTAACTGGTGTTCCTGTAGCTGCCTACTCAGAACACGAGATGAGGGAGACAGACAAGGCAGGGTTTGTAAGAAGTGTTAGCCAAATCTTTGGTAAAAGGTGTGAAAATAATGAAACTAATTTATTTAGAGGTTGGACAATAAACATTTATCTGTTCCCTTTTTTCTAATGTACGGGTATTATCTAAACTACTTCAGATGGTCTATAGCGAAACAAAACGTCTAACTAATCTTTCTATAAATGTAGAAGATAGATCTCAGAGCACTGTCATGAATAAAAAAAATGGATATGAATTATTTATTTCCAACACAATGTAGGCAATGTCTCTTGAAATAAATAATCTGTATGGGGTTCAATACTGCTATAACCAGTACAGGACAGGGGCATATATACCAGGGGAGCAGACCCTGGTAGTGACCAAGAAAGCATCACAGAGTTTTAGAGAGAGTCAGTAGATAGAAACCTAACATAAAAAAAAATTATAACCACAATAATACATAATATAAATTTAAAAAATTTTTAGAAATAGTAAAAAATAGTATAAATATACAAGAAACACAGAATACTTTAAAAGAAGTAACTACTAAAGGGTAACTGTGGTCTTCATACAATTGACCTTTATTAAAAAGAGCTTGGGGTTAAAATAAGGTGGTAATAGGTAATGCGAAGGGATGGAATTTTTCTTATAGATATTTATTATAAGAAGAAAATATATATGCGCCCCTTTACATAAATATATAAGGGTAATACGCTACCACAGTGGAATATATAATAAGCCACAGAGGAGTTCCTGACCATATATAGAGTTCAGGGAACTCCGGGGGAAGTAATTCCTATTCTGTAGGTAGCGTATTATTCCAATAATACATAAGGTCAAAAAAGAAAAATCTAACAGACACTGTCTCCCCCCTCCCTGTCTCTCCCTCCCTGTATTAGTATGTAGATAACATGCCCGTTTTTGTAAATACTAATAGTTAAAGGGGAACTGTGGTCAAAAATGACTTTAGGTAAATTGGGGTAAGTTGATACGAATTGCTCCCCTGAGAATTTTTGCAATTTATTTCCATGTTTTTGCATAGTTTTGAAGATATTTACATTTTTGTGTGTGATATGGCAGCAGCACACCAGGTTCCCTGCACTTCTGCTCTGAAACGGTCAGTCAATCTGTCCTGTGTCTCCTCCTCCCCTTTGCAGCCCCCCAGTGCCCTCCCACTCATGGACCCCATAGTCCCTCCAGTGGCAGGCCCCCATGGCCCTTCTTACAGCCCCATGTGGCCCCGCCCGCGTAGATTCTCTTACCTCTCTGTCAGGACTTCACACAGCAGAGAGGAGGAAGGACTTCCTGTCTCCCTCACACACTGAGGGAATCTGAGGCTGTGTTGCCGGCAGTACTGTGCAGGAGAAGCCTCAGGAATGTCACAAGTCAGCCTCCCACCCATTAACTTTCTGGTCAGTCATTTCTGTATATCTTCGGCTGTGGAGCACGTAGAGAGGTGTTGATGGCTCGTTTTAAAGGTAGGAAACTGGCCTTCATTTAAACTCAACTGTTTGGAGACCACAGTTCCCTTTAACTGCCATTTCTATCTCAAACTAAAGGACAAAAACATTGTCTCTCACCCGGTGCTGTTCTGGTTCGTTACACTGACTGACTGAATTACTGTGCTGCTGCTCCTCCTTATCAGCACAGTAAATAGATTCCCTCCACTGTACCTCCCCATTGAGCCTTATGTATTAAGGATATTACACCACCTCGGAGTACATATATAACCAAATAGGTAACGGATAAGGATACAAGGTGCACTCCTGGGTCTTGTAAACTGTGCAGCTTATTGAGTTATGCAACGGCAACATTGTGTCTTGGGCCTCTCAAGCCAACCTTGAAAGCCTGAGAAGGGCCCAAGACAAAAAAGGGCCGAAAACATTGCCGCTGCATAACTCAATAAACTGCACAGTTTTACAAGACCCAGGGCACCTGGGCAAGACAATTTAGCATATATGTGTATATATATAAAAAATCAAATTACATAGGCCCTCTCTGGACTTTTTAAATAAAATATAACTTTATTGATGGTAGTTAAAGGGCATGTCCACCCCAAAAAATATAATCCCCCCCAACTGGCCCCATTGTGTAGTGCTTATGAAATCCTTACCTTACATCCCAGCTCCATATGGTTTCTTTGTTATCCATGCGCACTGCAGCCCTTCTCCCCCTCCCTTCCCCTCCCTCTCGATTTAGATTCCCTCCCTCAAGCCTAAAAACCTTTTATATAATAGTTTCCTGTTCCCCCAGCCCCAACTGCTATAGTTTATATCAGAAAGTGCCCCAAATATTACTCCTTCCCTCCGCCACCATTGAACTCCTGGCAGCCGCGTCCGTGATTGGCTGCCGCTCAGCCAATTACAGACGCGACTGCCATCCCGCCCCTCTGCTTGCGTTTTTCGCGGAAGCAGAGGGCCTGGCAGTGCGGCGGAGGAAAGAACGAAGGTAAGTAATATTTGGGGCACTTTCTGATAATACAACTATAGAGGTTGGGGCTGGAGGAGCAGGGAGACTATTATATTAAATTTTTTTAAGACAATGCCCTTTAAAACGCTATCTAGGCGTTTCAGCCAATAGGCCGTTCTCATATCCTGAGGTCGGCCTAACGGTGAAACGCGTAGATAGCGTTTTAACTACCATCAATAAAAGTTATATTTTATTTAAAAAGTCCAGAGAGTGCCGTCGTATATTTGATACCGTATGTTGGATAATTTGTCTGACACCCGGGATTCTACTGAAAGGAACAGAGTGCTGATCTGTTTTACTACCCATAGTGGCTGTCAGATTTTCCTGTAAATGCTTCATTTCACAAACAAACATACTTACTAATGTTTTTAAAGGGATGTCCACCTTAAAAACGATTATTAGATATAATGTGTTCCCTCCCCCCCAACCCCAACGTTAGTTCATAAAAATATATAGAATAAACTTACTTACCAGCCTGGTAACCCGTGGTCTCAGCTGCCAATGCAACTTCCGGGTCCAGCAGCTGCGTTTAGATTGGCTGTGAGACTGCCAATCACAGATGTGGCTATTGAAACAGCCGATGTATCACGGCGTGGTAAGGAAGTTTATACTATCTTTTTTTACAAACTAACCATGCGGTTGGTGTTGGGAGGGGGGAGCTAAAATACTAAAAGGGTTTTATGCTAGAACTTAGATGATCGCAATGGATCTGGATGGAGGGAGGGGGGAAATCAGCTCCCCTGCACATGCCAGAATACCTCCGGGAGGCAGAGAATTGGCAGAAACATTTAACTAGAAAGACAGGCTCCTACTGTCACTTCCCTAAACTTTACACAGAAAATTCAGAGGAACCATTTGGAGCAGATATGTAAGGTAAGGATTTTTTTTTGCACTATATAGTGGGGCCAGTATCGGGTTAAATTTTATTTTTGGGGTAGTATGCCCTATAATAAATATAAATCTTTTGTTGTGCATGTTGCATAATCCACGTGGATGGTTGATAAATGGTATGATGGAGTTAAACAGTTAAGAGGGGAAAAGTTCCCTTCTTGGGTCCTCCAATGAAAAATGTAGGTTCTGTTTTAAAAAGTTTATTCTATCTTCTATCTTAGATTGTAAGCTCTTCAGGGCAGCGATCTCTTTCCTAATGTGCCAAGGCTTGTTGCACTTATATCCATTTATACATATGCTTTCTTAACGATGAAATTGTATTTAACTTAATTTAATTTTATCTATCTGTATAATGGCTTGCACTTATCCCCTTGTTTGTATACTCTCGGGGTTATTCAATAAAAGTTCTTATCGTTTAAAATGGTGCTAATTTTGCCCCAACCAATCAGATGTTAGCAAAATTAGCACCATTTTAAACGATAAGATTTTATTGAATAACCCTGTTTGTATTTTATAATGTACAGCGATGCGTACCCAAGTGGCGCTTATAAATAAAATTATAAAGCTGGGATCTACATACACACAGTCGCGAGCGTTCTCCCTATAGGAGAATGCTCAGTGCTGTGTGTACCTAGTTAAGAGGAGGAGAGTTCAGGAGTCTTCCAGTAAGTGATTAAATTAACCATCTGTCTGTGTGGGCTGGAATATTATCAGGATCTGTCGTGGGGGCTGGGCATCTTATAATGATTGATGGTGTGGGCTTGGAATCTTATATGGACCGATCAGTGTGGACTGATCATCTTATATGGACGGTCGGTGTGAGCTAGGCATCTTATATAGACCTGCCTGTGTGGGCTGGGCATCTATATGAGATAAATATATGTTTCAGGTGAGAAAGGTCTAGAAAAGACCCGTACATTACAAATATATACAATATGTACTAAAATGTATACTTTGTAAAGTTAAGATACTGCTGTATACTACCAGACCAAATAAAGTGGTCTTGACATGGATAATGCATTCAAGAAAAAATTGCATTTTTTCATTGTCATCTATAAAAAACCACGCATTCAAAAAGAATACATAAGTCAACAAAATGATTACAAAGCTTAACACAAAAATGTATCATTCATGGCAATTTGAAGATGAGCAGTTTCCAATGCATTCAGGGGACCCTTTTCTTAAGCATGTTAATTTTAAAGGATATGTAGGATACAATGAAGATAATAAAATGACCTTAATTTCACAGAAGAACCTAAACTTTATATACTTGTCCGCCAAAATGAATGAAAAAATGGGACACTAGGTCACTTAAGCATCAAAAGAAGAAATAGGGCAGTAGGTCACTTCAGAGCTGACTGTTAAAGCAGAGGACTGGTGCTGATGCTTTATCATTAACAGCAACCAAAAGAATTCCTAAACATAGCTAAAACGATCCACTGATTCTTTAATATGCAGATGTTATCTTGAGCTAAATGTTTCCAAATTCTTGAAAATGTGAAATTATTGGCAATAGTTTTCCATTATTACATTCAGTGAATTTTCTACAGTGTGCCGTTGGCATAAGCTGAGAACCAGCACACAAAGCAATTGGAGAGGCAAGTTATGATTCCTCTAGGTGCAAGCATTCCTCAATATTAAACGCTGGCTATACACTAAATAATGACCTTACAGTGTTCCAGCAAGCGACATTGTGGTCATAATATCAATCGCAAACCCAATCCTTTCAAGAAAGAGTTGGAACATTTAGGCTGAGGCCCCACTACAACGTAATTGTTCCCGCGCTTTCTATTCTAACCAAAATCGTATGACAAAAAACGTAGTGTCACCTAGCCCTCAAATGGTCTTATCCATCAGACACACCTGATCCTATCAGATCAGCCAATATAGTTTTATCGGTACGTGTGACCCAGTTTTAAACTGCATAATGAGAGGTATGCATACTCTCTCCCTACCTCCCAGAGGTAGCTTATAGGTCCCTTAATGTCACTAGTGGAATCATTATCCAACTAAAGGTTGTGTAAGAACAATGTGTACGAACGAAAGTTTCACCCGATAACAGCATGTGTGTAGGCCTTTTTTGGCCGAAACGGACGTTCGGTCGGGGATCGTTGTTTGAACGACCGTCTGTTTCGGGCAAAAAAGGGCCTACACACGGGCTGATTATCCGCCGAAACGTTCATTCGTACACATTGCACGCGCGGGTCGGGACCCGCAATCACGTGTGAACGAACCTTTAGAACATGTGTCAGCTAATTGACTTGAATTTCTCACATGTACCAATGTGATGATCACAAACGCTGAGGGCTTTATGATGATGTGATATAGACATGTTCATAGGCCCATTCAGAGCTGCCTGTTTCATGTCGGTTTTGTATAAGACCTGTAGATTTTAACCACTTAACTTATTAACAACTGTTTTAACTCCAACTCCTGATAAGAAGAGGCACAAAATTACTTCGGGAGAAAAATTGTGAAGCATGCAATAGTCATTCAAACCCATATGGAAAAAGGCCTCAATGGAAAACAAACATATTAATATCTACTACCGTAAATATCTGTATATAGTTTTGACAATGTAACCCTTTGTTTGTACCAAAGGGAAGTTCTAGTATCATTCAATATTTTTTCTGCAAATAATGTCAAATTGCTTTTGATGTTGAATTTAATGTGACTATTTTAAAGCTATTCCGACACATTTTCTTCCTCCGCAGTCAGTAAGAAGGACATACATTTATGTATGGAAAATAATAGGATTACAAAACCACAAACTCTCACATGGATTGTCTAATTACCTTGAAAACTGTAGCAGAGATCAGAAAAACCTGGTAGATTCTCTGGTGGTTACCTCTATTTCAGTGATGCCCAACATGTAGACCCCGGTGTGGATGCCAGGTGCTAGTATGAACAGACATTGCTTAATGTACAAACTAACAATTACCCAGCATTCTGGAAGAACAAACATCTAAAGCTGGGTACACACAATGAGATATTTCAGTCCGATCGACCGATAGTTCAGTGTATCGGTCGATCGGACCGAATTATGCATCCGAATGCGGCCATGTCCGACCAATCGTTCTCTATGATTGGACGAAAGGACATCGGACATGGTGGAAACCTCGTCGATCGTGCTGTCCTCTATGGACCGCACGATGTCTGTGGTAACTGTCGGACGGGTGCTTTTGCGCGACCGACAGTCCTCCTCCTGGCCGACCGGTCGAAAGTATCGAACGGTCGGTCCGGAGGAAAAATCGCTATGTGTGAACTAGCTTTAATCTTAAGACATAAATGGCGTTTGATAATGTACTAATGGAACTGTCCTTTCCTGTGCCTTACTCCATCTGACATATAAGACTGAGTGGATAAACTGTTCTAACATGAAGAACCTTTACATTTTATGGCCTATTTTCATACAAATAATGTTATCATAAATTCCCTCAACTTTCAGTTCTGGAACAAGAGGACTTGTTGACAGTTTTGCCACTAAACCACACAGACCAGTTCCATGTTTATTTGAACAAAGAAAATTCCATTTGCAGACTTCTAGCTGTCGAACTACAAATCCCAGTTTCGCTAGCAGCCTCTGGCCTGTCAGTGCACACTTGACTTGCAAATCCTAGCAAGGCTGCATAACAGAGGAACAATGACAGCAGATGAAAAGCAATGGGCGCAGATGGGGGAACTGCATTTTGGAGGACAATACTATTGTAGTAAGACTGAATCACTGGGCAGATAGGGACACCCCAATGATGATTCCCCAATTTCCTCAATGATGGTTCCCCCATGATGGTTCCATTGGTACTAGTTTTTCTGTGTGTACATGCCAAGCTATGTAGCAGTCCATAGACATACTGTCTCCCGTTACCAATAGAAATGATCCCAGACCCTCTCTTTTGATTTCAGGTGTTTGGCGTTAAAGGGAATAATTTGCACCTTCACTCTCCATTGTTCCTCACCCCAGACCTGCCCTCCCCTTCCAGATCCCTTGTCCATTTGCTCTTCCCCGCTGTCCTGTCACCAGACGGTCCCATCCTGGCCGTGGCCCCTAGCAGGCTCCGTCTCTTTACCTTTCCGGATGTCGCTCTGTCCTATCGGTTCGCTCTCCCGGCTTTCCTTTAGGTGTGGCCTCTGCACTGATGCTGGAACCAAAACGCCATTAGACGCTAAGAGAATAGACAAGCCGTAAAAATGGGATTCCTGTCACCGTCGCCATGGTCACGGGCGGATATTGCTTTATTTAACGCGATTCACGGGGCCCAGGAATGTTCGGAGGAGCAGGGGTGTATCCGTTCAGTGTGGCCTCCTTGTGACGGGAGCGGGAAGATGATACGCCAGAGCAGCAGCCGCTTTCCCTCCTCCCGTCCTCCCTAGCCACTACCAGTCCCCTCCCTCCATTTACCCTGGGAGGAGAGACAACGTGTGTCTGGTAGGAAAGGAGAGAGTTCTACTAATGCAGCAGCTCCATCTGTTGCCATGTGCAGTACTGCAGTGCCATTAGGCGATGGCAGTGTTACAAATGGCTTCTACTCTACGTAATAACTGTGCGCAGTGCCGCTATGTTTATGGTAATTGCCATATTAGCCCTCTAATGGAAATGGATGGCTGTATGTATCGAATGGTGTTCAAATGTCTGCAGGCCACGCCCTAATGATGTGGCATAGTCCAGTCTGCCATTGTGTAGTGTATGAGGGTGGATGTGGAGAAGTAGCATTATACATTTACATCTTGTAATAAGAATGACAGTGTAGTCTGTATTAGCCCATAGCTCCATTTCTTATATATGGCTTTATATTTCCTCTATACCAGGGCAAAAGTAGCCTTTAACCCTTTCAGTGCCAGCAGAATTTTTTATTTTTTGCGTTGTGCCAGCAGAATTTTCAGGATTTTGCCCTTAATCGCTTTAGACTAATCTTACAGTAGGAAACATTGCAGAAAATCAGATATATATACATTGTTTTTTTTCAGCACAAAGTGTACTTTAACATGTGGTACGAATTTTGTAACTTTGGAAATTTACTGGAAGTATGGGTAAAATATGGGGAAAAAATGTAAAATTTGCAAATTTTCATGGATTTTTGTCATTTTTATTTATAGTTATTTTAAGGTTACGCACAAAAATATACTGTTCTAAAAGCTTGCTATATCCCGCGTGCAACGATACCAGATATATGTAAGTACCCCACTTTTCCTGTACAGAGGATCCCCCCCCAAACTAAAACGGCACCTTTAAGAATATTACACCAAATTAAAATGTATTACCACTTCTGACGGTTAACATCATTAACTAAATACCCCCCACAAGTGTAGATTTTTTAGAAACTACACACCCGCAGGATTTTATAAGTGAGGTAAGTTTCGATCAAAATGCAGATACCTGGGCGCAGAGCTTCGTCCAATTGTAAGTTATTTTCTCACATTTTCCTTTTTTTCCTCAACTGTAAAATCAGAGACAAAATCAAATGTGAATTTCAGCTAAAACCTGCGAGAGGAAAGTTCAACAGCATCTCAAATATGAAAGCCACCCCTCCCGAATAAAACAGTATGCCACATTCATGGGTGTACCCAGAGACATGGCTAATAACTAACCAGAGGGGACCAATGCCAAATGTCAGTAGCAGCAAAAAAAAATTAGCTTAATTATATTCCTGAAATCTACACACCTTCATCTATGTAACAGTGTTGTTCGTTCATTCATACCATCAATGGTGTGGGCGCAGTTCGTCATAGAAGGTCGCACTTTTCTGAAAAAAATAACAAAAAACAACTCAAAAGGTAAAATCATGCCAAAACCTCATGGAATGTAAAAAATAGTTACTAAATATCAATCTCCCAAATGTCCTGAATCAAACGGTATGCCATATGCGTGGTTACACACGCTGACGTGGAAGCGAAAAGCCACGAAGTGAGACAATGCATGATTGCTCAAAAACAGCAAAAATATTCTGGCAACTCTGAATTTGAACAGTCTGCAGTTTTTCCCCACAAAACACTCCCTCAAATCTACACACTTTCAACTATGGATGCTTTAGTTTGGTTATTCATACCATCAATGGTGTGGGCGCGAGTTCTTCATAGAATTTCGCACTTTTGCAAAAATCGAAAAAAATTAACAAAAATCAATTTTTAAGGTAGAAATCATGCCAAAATCCCATGAAATGTAACAAAAATTTACCAAATGTCAATCTTCCAAATTCTTCCGAATCAAATGGTATGCCATTCCGGTTACACATACGCTTGGAATCGACTAGCCACAAAGTGAGCCAAATCAGTGGCCCAATTACAGCAACTTTTCAGATTTGTCAGACTAAACGCCCCTAATATTAGAAATACCCCCCAAACTAATATTCTTGGAATCTACACACCTTCATGCAACAGTGTCATTCTTTTTATGCGGTGCACACAGAGACGTGGCCACCAACTAGCTCAAATGGGAGGCATGCCCAAGTACAATTACAAGAAGAAATTAAAGTGCTCTGTAATTTGAACAGCCTACGCTTTTTCAAAAGAAACAGTCCCGAAACTGGAAATACCCCACAATCTATATGTTTTTGGAATCCACACTCCTTCAGCCTGTTACGGTGCCAAGCTTTCATACATGAAGAATTCCAGACACAGTATTCCAAAGAATTCTGTGTTTTTAGAAGATTTTGTGAAAAATAAAATTAGATGATTCAAAGGTTGAAATCCTATCTAAACCCACTTGACAAGCAAAAAATCCCACTAAATGTCAATTTCCCACATGTTCTCAATCAAATGGTATGCTATATGCGTGGGTGCACACAGAGACGTAGCCACCAACTAGCTCAAATGGGATGCATGCACAAGTGCAATTACAAGAAAAAATCGAAGTGTTCTGTAATTTGAACAGCCTACGGTTTTTCAAAGGAAACAGTCCTGAAACTTGGAAATACCCCCCACAATCTATATATTTTTGGAATCTACACTCCTTCAGCTATGTTACGGTGCCAAGCTTTTATACATACATGAAGAATTCCAGACACAGTAATCCAAAGAACTCTGTGTTTTTAGGAGATTTTATGAAAAATAAAATTAGATGATTCAAAGGTTAAAATCCTATCTAAACCCACTTGACAAGCAAAAAAACCACACTAAATGTCAATCTTCCACATGTCCTGAATCAAACAATATGCCATATGCATGGGTGCACACAGAGACGTAGCCACAACTAGTCATGGGGCATGCCCAAGTGAAATTACAAGAAAAAATCAAAGTGCTCTGTAATTTCAACATACTACACTTTTTCAAAGGAAACAGTCCCGAAACTTGGAAATACCCCCCACAAACTATATATTATTGGAATCTACACACCTTCACCTACGTAAGGTTGTCATGCTTTCATATATACATGAAGAATTCCAGACACACTACTCTATAGAACTTGGTGCTTTTTAGGAGATTTTGTAAAAAAATAAATAAGGTGATTCAAGGTTGAAATCCTACCTAAACCACTTGACAAGTAAAAAAACCCACTAAATGGCATCTCCCACATGTCTTGAATCAAACAGTATGCCATATGGTGGGGTGCACACAAGGCATGGCCACCAACTAGCTCAAATGGGACGCATGTCATCAAATCATCTTAGGGAATGATAACGAACTTGGAATACGGCATAAATGCCTGTTTTCCAATTCGAAATCCAATCGGAAATATCACTTCCTGGGACATTTTCCAGGAATTGATTTTTAATTCATTGGCAAAGATCAATAATTTGGTGATCAGAAGAGATCACCAAATTGTGATCTCTGTCCCATTTTTTCAAGTCTTTGCTAACTAGCAAAGACTTAGAAAAAATCCTTTTTGTGAATGGAAATCTGAGTTCCATTCACAAAAAGTATAGTAAGCTGTCAGTGTCTCTGTCATTGACTGTTTAACCATGGTTTCAGATGTGTGTGCAGCACTCCCCCCTTCCCTCCCCTCTGTTACCTCCTCCTTGTCTCAACTCCGGCTAACTGACAAGCTATCATGTGCAGTAAGAGTTAAAAGTTACACATCCTGAAAAACACACCCACGCACAGTGGCCAATAGAAAGCAAGCTGTCCTGAGAACACGGAAGAGAAGGAGAACAGTAAAGTTTACGATCTCTCACTTTGTGACCATCATCAATCAGTGAAAGCTATTAAGAAGGGGGTCAAGTGAGCCTTATATCTAACATCAAGTACCTCTCTCCCCTGCTAATGCTGTTATCTCTATGTTTATTACAGAGCATGGAGGGGGGATCATGTCACAGGGATTCGATTGACAGTACAAGTAGGAGTAGAGGAATGCAATCATGTATTGTTCTAACTGGTGTATCTCAGGACAGAGAGGGAATCTGAAAAAAGTGAAGACCATCTGGGGGTGTGGGGAATTTAGAACTCATGGGAAAAAAAAGGAAAAAAAGTTCATTTCCCACTATAGATGCCCTTTAAAACAACTGTACAATAAATAGTTGGATCCTGAAGATAACATCATTAACAGGAAAAGAGGTCCTGCAAACAAGCTTAACTACGTTGCATCTACTTAAAGGGTATCATATGAAAAATAGGTAATTTTAAAGTCCATAACTGAAAACTATTATTCTTCCCAAACACACTGTATAATTTTTTGGTTGATCTGCAACCTATTTCTTTAGATATCCAGTCTAAAACTTATTATATTTCAGCTGTCAATCAAGTTCCTTGCTCTCAAAAACTATTCTTCTGTGAGTAGTTTAACTGTAGCTGGAATGGTGACAGAGTTTTGACAGTCGGAATGCTGTGTGCAGGCTGAAGTTGTTTTGTGGGAAAAAAAAGTCAGGTCGGGTGGAAGTGGGAGTGGTTAAAATAGGGAGGGGGGATACTGCTCCTTTTCTTAAGTAGGATGTTTATAGAATATTTTCCTGGACTGAGATTATATCCTGAATACACAAATGACAAAAAAAAGTAACTTCTTAATAGATGAAAATCATTTATTCGCAGTTATTTGTGGCTCCTCAGCAACTAAAGAAGTCAGAGAGATTCACAAGAGACATTCTTGATCCCCTGTGTGGCTGCAGCTTTGGTTTGAAATGGTCTCTCTGTAATTCCCTTTGTTGATGTATGATTGCTATTGTTGGTGTAAAATTGTTACATAATCTACAATGGCAATATAAATTGCTTGAGATAGCTGTTTCAAACACTTTTTAAAATAGACACAGCTTCTGCAAATGGTCTTCCAAACATTACACTAACCCCTTGGTAAATTGGGGGTTAAAGTGGCTTTTAGAGGACATTTAGCGCAAACAATTCTCAATAAATATCCAAGTGTATTTCTACTGCCTTAATAAAAAGCTCAATAATGAAAACATCAAAGGAGGATTCAATATGTGATTCCTATCTATTGATGTCCGATAAATTAAGAAGAATTTTCAAAAAACATCGTTCCCTGTCTGCTTTAAACCGAACAACACACGAGGCAGCAATTGGTACATCCGAAAGACCCAATACCTAAAAACAAGAAAAAGTGACATCATATATTGCAGTGCAGGCAGTGATATATGCTCTGATTTGTATGTGGAGGAGACCAAACAGCAACTGCATCAACGTATGGCCAGCACAGAAGAGCCAATTCCTCGGGTCAGGACTCAGCCGTTGTATCTGCATCTTAAGGATAAAGGACATACCTTTGAAGATTGTAATGTTAACATACTGGCGAAGGAACGTGACTGGTTCAAGAGAGGTGTTAAGGAGGCCATTTATGTGAAAATAAAGAAACCAAGCCAAATAGAGGTTGGGGGGGGGTTCGACACCAACTGTCTGCATGTACAATGCTGTTTACAACCTTACTCTGGGCGTTCCAAACACCTCTTAGCCATATCCCATCACGCCTTAAAACACCTGGCTGTGATATGCTAATTGGATTTCCAGGGTAAATAATTGCCACAGATTCTTGTACAAGTCATCGAATTAGAGAAAGCCAGTCGGATGACTAGCGAAACGTCTTCAAGAACTACATTTCAAGTCCAGTTGATCTTAATTGAATACAACATATATACCATGACCTGGATGAATGAGAACCTTCACAAGCAATGGTACAATAAATAAAAACAACCAAGATGGATTGAGCTGGAGCAGAGTCTACTACCAAATATAATATTAAGCAAATTTTGTGGTTATCTATCCACCGAGTTTCCAACTACATGAAAAGTATCCAACCCATATTTGAAATTCACATTAGATTTGTGGTATGACACTGTTAAAAATTACAAATTGTTGTAACCTCCGTCATTTAATGACACCCATATATCACAAACCCGATTTTCCTTCAGGAATCCATACCCAGGAGTGCATGGCTGGAAAGAGATATATTTAAAGTAGAAAATATAGCACCTGGGAGTCAATCCTCCAATGGGAACGAATCCTAGACCAATTAGTTACCTCCAAATGAATGTTACACTGTTAACACTCATCTCACCACCATTCAAAAATATCTGTAGCTTGATCTCAAGAATATACTCCATAATGATGAATATCGCCCCCCCTAACCCATCTTTATGGATAAATGGGAGAAAATGCTGGGAGGGAACTTGGGAAGGGACAATGGACAAATATATTCAACTCCCTAAGTAAATGTTCCTGAATATAATAGTGCGTGAAAAAAGCTTCATAATCTACACCACTGGTACCTGTCCCCCCCAGAAAAACATATAATTTACCCACAATCTTCCTCCCTCTGTTATGAGGATGCGGGCTAACCCGACGATCTAAGCATTGTGGTGGGACTGTACGGAGGTGCAAAAAGTATGGAAAGACTGTGAGACAATAAACAGGAGGTTCTCCATACCACAATAAACCTAGACCCATGGTCTGCAGTTTTTGACAAAACCATAACAAATCTATCCCTACCAGGAAACAAACTAGCATACAGTGTGTGTGCTAGTGCTAGAACTCTTATAGCTGCTTTCTGGAAGCAAACCTGCTCCCTCCAGACAACAATGAGTGACAAATGTCTATGTTAAAAAAAAAACATAGACAATGTCTGAAATTGCACTCTAATTTTAAATTATCTCACTTTATTGGCATGGTCCGCAGTATGGCAGCTTCCACACTGTCATGGGTAATCACAGGGCTAAATCATGTTTGTACAGTTGTAAGCTCTGATTTCTTTCCCATAGCTATTCCCATTTGGTGTTGACTTAAGCGGGTACACACAGTAACGATAAAGCCCTGATACCGTCGAATACGACGGATCAGGGCTTTATCGTTATGTGTGTACGCTCGTTCCCCGAATGATCGGGTCGGCCGAACGCTCGTTCTGGAAAGGCCGAAAATTTCCATCGGCCGCGCTAGACTCCCTATAGAGGAGTCTAGCGCGGCCGATGGAACAAACACAGTCGAGCGTTCTCCTTATGAAGTTCATAGGGAGAACGCGGGACTGTGTGGTATGCAGATTTTGAAAGATTGCAGACAGGATCTTGCACATCCTGTCTGTCATCTTTCAGAAATCTGTACTGTGTGAACATAGCTTTAGCTGACCTAGAAAGAGGTCTGACTTCAAAGGGGCAAGGTGTTAAGTCACGTAATATTGCATACACCTCTGCAGACTTGAGGCCTCCAAATCAGCATGTGGTCTGATAAGGTTGGCTAATTGACCTCTGTGTTAACCCTGGGGGAGAGATTAAACACAATTATAACACAAGTGACATAATCATCATAACTTGGCTGTGGGTCAACTACCATAAGGATACCATCCAATATGGACTTAGGGGAGGGAGAATTCCGTGGAACCCAAACACCATATCTTAGGCCTTAGGGTATCCCAGATACCCACTTTAAACCATTATCAAATGTACATATTGTTGCTGTGTCATGTTTAGTCTGGAATTTTTGTAAATTACAAGGGTGATTAATTTGGGGGGATAAAAAATGTATGGTAGTTGTTTATTTTGCAAGCATGGTGGTACTGACCGCGTTGTTTTTTTAAGTGGCCCATACTGAGGGTAATAAAGTTTTGGACATACCCTGAGCCCAACCTACACTTTTAGGTGATTGGCTAAGGAAGCCTGGGTACCAGCCTGTGTCAGAGGTAGATAAGGACATGCACAACAAAGAAGGGAGTTCGTCATAACATCTTAAGGAACATCTAGCCAATCGGACGGACCATATATTGGGGACTTTGGACATTTGGACTTTGTCACTCTTTTTCCACATTGGATTTACAAGTATCTTTGACTTGGCACACGGACATAACGCCATATATATCTAAGTATTTATTCTTTTATCCCCTTCTACCCTCACCTGTGTGTTACCATTAATGTTCAGTAGTTCATTTAATTTTTATGTATATTTTTATGCACTCTTTGCAAACTTAATAAATGTATAAAAAATATTATGGCTATCTGGTATATCCCAAAAGAACCTGTGTCTCTGGTTACACTACTATAGAAGAAGTATTTTTAGCTATAATATAACTGTATAGAGGAATAGATGTGGTTATCTTTGTCTTGCAGGCTCATATAAGTCAGGGGGGTGCAGATAACCCTATAGAATATTTAGTAGGTCCTTCCCCTATTTTTGGAAGGTGGCGGCCGCAAGTACATAGATATAGGTGTGTGCTATATTGCTTTGTTCACAACCCCCTCCTTGTCCCTTCCGTTTTATTCACCTGTCAGTTATTTTGAGTATGTTTTCCGGTAAACTGATAGGTGGGTAGGCGTCGCGGAGAGGAGTGTTGTGTGACAGCAAGATATGGTGGTTGTTGTGAAATGAGTTGGTTAGTAGGGTCAGAGGCACAATGAAATCGAATTTAAAAGTGCCCTTTGTCGGATCAGAAGTGTTTTGTCCTTAGCCAAACAAAACTACTTTCTCTCACTCACTATCCTCCCAATACACATACCTACAGCTTCCAACCACTACAATTGCACTGCCCAACCTCCCTTCATGCTCACCCCCTCCATCTCTACTCCTACCACTGCACTGTCTAGCCTTTCATTGATTAATCCCTTTTAACCAACTAAAAAACCCTCCCTTGACCTCGCTCTTTTAGCTAACGGCCTGTCCCCTTCTCCTTTTGCTCCAAACTACAGGAAAGATGTCTATGCTGACCTGGTTAGTCACCTGTCTGCTAACTCTCTCTTTGACCACCTCAGTCAGGCTTCCGCCCTAACCACTCTAAAGTGACCAATGATCTACTTTGCTAATCTAAAGGTCACTACTCTTTGCTCATCTTTCTTGATCTGTCCTCTGCTTTTGATACTGTTGATCACCCTCTACTTCTTCAGATCCTGGCCTCCTTAGGTATCAAGGACACTGCATTACTGGCTTACCCTCTATCTCCCGGTAGGACCTAAGTGTTTCACTCTGAAATTAGCTCCACTCCGCCCCTTCGCTGTGGGGGTCCCGCAGGCGGTACCCGGTCCTCTTCTTTTCTCCATCTACACCTATGCCTTGGACAACTCATTAGTTAATTTGGGTTCCAGTATCACCTGTATGCGGATGATACCCAAATTTACATCTCCGCCCAGATCTCCCTACACTGACATCCCAGGTCCCGATGCCTTAGTGACATCTTTGCTTTCATTGTCCTCCCCCTTCCTCAAACTAAACGTGGACAAGGACTGAACATGTCCTTTTCCACCCTCACGATCTTTTCCCCTCCCTAGTTTTACACCACCTATCCCCATCTCTCATGTTCGCTGCCTGGGAATAACGCTAGATTCGATCTTTCCTTCAAAGCTCATGTCAATTCGTTGACAACTCCTGTCGGCTCCAACTCAAAAACATTTCCCGCAATCAACCCTTCCTCTCAAATGAAGCTATACAAAATCCTAGTCTAGCCCTAATCATATCCCGGCTAGACTACTGCCACATACTCCTGTGTGGTTTACAAAACGCCTGGAACCGCACAATCCATTCTCAACTCTGCTGCCGGCTCATTCATTTCTCTTCTCGTTTCTCTAATGCCTCTCTCTCTGTCAGTCCCTCCACTGGTTGCCCATTACGCAAGGATCCAATTCAAAATGCTTACGCAGTGCTTACCCGCCACCACCATTTGCCTATGTGGTGTGTGTAGAAATGCATTAACATTTCCAAAGAGATAGTCATATTTTTGGATTTAAATAGTTTAGTTGTGTCGCAGACAGTTTTGGATATATCGTAATTGAGATGTAAGCCTGGGAGTGTCAAGTCTATTCTCTCTAGGGTGTTGTAGGGTGGTAATTTATATGGATTCTTCCCCATAACAATCCAGATATATAAAAATGTTTGGGATTAGAACGAGTGGGTATAACATACGGACTTGGGCAGGATTATTTTAATCAGATGAGTGGTAAGGTCTTCCAAGTATGCAGTAGGAGCACTATACTTAGGTCTAGAATTGCAAGGTTGTTGCTGGTGTCATGCTAAGTATTTGAAACAGCAATGGACATGGAAGGGGTGCAGGGAGGAGTATCTGTGGGCGAGCACCAACTTCATAGTGAGGTCTGAGTACATCCCAAATTTATGATTTGCATTGCTGTGATTAAGGGAATGGCCGTAGATCTCAACAAGTATCATCTGCATACAATCGTATACGTGTTCTAGGTGGCTCATTCGAAATCCAGTTCTTCATATGAGGGCTGATACATATCTAAGCGGCAAAGATATTATATTTCTGGAAATCTCAATGGGGATGTCATTAGGCCAGCTGACATTGCCAAAGGTCATGTGACCGAAAAAAACTAACTTCAAGTATAAAAGGTTATTCTATGTGTATTTTAAGTGTTTCACGCTCCTGGCAGTATGCTTTGATCGATGATATAACATTTTTTAGAAGGTTAGAAAGGTATAGGATTTGGTGTGTGAAGTTTACCAGATTGCTGTTTTCAGTGTTGAGGCAATTACCATTTTTTGAGAGTAGTACCTGGTGAGGTAGGAGAGTAATTTTCAGAGAAAATAGTTTTATCTGGGCTTTTAGAGAGTGATCATATTGTGAGAGTGGTTGCCACTTGTGTCTGTAAATCAGTAGTGTTTGTTATAAATTTGCCTCAGCAGCCTGTATAGCAGATGTAGGGCTGACTCCTCCTATTGGTAGTTTCATAATAAACCACTGTAGCATGTACACAGCCACATCTTAAAGGTCTTTCAAGCTGTTTCGCCAATATGTTAGGGTGGGGGAATATGGTCATCCAGAAGGGATTCAATTTTCCAGCGTTTGGGGCAGGGTGAAGTGTCCAGGGAAGTGAGTGGAACAATATAGGGGGAATGGCACTGATATGCCTCGTTGAGGTGAAAATATCTTGAATTTTGGCATGACAATGTGGTTCACTATTAAAATTCTATTCTGAGTGGGAGAAGAGAAAGGGTGGCGAGAGAACAGGGGAATCTTGTAGTGTGGATTGGAGTAGCCTCCATGGTCTAGCAGGCTCCAGGGATTCTTCCAATTGGCCATTTGGATCCGGAAAGTAGGGTTAAAAGGGTTTAAAGGTTGGACGGTATAAAATGATACAAGTTGTGTCGCTTTAAAGGGCATGTCCACCCTCAAAAAAATAAGTCAATAGGTAAACCACATGCATTTTAGTAAATAGAGGTACATCATTTAGGATAATAATTGGGTAAGCCTATGGTTTCTATACATGGGTCAATTTGTGTTAGATCGTTTTTCATTTCAATGAACTTGTTAGATAAAATTATTGACTATCGATTGAAATTGAATTGAACACAGAACCACACACGATTTCTGATTCTTTACTAAAGCGATTCCTTTATGAATGTAATTTCTTTATAAATGCGATTCTTTTTTAAATAGGATTCTCTTCCTGTGATTCTTTTCAAAACGATTCTTTAATATGATTTCTTTATTAACACGATTCCATTTAAATGTGATTGCTTTCTTAATGTGATTCTTCATTAATGTGATTTATAACTGATATTTCAAGTTTGCATGCTTTTTAATGCAATCGAACATAAATTTTCTGACCTGACCGATCCAAATTCAATCTATTCTACACTCGATATCTGTCACTTTTGGTTGATCGAATGCAAAAAAGGAATCGATTTTAAGAGCAATATAAAGAATCGAATTCACTAAATGATTGGAAAGAAAAATAGTTTAATGTATGCGTAGCTTAAGTCCCAGGTGAGTCTAAATGCACTAGATACAGGTGATCCGGGTGCTCTGCCCTCGACCCTTCTCCCAGTGTCAAAATCAGTATATTACCCAATTCATATAACTTCAAAAAGAAAATTAAAGGGGAACTGTGGTCTCCAAACAAGTTGAGTTTAAATGAAAGGCCAGTTTCCTACCTTTAAAACGAGCCATCAACCACCTCTCTACGTGCTCCACAGCCCAAGATATAAAGAAATGACTGACCAGAAAGTTAATGGGTGGGAGGATGACATTCCTAAGGCTTCTCCTGCACAGTGCCGCTGGCGAGCACAGCCTCAGGCTCCCTCAGTGTGTGAGGGAGACAGGAAGTCCCTCCCCCTCCCTGCTGTGTGAGGACCTGCAGCTGCAGAGAATTTAAGGGAATCTACAGCCCTTCTCTCCCACTATGTGAAAACAGCCTTTTCAGGCAGAGTTCTCACTCTGGGCAGTGGGCGGGGCTTGTGCACCCGCGAGTGGGCGGGGCTTGTGCACCCGCGAGTGGGCGGGGCTTGTGCACCCGCGGTGGGCGGGGCTTGTGCACCGCGGTGGGCGGGCTGTGCACCGGGGGTGGCCGGGGCTTGTGCACCCGGGGTGGCCGGGGCTTGTGCACCCGGGGGTGGCCGGGGCTTGTGCACCCGGGGGTGGCCGGGGCTTGTGCACCCGGGGGTGGCCGGGGCTTGTGCACCCGGGGGTGGCCGGGGCTTGTGCACCCGGGGGTGGCCGGGGGCATGGCACCTGCGAGTGGCGGGGCCACATGGGGCTGTAAGAGAATGCCAAGGGGGGCCTGCAACTGGAGGGACCATTGGGGTCCATGAGTGGGAGGGGCCAGGAGGGCTGCAAAGGGGAGGAGGAGGCACAGGGCAGATTGACTGACATGGTTTCAGAGCTGGAAGCAGGAAGTGCAGGGGACCTGGTGATGCTGCTGCCATATCACACACAAAAATGTAAATATCTTCAAAACTATGCAAAATAAACGATGACAATAAATTGCAAAAATTCTCAGGAGAGCAATTCCTATCAATTTACCTAAAGGCATTTTGGACCACAGTTCCCCTTTAAGGGAGGAAAACTGCTAATATGCTCACCAGACAAATCTGGTGGTCCAGGTGCCGCTACCCCAGACCAGTCGCTCCACGAGGTCAATGGATTCAGATACCAACAAGAAACATACCTCTTGAGTTTGTATGGTTTAAAATGTTAATAAATACGTTCATGTTTATGAAATACTAAGTGTGCAACTTTATGCGGAGCGTGTTTAAGTCCTTTTCCTTTATTGTTGGTATTGGTAAAGCACACCCACATAATTCGTTTTACTTTTACTTACCTTTACCAAGGATGTGGCTAACACTACTTAAAGACCCTAATCCCTTGACGGCATAGCTGCACAAACTCTGCTGCTGTTATGAGCTTGCACAGCATCACAGTAACCAGCTTCAGAAACAGCTACTAGTGATGGGCTGTGATGTGAATTCACTAACTGGTGTTCCCTGTAGCTGCCTACTCAGAACACGAGATGAGGAGACAGACAAGGCAGGGTTTGTAAGAAGTGTTAGCCAAATCTTTGGTAAAAGGTGTGAAATAAATGAAACTAATTTATTTAGAGGTTGGACAATAACATTTTATCTGTTCCCTTTTTTCTAATGTACGGAGTATTATCTAAACTACTTCCTATGTGTCTATAGCGAAACAAAACTGTCTAACTAATCTTCTATAAATGCTAGAAGATAGATCTCAGAAGCACTGTCATGAATATAAAAAAAATGGATATGAATTATTTATTTTTCCAACACAATGTAGGCAATTCTCTTGAAATAAATAATCTTGTATGGGGTTCAATACTGCTATTAACCAGTTACAGGACAGGGGCATATATACCAGGGGAGCAGACCCTGGTAGTGACCAAGAAAGCATCATCAGAGTTTTAGAGAGAGTCAGTAGATATGTTAACTACCTAAATCACATAAATTTAAAAAAATATTTAAATTATAGATCTTTCCTAGCAAAGGAAGTGTAAAAAATAGTATAAATATACAAGAAACACAGAATACTATTAAAGAAAGTAACTACTAAAAGGGTAACTGTGGTCTTCATACAATTGACCTTTATTAAAAAGAGCTTGGGGGTTAAAATTAAGGTGGTAATAGGTAATGCGAATGGGATGGAATCTTTCTTATAGATATTTATTATAAGAAATATATATATGCGCCCCTTTACATTATAATATATAAGGGATAATACGCTACCTACAGTGTAATATATATATTAAGCCACAGAGGAGTTCCCTGACCATATATAGAGTTCAGGGAACTCCGAGGTGAAGTAATATCCGTATTCTGTAGGTAGCGTATTATTCCATATAATACATAAGGTCAAAAAAAGAAAAATCTAGAACAGACACTGTCTCCCCCCTCCCTGTCTCTCCCTCCCTGTATTAGTAATGTAGATAACATGCCCGTTTTTGTAAATACTAATAGTTAAAGGGGAACTGTGGTCCAAAAATGACTTTAGGTAAATTGGGGTAAGTTGATAGGAATTGCTCCCCTGAGAATTTTTGCAATTTATTTCCATTGTTTATTTTGCATAGTTTTGAAGATATTTACATTTTTGTGTGTGATATGGCAGCAGCATCACCAGGTTCCCTGCACTTCCTGCTCTGAAACGGTCAGTCAATCTGTCCTGTGTCTCCTCCTCCCCTTTGCAGCCCCCCATGTCCCTCCCACTCATGGACCCCATAGTCCCTCCAGTTGCAGGCCCCCCATGGCCCTTTATCTTACAGCCCCATGTGGCCCCGCCCGCTGTAGATTCTCTTACCTTCTCTGTCAGGACTTCACACAGCAGAGAGGAGGAAGGACTTCCTGTCTCCCTCACACACTGAGGGAATCTGAGGCTGTGCTTGCCGGCAGTACTGTGCAGGAGAAGCCTCAGGAATGTCACAAGTCAGCCTCCCACCCATTAACTTTCTGGTCAGTCATTTCTGTATATCTTCGGCTGTGGAGCACGTAGAGAGGTGGTTGATGGCTCGTTTTAAAGGTAGGAAACTGGCCTTTCATTTAAACTCAACTTGTTTGGAGACCACAGTTCCCCTTTAACTGCCATTTCTATCTCAAACTAAAGAAGACAAACATTGTCTCTCACCCGGTGCTGTTCTGGTTCGTTACACTGACTGACTGAATTACTGTGCTGCTCGCTCCTCCTTATCAGCACAGTAATATAGATTCCCTCCACTGTACCTCCCCATTGAGCCTTATGTATTATAAGGATATTACACCACCTCGGAGTACATATATAACCAAATAGGTATACGGATAAGTATACAAGGTGCACTCCTGGGTCTTGTAAAACTGTGCAGTTTATTGAGTTATGCAACGGCAACATTGTGTCTTGGGCCTTTCTCAAGCCAACCTTGAGAAAGCCTGAGAAGGGCCCAAGACAAAAAAGGGCCGAAAACATTGCCGCTGCATAACTCAATAAACTGCACAGTTTTACAAGACCCAGGGCACCTGGGCAAGTACATTTAGCATATATGTGTATATATATAAAAAATCAAATATACATAGGCCCTCTCTGGACTTTTTAAATAAAATATAACTTTTATTGATGGTAGTTAAAGGGCATGTCCACCCCCAAAACTATAATCCCCCCCACTACTGGCCCCATTGTGTAGTGCTATGAAATCCTTACCTTACATCCCAGCTCCATATGGTTCTTCTGTTATCCCATGCGCACTGCAGCCCTTCTCCCCCTCCCTTCCCCTCCCTCTCGATTTAGATTCCCTCCCTCAAGCCTAAAAACCTTTTTATATAATAGTTTCCCTGTTCCCCCAGCCCCAACTGCTATAGTTTTAATATCAGAAAGTGCCCCAAATATTACTTACCTTCCCTCCGCCACATTGAACTCCTGGCAGCCGCGTCCGTGATTGGCTGCCGCTCAGCCAATTACAGACGCGACTGCCAGTCCCGCCCCTCTGCTTGCGTTTTCGCGGAAGCAGAGGGCCTGGCAGTGCGGCGGAGGAAAGAACGAAGGTAAGTAATATTTGGGGCACTTTCTGATAATACAACTATAGAGGTTGGGGCTGGAGGAGCAGGGAGACTATTATATTAAATTTTTTTAAGACAATGCCCTTTAAAACGCTATCTAGGCGTTTCAGCCAATAGGCCGTTCTCATATCCTGAGGTCGGCCTAACGGCTGAAACGCGTAGATAGCGTTTTAACTACCATCAATAAAAGTTATATTTTATTTAAAAAGTCCAGAGAGTGCCGTCGTATATTTGATTACCGTATGTTGGATAATTTGTCTGACACCCGGGCATTCTACTGAAAGGAACAGAGTGCTGATCTGTTTTTACTACCATAGTGGCTGTCAGATTTTCCTGTAATAATGCTTCATTTCACAAACAAACATACTTACTAATGTTTTTAAAGGGTATGTCCACCTTAAAAACGATTATTAGATATAATGTAGTTCCCTCCCCCCCCAACCCCAACGTTAGTTCATAAAAATATATAGAATAAACTTACTTACCAGCCTGGTAACCCGTGGTCTCAGCTGCCAATGCAACTTCCGGGTCCAGCAGCTGCGTTTATGATTGGCTGTGAGACTGCCAATCACAGATGTGGCTATTGAAACAGCCGATGTATCACGGGCTGGTAAGGAAGTTTATACTATCTTTTTTTACAAACTAACCATGCGGTTGGTGTTGGGAGGGGGAGAGCTAAAATATACTAAAAGGGTTTTATGCTAGAACTTAAGATGATCGCAATGGATCTGGATGGAGGGAGGGGGGAAATCAGCTCCCCTGCACATGCCAGAATACCTCCGGGAGGCAAGAGAATTGGCAGAAACATTTAACTAGAAAGACAGGCTCCTACTTGTCACTTCCCTAAACTTTACACAGAAAATTCAGAGGAACCATTTGGAGCAGATATGTAAGGTAAGGATTTTTTTTTGCACTATATAGTGGGGCCAGTATCGGGTTAAATTTTATTTTTGGGGTAGATATGCCCTATAATAAATATAAATCTTTTGTTGTGCATGTTGCATAATCCACGTGGATGGTTGATAAATGGTATGATGGAGTTAAACAGTTAAGAGGGGAAAAGTTCCCTTCTTGGGTCCTCCAATGAAAAATGTAGGTTCTGTTTTAAAAAGTTTATTCTATCTTCTATCTTAGATTGTAAGCTCTTCAGGGCAGCGATCTCTTTCCTAATGTGCCAAGGCTTGTTGCACTTATATCCATTTATACATATGCTTTCTTAACCGATGAAATTGTATTTAACTTAATTTAATTTTTATCTATCTGTATAATGGCTTGCACTTATCCCCTTGTTTGTATACTCTCGGGGTTATTCAATAAAAGTTCTTATCGTTTAAAATGGTGCTAATTTTGCCCCAACCAATCAGATGTTAGCAAAATTAGCACCATTTTAAACGATAAGAACTTTTATTGAATAACCCTGTTTGTATTTTATAATGTACAGCGATGCGTACCCAAGTGGCGCTTTATAAATAAAATTATAAAGCTGGGATCTACATACACACAGTCGCGAGCGTTCTCCCTATAGGAGAATGCTCAGTGCTGTGTGTACCTAGCTTAAGAGGAGGAGAGTTCAGGAGTCTTCCAGTAAGTGATTAAATTAACCATCTGTCTGTGTGGGCTGGACATATTATCAGGATCTGTCTGTGTGGGCTGGGCATCTTATAATGATTGATCGGTGTGGGCTTGGAATCTTATATGGACCGATCAGTGTGGACTGATCATCTTATATGGACCGGTCGGTGTGAGCTAGGCATCTTATATAGACCTGCCTGTGTGGGCTGGGCATCTTATATGGATAAATATATGTTTCAGGTGACGAAAGGTCTAGAAAAGACCCTGTACATTACAAATATATACAATATGTACTAAAATGTATACTTTGTAAAGTTAAGATTACTGCTGTATACTACCAGACCAAATAAAGTGGTCTTGACATGGTATAATGCATTCAAGAAAAATTTGCATTTTTTCATTGTCATCTATAAAAAAACCACGCATTCAAAAAGAATACATAAAGTCAACAAAATGATTACAAAGCTTAACACAAAAATGTATCATTCATGGCAATTTGAAGATGAGCAGTTTCCAATGCATTCAGGGGACCCATTTTCTTAAGCATGTTAATTTTAAAGGATATGTAGGATACAATGAAGATAATAAAATGACCTTAATTTCACAGAAGAACCTAAACTTTATATACTTGTCCGCCAAAATGAATGAAAAAAATGGGACACTAGGTCACTTAAGCATCAAAAGAAGAAATAGGGCAGTAGGTCACTTCAGAGCTGACTGTTAAAGCAGAGGACTGGTGCTGATGCTTTATCATTACCAGCAACCAAAAGAATTCCTAAACATAGCTAAAACGATCCACTGATTCTTTAATATGCAGATGTTATCTTGAGCTAAATGTTTCCAAATTCTTGAAAATGTGAAATTATTGGCAATAGTTTTCCATTATTACATTCAGTGAATTTTCTACAGTGTGCCGTTGGCATAAGCTGAGAACCAGCACACAAAGCAATTGGAGAGGCAAGTTATGATTCCTCTAGGTGCAAGCATTCCTCAATATTAAACGCTGGCTATACACTAAATAATGACCTTACAGTGTTCCAGCAAGCGACATTGTGGTCATAATATCAATCGCAAACCACAATCCTTTCAAGAAAGAGTTGGAACATTTAGGCTGAGGCCCCACTACAACGTAATTGTGTTCCCGCGCTTTCTATTCTAACCAAAATCGTATGCACAAAAAACGTTAGTGTCACCTAGCCCTCAAATGGTCTTATCCATCAGACACACCTGATCCTATCAGATCAGCCAATATAGGCTTTTTATCGGTACTGTGTGACCCAGCTTTTAAACTGCATAATGAGAGGTATGCATACTCTCTCCCCTACCTCCCAGAGGTAGCTTATAGTGTCCCTTTAATGTCACTAGTGGAATCATTATCCAACTAAAGGTTGTGTACGAACAATGTGTACGAACGAAAGTTTCACCCGATAATCAGCATGTGTGTAGGCCCTTTTTTGGCCGAAACGGACGTTCGGTCGGGGATCGTTGTTTGAACGACCGTCTGTTTCGGGCAATAAAGGGCCTACACACGGGCTGATTATCAGCCGAAACGTTCATTCGTACACATTGCACGTCGCGGGTCGGGACCCGCAATCACGTGTGAACGAACCTTTAGAACATGTGTCAGCTAATTGACTTGAATTTCTTGCACATAGTACCAATGTGATGATCACAACCGCTGAGGGCTTTATGATGATGTGATATTAGACATGTTCATAGGCCCATTCAGAGCTGCCTGTTTCATGTCGGTTTTGTATAAGACCTGTAGTATTTTAACCACTTAACTTTATTAACACTGTTTTTAACTCCAACTCCTGATAAGAAGAGGCACAAAATTACTTCTGGGAGAAAAATTGTGAAGCATGCAATAGTCATTCAAACCCATATGAGAAAAAGGCCTCAATGGAAAAACAAACATATTAATATCTACTACCGTAAATATCTGTATATAGTTTTGACAATGTAACCCTTTGTTGTACCAAAGGGAAGTTCTAGTATCATTCAATATCTTTTTCTGCAAATAATGTCAAATTGCTTTTGATGTTGAATTTAATGTGACTATTTTAAAGCTATTCCGACACATTTTCTTCCTCCGCAGTCAGTACGAAGGACATACATTTATGTATGGAAAATAATAGGATTACAAAACCACAAACTCTCACATGGATTGTCTAAATTACCTTGAAAACTGTAGCAGAGATCAGAAAAACCTGGTAGATTTCTCCTGGTGTTTAACCTCTATTTCAGTGATGCCCAACATGTAGACCCCGGTGTGGATGCCAGGTGCTAGTATGAACAGAGACATTTGCTTAATGTACAAACTAACAATTACCCAGCATTCTGGAAGAACAAACATCTAAAGCTGGGTACACACAATGAGATATTTCAGTCCGATCGACCGATAGTTCAGTGTATCGGTCGATCGGACCGAAATTATTGCATCCGAATGCGGCCATGTCCGACCAATCGTTCATCTGATTCGGACGAAAGGACAATCGGACATGGTGGAAAACCTCGTCCGATCGTGCTGTCCTCTATGGACCGCACGATTGGTCGTGGTAACTGTCGGACGCGGCTGCTTTTGCCGCGACCGACAGTCCTCCTCCTGGCCGACCGGTCGAAAGTATCGAACGGTCGGTCAGGAGGAAAAATCGCTATGTGTGTAACTAGCTTTAATCTTAATGACATAAAATGGCGTTTGATAATGTACTAATGGAACTGTCCTTTCCTGTGCCTTACTCCATCTGACATATAAGACTGAGTGGATAAACTGTTCTAACATGAAGAACCTTTACATTTTATGGCCTATTTTCATACAAATAATGTTATCATAAATTCCCTCAACTTTCAGTTCTGGAACAAGAGGACTTGTTGACATGTTTGCCACTAAACCAACAGACCAGCTTCCATGTTGTTATTGAACAAAGAAAATTCCATTTGCAGACTTCTAGCTGTCGAACTACAAATCCCAGTTTTCGCTAGCAGCTCTCTGGCCTGTCAGTGCACACTTGACTTGCAAATCCTAGCAAGGCTGCATAACAGAGGAACAATGACAGCAGATGAAAAGCAATGGGCGCAGATGGGGGAACTGCATTTTGGAGGACAATACTATTGTAGTAAGACTGAAATCACTGGGCAGATTAGGGACACCCCAATGATGATTCCCCAATTTCCTCAATGATGGTTCCCCCATGATGGTTCCATTGGTACTAGTTTTTCTGTGTGTACATGCCAAGCTATGTAGCAGTCCATAGACATACTGTCTCCCGTTACCAATAGAAATGATTCCCAGACCCTCTCTTTTGATTTCAGGTGTTTGGCGTTAAAGGGAATAATTTGCACCTTCACTCTCCATTGTTCCTCACCCCAGACCTGCCCCTCCCCTTCCAGATCCCTTGTTCATTTGCTCCTTCCCCGCTGTCCTGTCACCAGACGGTCCCATCCTGGCCGTGGCCCCTAGCAGGCTCCGTCTCTTTACCTTTCCGGATGTCGCTCTGTCCTATCGGTTCGCTCTCCCGGCTTTCCTTTTAGTTGTGGCCTCTGCACTGATGCTGGAACCAAAACGCCATTAGACGCTACGAGAATAGACAAGCCGTAAAAATGGGATTCCTGTCACCGTCGCCATGGTCACGGGCGGAATATTGCTTTATTTTAACGCGATTCACGGGGCCCAGGAATGTTCGGAGGAGCAGGGGTGTATCCGTTCAGTGCTGCCTCCTTGTGACCAGGGAGCGGGAAGATGATACGAGCCAGAGCAGCAGCCGCTTTCCCCTCCTCCCGTCCTCCCTTAGCCACTACCAGTCCCCCTCCCTCCATTTACCCTGGGAGGAGAGACAACGTGTGTCTGGTAGGAAAGGAAGAGAGTTCTACTAATGCAGCAGCTCCATCTGTTGTCCATGTGCAGTACTGCAGTGCCATTAGGCGATGGGCAGTGTTACAAATGGCTTCTACTCTACGTAATAACTGTGCGCAGTGCCGCTATGTTTATGGTAATTGCCATATTAGCCCTCTAATGGAAATGGATGGCTGTATGTATCGAATGGTGTCAAATGTCTGCAGGCCACGCCCTAATGATGTGGCATAGTCCAGTCTGCCATTGTGTAGTGTATGAGGGTGGGATGTGGAGAAGTAGCATATATACATTTACATCTTGTAATAAGAATGACAGTGTAGTCTGTATTAGCCCATAGCTCCCATTTCTTATATATGGCTTTATATTTCCTCTATACCAGGGCAAAAGTAGCCCTTTAACCCTTTCAGTGCCAGCAGAATTTATTTATTTTTTGCGTTGTGCCAGCAGAATTTTCAGGATTTTGCCCTTAATCGCTTTAGACTAATCTTACAGTAGGAAACATTGCAGAAAATCAGATATATTATACATTGTTTTTTTCAGCACAAAGTGTACTTTAACATGGTAACAGAATTTTGTAACTTTTCTGGAAATTTTACTGGAAGTATGGGTAAAATATGGGGAAAAAATGTAAAATTTGCAAATTTTCATGGATTTTTGTCATTTTTATTTATAGTTATTTTAAGGTTACGCACAAAAATATTACTGTTTCTAAAAGCTCTGATACTCCCGCGTGCAACGATACCAGATATATGTAAGTACCCCACTTTTCCTGTACAGGAGATCCCCCCCCAAACTAAAACGGCACCTTTAAGAATATTACACCAAATTAAAATGTATTACCACTTCTGACGGTTAACATCATTAACTAAAATACCCCCACAAGTGAGATATTTTTAGAAACTACACACCCGCAGGATTTTATAAGTGAGGTAAGTTTCGATCAAAATGCAGATACCTGGGCGCAGAGCTTCGTCCAATTGTAAGTTATTTTCTCACATTTTCCTTTTTTTCCTCAACTGTAAAATCAGAGACAAAATCAAATGTGAATTTCAGCTAAAACCTGCAGAGGAAAGTTCAACAGCATCTCAAATATGAAAGCCTAACCCCTCCCGAATAAAACAGTATGCCACATTCATGGGTGTACCCAGAGACATGGCTACTAACTAACCCAGAGCGGGACCAATGCCAAATGTCAGTAGCAGCAAAAAAAAATTAGCTTAATTATATTCCTGAAATCTACACACCTTCATCTATGTAACAGTGTAGTTCGTTCATTCATACCATCAATGGTGTGGGCGCAGTTCGTCATAGAAGGTCGCACTTTTCTGAAAAAAATTACAAAAAACAACTTCAAAAGGTAATAATCATGCCGAAACCTCATGGAATGTAAAAAATAGTTACTAAATATCAATCTCCCAAATGTCCTGAATCAAACGGTATGCCATATGCGTGGTTACACACGCTGACGTGGAAGCGAAAAGCCACGAAGTGAGACAATGCATGATTGCTCAAAAACAGCAAAAATATTCTGGCAACTCTGAATTTGAACAGTCTGCAGTTTTTCCCCACAAAACACTCCCTCAAATCTACACACTTTCAACTATGGAATGCTTTAGTTTGGTTATTCATACCATCAATGGTGTGGGCGCAGTTCTTCATAGAATTTCGCACTTTTAGCAAAATTTCGAAAAAAATTAACAAAAATCAATTTTTAAAGGTAGAAATCATGCCAAAATCCCATGAAATGTAACAAAAATTTACCAAATGTCAATCTTCCAAATTTCCCGAATCAAATGGTATGCCATATTCATGGTTACACATACGTACTTGGAATCGACTAGCCACAAAGTGAGCCAAATCAGTGGCCCAATTACAGCAACTTTTCAGATTTGTCAGACTAAACGCCCCTATATATTAGAAATACCCCCCAAAACTATATATTCTTGGAATCTACACACCTTCATGCAACAGTGTCATTCTTTTATGCGGTGCACACAGAGACGTGGCCACCAACTAGCTCAAATGGGAGGCATGCCCAAGTACAATTACAAGAAGAAATTAAAGTGCTCTGTAATTTGAACAGCCTACGCTTTTTCAAAAGAAACAGTCCCGAAACTTGGAAATACCCCCACAATCTATATGTTTTTGGAATCCACACTCCTTCAGCAATGTTACGGTGCCAAGCTTTCATACATGAAGAATTCCAGACACAGTATTCCAAAGAATTCTGTGTTTTTAGAAGATTTTGTGAAAAATAAAATTAGATGATTCAAAGGTTGAAATCCTATCTAAACCCACTTGACAAGCAAAAAATCCCACTAAATGTCAATTTCCCACATGTTCTCAATCAAATGGTATGCTATATGCGTGGGTGCACACAGATACGTGCCACCAACTAGCTCAATGTGGACGCATGCAACAATTGCAATAAAAAAAATCGAAGTGTTCTGTAATTTGAACGCCTACGCTTTTTCAAAGGAAACAGTCCTGAAACTTGAATACCCCCCACATTCTATATTTTATTTTTGGAATCTACCTCCTTCAGCTATGTTACGGTGCCAGCTTTTATACATACATGAAGAATTCCAGACACGTATCCAAAGACACTGTGTTTTTAGGAATTTGTATGAAAAATAAATTAGATGATTCAAAGGTTAAAATCCTATCTAACCCACTTGACAAGCAAAAAAACCACACTAATGTCAATCTTCCCCATGTCCGAATCAAACAATATGCCATATGCATGGGTCCACACAGAGACTAGCCACCAACTAGCTCAAACTGGGGACGCATGCCCAAGTGCACGGACACATTAGAAAAAGTCTCCCCAAAGTGTTCTTCTTTTCATGGTACATCATGTTCTTCTTACTACCCTAGTACTCTCTTTTCCACGTTCTACCCTGTCTTGTCCACACAATCCCTTTCTGTACTACTTCCCGAAACTTGGAAATACCTACCGGTCATACCAACCGCCCCTACCCCATACCACCCCACCCACCGTACCACCAACACGCACCCACCATACCCCCCCACCATACACCCCCCGCAACCCCCCCTCACCACCCATACCAACAAATACCCTACCACCCACCCACCCACCACCCCTACCATAACCAACCACCCCAAACCCACCCACCCCACAAACTATATATTATTGGAATCTACACACCTTCACCTACGTAAGGTTGTCATGCTTTCATATATACATGAAGAATTCCAGACACACTACTCTATAGAACTTGGTGCTTTTTAGGAGATTTTGTAAAAAATATAATAAGGTGATTCAAAGGTTGAAATCCTACCTAAACCCACTTGACAAGTAAAAAACCCACTAAATGGCAATCTCCCACATGTCTTGAATCAAACAGTATGCCATATGCGTGGGTGCACACAGAGGCATGGCCACCAACTAGCTCAAATGGGACGCATGATCATCAAATCATCTTAGGGAATGATAACGAACTTGGAATACGGCATAAATGCCTGTTTTCCAATTCGAAATCCAATCGGAAATATCACTTCCTGGGAATCATTTTCCAGGAATTGATTTTTAATTCATTGGCAAAGATCAATAATTTGGTGATCAGAAGAGATCACCAAATTGTGATCTCTGTCCCCATTTTTTTCTAAGTCTTTGCTAACTAGCAAAGACTTAGAAAAAATCCTTTTTGTGAATGGAACTCTGAGTTCCATTCACAAAAAGTATAGTAAAGCTGTCAGTGTCTCTGTCATTGACTGTTTAACCATGGTTTCAGATCTGTGTGCAGCACTCCCCCCTTCCCCCTCCCCTCTGTTACCTCCTCCTTGTCTCAACTCCGGCTAACTGACAAGCTTATCATGTGCAGTAAGAGTTAAAAGTTCAACATCCTGAAAAACACACCCACGCACAGTGGCCAATAGAAAGCAAGCTGTCCTGGAGACACGGAAGAAGAAGGAGAACAGTACAGTTTACGATCTCTCACTTTGTGACCCATCATCAATCAGTGAAAGCTATTAAGAAGGGGGGTCAAGTGCAGCCTTATATCTAACATCAAAGCTACCTCTCTCCCCCTGCTAATGCTGTTATCTCTATGTTTATTACAGAGCATGGAGGGGGGATCATGTCACAGGGATTCGATTGACAGTACAAGTAGGAGTAGAGGAATGCAATCATGTATTGTTCTAACTGGTGTATCTCAGGACAGAGAGGGAATCTGAAAAAAGTGAAGACACTCTGGGGGATGTGGGGAATTATAGAACTCATGGGAAAAAAAGGAAAAAAAGTTCATTTTCCCACTATAGATGCCCTTTAAAACAACTGTACAATAAATAGTTGGATCCATGAAGATAACATCATTAACAGGAAAAGAGGTCCTGCAAACAAGCTTAACTACTGTTGCATCTACTTAAAGGGTATCTATACTGAAAAATAGGTAATTTTAAATTGTCCATAACTGAAAACTATTATTCTTCCCAAACACCACTGTATAATTTTTTGGTTGATCTGCAACCTATTTCTTTAGATATCCAGTCTAAAACTTATTATATTTCAGCTGTCAATCAAGTTCCTTGCTCTCAAAAACTATTCTTCTGTGAGTAGTTTAACTGTAGCTGGAATGGTGACAGAGTTTTGACAGTCGAAATGCTGTGTGCAGGCTTGAAAGTTGTTTTGTGGGAAAAAAAAGTCAGGTCGGGTGGAAGTGGGAGTGGTTAAAATAGGGAGGGGGATACTGCTCCTTTTCTTAAGTAGGATGTTTCTTAGAATATTTTCCTGAACTGAGATTATATCCTGAATACACAAATGGACAAAAAAAGTAACTTCTTAATAGATGAAAATCATTTATTCGCAGTTATTTGTGGCTCCTCAGCAACTAAAGAAGTCAGAGAGATTCACAAAGAGACATTCTTGATCCCCTGTGTGGCTGCAGCTTTGGTTTGAAATGGTCTCTCTGTAATTTCCCTTTGTTGATGTATGATTGCTATTTTTTGGTGTTAAAATTGTTACATAAATCTACAATGGCAATATTAAATTGCTTGAGATAGCTGTTTCAAACACTTTTTAAAATAGACACAGCTTCTGCAAATGTCTTCCAAACATTACACTAACCCCTTGGTAAATTGGGGGTTAAAGTGGCTTTTAGAGGACATTTAGCGCAAACAATTCTCAATAAATATCTCCAAGTGTATTTCTTACTGCCTTAATAAACAGCTCAATAATGAAAACATCAAAGGAGGATTCAATATGTGATTCCTTATCATTGATGTCCGATAAATTAAGAAGAATTTTCAAAAAACATCGTATCCCTGTCTGCTTTAAACCGAACAACACACTGAGGCAGCAATTGGTACATCCGAAAGACCCAATACCTAAACACAAGAAAAGTGACATCATATATGCAGTGCAGTGCAGTGATAAATGCTCTGATTTGTATGTGGAGGAGACCAAACAGCAACTGCATCAACGTATGGCCCAGCACAGAAGAGCCAATTCCTCGGGTCAGGACTCAGCCGTGTATCTGCATCTTAAGGATAAAGGACATACCTTTGAAGATTGTAATGTTAACATACTGGCGAAGGAACGTGACTGGTTCAAGAGAGGTGTTAAGGAGGCCATTTATGTGAAAATAAAGAAACCAGCCAAATAGAGGTGGGGGGGGGTTGACACCAACTGTCTGCCAGTAAAATGCTGTTTTAACACCTTACTCTGGGCGTTCCTATAAACACCTCTTAGCCACTATCCAATCACGCCCTTAACACCTGGCTGGATATGCTAATTGGGATTTTCCAGGGTACATAATTGCCACAGATTCTTGTACAAGTCATTCTGAATTGAGAAAGCCAGTCGGATGACTAGCGAAACGTCTTCAAGAACTACATTTCAAGTCCAGTTGATCTAATTGAATACAACATATATACCATGACCTGGATGAATGAGAACCTTCACAAGCAATGGTACAATAAATAAAAACAACCAAGATGGATTGAGCTGGAGCAGAGTCTACTACCAAATATAATATTAAGCAAGATTTTGTGGTTATCTATCCACAGAGTTTCCACTACATGAAAGATATCCAACCCATATTTGAAATTCACATTAGATTTGTGGTATGACACTGTTAAAAATTACAAATTGTTGTAACCTCCGTCATTTAATGACACCCATATATCACAACCCCGATTTTCCTTCAGGAATCCATACCCAGGAGTGCATGGCTGGAAAGAGATATATTTAAAGTAGAACATATAGCACCTGGGAGTCATATCCTCCAATGGGAACGAATCCTAGACCAATATTAGTTACCTCCAAATGAATTGTTACACTGTTAACACTCATCTCACACCATTCAAAAATATCTGTAGCTTGATCTCAAGAATATACTCCATAATGAATGAATATCGCCACTCCCCTAAACCAATCTTTATGGATAAATGGGAGAATATGCTGGGAGGGAACTTGGAGAAGGGACAATGGACAAATATATTCAACTCCCTAAGTAAATGTTCCTCGAATATAATAGTGCGTGAAAAAAGCTTCATAATTCTACACCACTGGTACCTGTCCCCCCCAGAAAATACATATAATTTACCCACAATCTTCCTCCCTCTGTTATAGAGGATGCGGGCTAACCCGACGATCTAAAGCATTGTTGGTGGGACTGTACGGAGGTGCAAAAAGTATGGAAAGACTGTGAGACAATAAATCAGGAGGTTCTCCATACCACAATAAACCTAGACCCATGGTCTGCAGTTTTTGACAAAACCATAACACATCTATCCCTACCAGGAAACAAACTAGCATACAGTGTGTGTGCTAGTGCTAGAACTCTTATAGCTGCTTCTTGGAAGCAACCTGCTCCCTCCAGACAACAATGAGTGACAAATGTCTATGTAAAAAAAAAACATAGACAATGTCTGAAATTGCACTCCTAATTTTCAAATTATCTCACTTTATTGGCATGGTCCAGCAGTATGGCAGCTTCCACACTGTCATGGGTAATCACAGGGCTAAATTCATGTTTGTACAGTTGTAAGCTCTGATTTCTTTCCCATAGCTATTCCCATTTGGTGTTGACTTAAGCTGGGTACACACAGTAACGATAAAGCCCTGATACCGTCGAATACGACGGTATCAGGGCTTTATCGTTATGTGTGTACGCTCGTTCCCCGAATGATCGGGTCGGCCGAACGCTCGTTCTGGAAAGGCCGAAAATTTCCATCGGCCGCGCTAGACTCCCTATAGAGGAGTCTAGCGCGGCCGATGGAAACACACAGTCCGAGCGTTCTCCTTATGAAGTTCATAGGGAGAACGCTCGGGACTGTGTGTATGCAGATCTTTGAAAGATTGCAGACAGGATCTTGCACATCCTGTCTGTCATCTTTCAGAAATCTGTACTGTGTGAACATAGCTTTAGCTGACCTAGAAAGAGGTCTGACTTCAAAGGGGCAAGGTGTTAAGTCACTGTAATATGCATACACCTCTGCAGACTTGAGGCCTCCAAATCAGCATGTGGTCTGATAAGGTTGGCTATTTGACCTCTGTGTTAACCCTGGGAGAGATTATAACACAATTATAACACAAGTGACATAATCATCATAACTTGGCTTGTGGGTCAACTACCATAAGGATACCATCCAATATGGACTCTAGTGGATGGGAGAATTCCGTGGAACCCAAACACCATATCTCTAGGCCTTAGGGTATCCCAGATACCCACTTTAAACCATTATACAAATGTACATATTGTTGCTGTGTCATGTTTAGTCTTGTAATTTTTGTAAATTCACAAGGGTGATTAATATTGGGGTATAAAAAATGTATGGTAAGTTGTTTATTTTGCAAGGCATGGGTACTGACAGCATTGTTTTTTTTAAGTGGCCCATACTGAGGGTAATAAAGTTTTGGACATACCCTGAGCCCAACCTACACTTTTAGGTGATTGGCTAAGGAAGCCTGGGTACCAGCCTGTGTCAGAGGTAGATAAGGACATGCACAACAATAGAAGGGAGTTCGTCATAACATCTTAAGGAACATCTAGCCAATCGGACGGACCATATATTGGGGACTTTGGACATTTGGACTTTGTCACTCTTTTTCCACATTGGATTTACAAGTATCTTTGACTTGGCACACGGACATAACGCCATATATATCTAAGTATTTATTCTTTTATCCCCTTCTACCCTCACCTGTGTGTTACCATTAATGTTCAGTAAGTTCATTTAGTTTTTATGTATATTTTTTATGCACTCTTTTGCAAACTTTTAATAAATGATATAAAATAATTTATAGGCTATTCTGAGTATATCCCAAAATGAACCTGTGTCTCTGAAGTTACACTACTATAGAAGAAGTATTTTTAGCTATATATATAACTGTATAGAGTAATAGATGTGGTTATCCTTTGTCTTGCAGGCTCATTATAAGTCAGGGGGGTGCAGATAACCCTATAGATATATTTAGTAGGTCCTTCCCCTATTTTTAGGAAGGTGGCGGCAGCAAGTACATAGATATTAGGTGTGTGCTATATTGCTTTGTTCACCAACCCCCTCCTTGTCCATTCCGTTTTATTCACCTGTCAGTTATTTTGAGTATGTTTTCCGGTAACTGATAGGTGGGTAGGCGTCGCGGAGAGGAGTGTTTGTGACAGCTAAGATATGGTGGTTGTGTGAAAATGAGTTGGTAGTAGGGTCAGAGGCACAATGAAATCGAATTTAAAAGTGCCCTTTGTCGGATCAGAAGTGTTTTGTCCTTAGCCAAACAAAACTACTTCTCTTCACTCATATCCTCCCAATACCATAACCTACAGCTTCCAACCACTACAATTGCACTGCCCAACCTCCCTTCATTGCTCACCCCCTCCATCTCTACTCCTACCACTGCACTGTCTAGCCTCCCTTCATTGATTAATCCCTTTAATCCCTAAAAAACCCTCCCTTGACCCGTCTGCTCTTTCTAGCTACCGGCCTGTCTCCCTTCTCCCTTTTGCTTCCAAACTACAGGAAAGATGTCTATGCTGACCTGGTTAGTCACCTGTCTGCTAACTCTCTCTTTGACCACCTCCAGTCAGGCTTCCGCCCTAACCACTCTAAAGTGACCAATGATCTACTTTGCTAAATCTAAAGGTCACTACTCTTTGCTCATTCTTCTTGATCTGTCCTCTGCTTTTGATACTGTTGATCACCCTCTACTTCTTCAGATCCTGGCCTCCTTAGGTATCAAGGACACTGCACTTACTTGGCTTACCTCCTATCTCTCCGGTAGGACCTTAAGTGTCTTTCACTCTGAAATTAGCTCCACTCCCCGCCCCTTCGCTGTGGGGGTCCCGCAAGGCTCGGTACCCGGTCCTCTTCTTTTCTCCATCTACACCTATGGCCTTGGACAACTCATTAGTTAATTTGGGTTCCAGTATCACCTGTATGCGGATGATACCCAAATTTACATCTCCGCCCCAGATCTCCCTACACTGACATCCCAGGTCCCCGACTGCCTTAGTGACATCTTTGCTTTCATGTCCTCCCCCTTCCTCAAACTAAACGTGGACAAGACTGAACATGTCCTTTTCCCACCCTCACGATCTTTTCCCCTCCCTAGTTTTACACCCATATCCCCATCTCTCCATGTCCGCTGCCTGGGAATAACGCTAGATTCCGATCTTTCCTTCAAAGCTCATGTCAATTCGTTTGACAACTCCTGTCGGCTCCAACTCAAAAACATTTCCCGCATTCAACCCTTCCTCTCAAATGAAGCTACAAAATCCTAGTCTATGCCCTAATCATATCCCGGCTAGACTACTGCAACATACTCCTGTGTGGTTTACAAAACGCCTGGAACCGCATCAATCCATTCTCAACTCTGCTGCCCGGCTCATTCATTTCTCTTCTCGTTTCTCTAATGCCTCTCCTCTCTGTCAGTCCCTCCACTGGTTGCCCATTACGCAAAGGATCCAATTCAAACTGCTTACGCAGTGCTTTACCCGCCACCACCATTTGCCTATGTGGTGTGTGTAGAAATGCATTAACATTTCCAAAGAGATATTGCATATTTTTGGATTTAAATAGTTTAGTTGTGTCGCAGACAGTTTTGGATATATCGTAATTGAGATGTAAGCCTGGGAGTGTCAAGTCTATTCTCTCTAGGGTGTTGTAGGGTGGTAAGTTTTATATGGATTCTTCCCCATAACAATCCAGATATTATAAAATTTGTTTGGGATATAGAACGAGTGTTGTATAACATACAGGACTTTGGGCAGGATTATTTTAATCAGATGAGTGGTAAGGTCTTCCAAGTATGCAGTAGGAGCACTATACTTAGGTCATAGAATTGCAAGGTTGTTGCTGGTGTCATGCCTAAGTATTTGAAACAGCAATGGACATGGAAGGGGCTGCAGGGAGGAGTATCTAGTGGGCAGAGCACCAACTTCATAGTGAGGTCTGAGTACATCCCAAATTTATGATTTGCATTGCTGTGATTAAGGGAATGCCGTAGATCTCAACAAGTATCATCTGCATACAATCGTATACGTGTCTCTAGGTGGCTCATTCGAAATCCAGTTCTTCATATGAGGGCTGATACATATCTAAGCGGCAAAGATATTATATTTCTTGGAAATCTCAATGGGGATGTCATTAGGGCCAGCTGACTTGCCAAAGGTCATGTGACCGAAAAACTAACTTCAAGTATAAAAGGTTATTCTATGTGTATTTTAAGTGTTTCACGCTCCTGGGCAGTATGCCTTGATCTAGATGCATATAACATTTTTATAGAAGGTTAGAAAGGTATATAGGATTTTGTGTGTGAAGTTTACCAGATTGCTGTTTTCAGTGTTGAGGGCAATTACCATTTTTTGAGAGTAGTCAGCCCTGGTGAGGTAGGCGAGTAATTTTCAGAGAAAATAGTTTTATCTGGGCTTTCAGGAGAGTATCATATTGCCTTGAGAGTGGTTGCCACTTTGGTCTGTGTAAATCAGTAGTGTTTGTTATATAATTTGCCTCAGCAGCCTGTATAGCAGATTGTAGGGCTGACTCCTCCTCATTGGTAGTCTTCATAATAAACCACTGTAGCATGTACACAGCCACATCTTAAAGGTCTTTCAAGCTGTTCGCCAATATCGTTAGGGTGGGGGAATATGGTCATCCAGAAGGGATTCAATTTCCAGCGTTTGGGGCAGGGTGAAGTGTCCAGGGAAGTGAGTGAACAATATAGGGGAATGACTGATATGCCTCTGTTGAGGTGAAGAATATCTTGAATTTCTGGCATGACAATGTGGTTCACTATTAAATATTCTATTCTTGAGTGGGAGAAATGGGTGGCAGAGTAACAGGGGAATTCTTGTAGTGTGGATTGGAGTAGCCTCCATGGTCCTAGCAGGCTCCAGGGATTCTTTCCAATTGCCATTTGGAGTCAGGAACGTTAGGGTTAAAAAGGGTTTAAAGGTTGGACTAGATGGACGTATGTCTTTATTCAACTCAATTACTATGTTACTATGTAAATAAGCAGATAAAAAAAATGATAGTGGTTGCTGGGAAGTCTTAATTTTCCAGTAATGATCAATTTAAAGTAACTTTTTCCAGTATAGATGTGCCCTTTAAGTTACTCTCAAAAGAAAGTTTTTCCAAACTAGCCCATAAACCTAATTAAATATGGATCAGGTTTGAAACCACTAAGAAAATCCACACAAGTACACCCCTCACATTTTTGTAAATATTTTGATATCTTTTCATGGGACAGTACTGAAGATTCGACACTTTGGTACAATGTAAAGTAATCGTGTACAGCTTGTATAACAAGTGTAAATGTGCTGTACCCTCAAAATAGCACACACTATCATATTCCTTATGTGCATGCATATGTGTGTGTATAATATGTATTATACACACACACACACAGACCATGAATAATTACAAAACCAAAAATTTACATTTAGTAGTGACAAATGCTTGGATATTAGTAAAAGTATGAATTTCTATAAGAGCATTAAAAAGCTTACACACAACTCAATTCTAAAACATTTCTATTGCAATTTAAATTTTGTACAAGCTTTTATTAAAGAATTTTGATTGTGAAAAACTATTGTGCTGATAATTTCCCCAATTTTTAGCTTTTTTTTGCCTTCCTCTGTTAGGTAGGGTTTAAGAGGAGGGTTTAAAAGGTTGGACTATATGGGTGTATTTTTTCAACCTCAATTACTATGTAAATAAGCACATCAACTAGTGGTGGTTGGGAAGAATTAGTTTTCAATAATGATCAATTCAAAATAACTTTTTTTCAGTATAGATGTGCCTTTTAAGTTACTCTCAAAAGAAAGTTTTTCTAAAGTAGCCCATAAACTTAATTAAAATGACAATTGTGTGGATTTTCTTAGCGATTTCAAACCTGATCTGTTCTTGTGTACTAATTCACCCCTCACATTTTTGTAAATATTTTGATCTTTTCATGGGAAGTACTGAAGATATGAGACTTTGATACAATGTAAAGTAGTCTGTGTACAGCTTGTATAACAGTGTAAGGGCTAGGCCACACTAGCGCGTTTTTCGCGCGTTTGCGAACGCGAACGAATCGCGCACACAATCGCTTGCGATAACGCTCGCGATTTTGTGCGCGATTCCTGTGCGTTGCAGTGTGGCCTCACCCTAAATTTGCTGTCCCCTCAAAATAACATACACTACCATATTCCTTGTGTCTAAGCATGTGTGTGTATATGTATTATACACACATATATGCATAGACACACAAGGACAATGAATAATTACAAAACCAAAAATTTATATTTAGAAATGACAAATGCCTGGAGATTAGAAAAAGTAGGAATTTCTATAAGCATAAAAAGCTTACATACAACTTAATTCTAAAACATTACTATTGCAATTCAAATTTTGTACAAGCTTTTATTGAAGAATTTTGATGGATTGTGAAAAACTATATTGTGCTATTTTCAGTAGAACATATGAAACTATAACAAAAGCATAAAAAAAAGTTAGTCAAGTATTTAGCAAAGCCAATTTAATAGTTTCAAGAATTTCACCTATTTGGAAGGAAAAAACCAAAAATACTTTTCTTTCTATAGTATATTTCATTCAGAAATGCACAAAAAGCATTACAACTTAAATTTTATCAGGACACACAATACCAAGCAAGAAAAACTGCTTTCAGATCAGGGTCCAAGATCATTTCTATATATGTCTTAGATATTCTAAGAACTTACACAAATTTGGTTAAATAAAAGTATAAAATGAATAAAGCCAGACAAAACCTATAAAACAGGCCGACTGATAAATTTCAAGGTTGTTTATTGAGGATTGAATGTAGTTTTCCACACATGCCAAAAGACATTTCACATTCAAGGGCCAGAAGCTCAAATCATTGCATTATAAATCCTTGAATCTTCTGGAAATGATGGATGGCACAACAAAAACTATGCCAATATGAATCCTCATGCGCATTTCAGCTTTAGCTTCATTGGGATACATTTCATAGTATAATGGATTTTTTCCTATCCCACACTAAAATGATTGGAATACCAATGTTTGGTCTATGTAACTCTGCAATGACTATCCAGACACCTCTTGAAGTGGACCACTCCAAATTCCACGTAGAGTTTTTTTTTTTTTTTTAAAAGTAATTCCAGGGTGCGGTATAAAGTTCATTTGTCCTACAAACCAATGATAACACGCAAAACCCTAATTTGATGATACTAGGGTTGAGGGATCCTTCCCTACTCACAAAAGTGGAAAACCTAAAGAGCGAAAACAATTAAGAGTAGAATGACAATCCTTTAGGAGCCATCTGCATTTCTGCAGGAGGCATTTCTTGCAAAAGTCTTTAACACTGCAGTATAGGATATAGTGCTTTTCCCCACTTTATCGGATGGCCTGCTAAAATTGGCCTAAGCATAAGTTCTTCTTGCTCAAAAAACTAAAACAAAAGCGACCTAAACAGAAGAGGTAAGTTTATTTGATATGAGTTTTCCTGAAAAATTTGTGGTGAAGACGATCACGCAGTGCTGAGCAAGTCCTGTAGAGCTTTCTGCTGGGCTGCATTTAGTTGGGACACACATTCTGTGAATAATACTCCTGATGCCTTTTAAACAAAAACACAACATTACAAAAGGATAATTAAAGGACAATAATACTCTCATATAGAGTTGGCCGAACCAAAAGTTCGGTCCGTTTTCCAACTATATGGAAAGTTCCAAAACGGAGCCATTGAAGTCAATGGGAGTAAAATAGTTTAAAAAGTTCTAATTAAATACAATTAAAATATCAATGGTAACAATGTAAATGGCTCTGGGACCAGGGAAATGGTCTGGGGAACACATTTGAATATCCAGAAAGGAAAAAAAATAAAAATAAAAAATATATATTTTATTCTCACGTGTGGTACTTTCAAGCTCCCGCATTCGATTTTCGATAATTATCCCATAAACGATTCGAAGATCGTTTGATTATAATCGAAAGTTCGAGAAATCCGGGTCCGGGATAGTTTGAGAAGTCAGAGTCCGTTTGAACTCAATAAGTTCGGCTCGAACTCTGGTTCGAGTTTAGTCCATCTCTACTCTCAAATAACACTTCAAACCTATCCCCTCAACTATCTTTATTAATAGGCTCTCTCTATAAGTCTGGCTAATCTACCTGCCCCCTCCCACGGTAAAAGTCTTTCCATTGGTAAAATTATGAAGGTGGGGAGACTGGCACTACAGGCCAGAGAATCCAGGGTGTGTGTGTGGACCTAGCAGGCATTGCTCGTATGTGCATGCAGCAATTAACCGACACTTACAATTTGATAAAACTATGATTGTTAAAAGGTATGAGAGCATTTTTCAATGGCTCTTGTATTAAGGGAACTTGTATGGAGAAAAGAGTTCGCTTTAAGGCTGCAGCCTTAACAAGTTTATCCTACAAACAAACTGCTTAAAGGATAAGTACACTCTAAAATCAAATGAATTGTATTTGGAAGCTGCAGCTTTAAGTAATCTTTTCCTTTTTTTTTTGCTTCTAGGGCCCTCCTGTGAAGATCTGAACATCTTGGATTGTGCTTGTAGTGTCCTTAGCTACACCCCCTTGATTTCCTATATATATATTAGCTGCATGGTAATCCGAATATAAATTCACTTTACATAAAATAATATAACTTGGCATATATGGAATAAAATATATATCAAAGAAGTGCACTAAGTAAAAACCAGACAGGGGCCAGTGGTATAAGCAGCATATAACTATTTAGATCGTTGTATGGGTATACCCCTAGCAGTACACGACCCCACTAGTATGCATCCATGTAAGACAGCAATTCCAAAAATAGGAAATCCCACATATAACACAACCAAGTCCAAAGTCCAATGTGGGTATCCATAAAATCCTGTAGAAAAACTGGCAGAAAGTTGATGCATAAATACTAAAAATAGTGGGATTTGTAGCATTGTAGATTGTTTGACCGATGCACGTTTCGGGACGTCCTCGTCCCTTCTTCCGAGGACCCCCCGAAACGCGCGTCGGTCAAACAATCTAGGGGCCAGGGTTCTGCATGGCCGTTACTTCATTTGTGGGACCTACCGGCAGCACTGAAACTCTTTATGGACGGTGGAGTTCGAACATCTGCATCTTGGCTCCCGTTTGTGTGAACATCGTGGGAGACCTGTGAGGACTTAATCCACGGATGGGTGAGATTGTTCTAATTACGTACACTGTTGGTGTGCACATGTGACTGAAGAAGCCTCTCTTGCTCCTATCTGTTCTACCGTTCTTATATACTATTAGACATTGCTGTGCTGCTACAAATCCCACTATTTTTAGTATTTATGCATCAACTTTCTGCCAGTTTTTCTACAGGATTTTATGGATACCCACATTGGACTTTGGACTTGGTTCTGCTATATGTGGGATTTCCTATTTTTGGAATTGCTGTCTTACATGGATGTATACTAGTGGGGTCGTGTACTTCTAGGGGTATACCCATACAACAATCTAAATAGTTATATGCTGCTAATACCACTGGCCCCTGTCTGGTTTTTACTTAGTGCACTTCTTTGATATATATTTTATTCCATATATGCTAAGTTATATTATTGTATGTAAAGTGAATTTATATTCGGATTACCATGCAGCTATTTATTAGGGTTTTATACCCTGTATAGTAATTTTGTGGGAATCTATGTCAGAAGGAGGAGCCCGCCCCCTTTTTTGGTGCGGTGGAGGTGGTACTGGGTTACCTTGTCTTTGGGGTATATATATACTTATATTAATGTATCTTACTTACCTCTAGCACCGGTACGAAAGTACTTGAGTCTGACCCCCTTTATGTCTATTTACCTATGCTGAGTGTGGTGTACTCCACACTCGTATATTTAATCTCCTTTTGATGGTCCAAGAAAGCATGCCCGTTGCGCCCCTACGTGTGATGTAACAGCGTATGCGCCATCAGCACGGGCACAGACACGTGCACGCATGACATGATTGCGCCGCACCTGTGAGTACGGCACGGCACAATGCCCCACGCATGGGTGCAACTGGACAAGCTTTCTCGGACCATCAAAAGGAGAGGCAGGAAATCGGGGGGGCGGAGCTAAAGACACTACAAGCACAATCCAAGATGTCAGGAACTTCAGATCTTCACAGGTAGGCTCAGGAGGGCCCTAGGGGAAAAAAGGAAAACATTACTTAAAGCTGCAGCTTCCAAGTACAATTCATTTGATTTTAGAGTGTACTTATCCTTTAAAAAGGAAAAATCACATTGCTACTTTTCTTAAAGCAAATGCAATACTAGCAAAAAATAATTTTGCTAATATACTAAACTTGTTTAGTTGCCATAGATTTTGATTTTCTAGAAAGGAATGGAAGAATGCATTTTCAATTATACGTAACATGCACACAAGGATGATTATATATTGGTTTACCTGAACTTGTCGAATTACATTAGCAAGTCGTTTTCCACACAAGTCTTCATTTTTAATAGATTCATAAACACCACCATCTGCTATTATGCTAAATATTCTAGGTAAATTGGAATTGTTGGGTCCAAGCACAATAGGATTGTTACTAAAAAGAAAACAATACATTAGAAAATACTCTAAAAGCCTCGTGCACATGATCGTGGGGGCTGACCCCCAATTTCGGACGGCAATCGCACTTTGTCGCCCGGGGTTCGTTGCCTGATCCGCTGGGCGGATCATCAACGAACCCCGACTGAACGCCCATAGCAAGAGGTCTGTCTGTACTACACTGCCAGTTTATTTTCACCCCTTTGAAGGCATTATATAGTTATGTTCATATAGTAATCCGTTAAAATACAGGTGAAATGTATGCATATTTTTTGTGTTACGCAATTGTCATTAGAAATAATATCCATAGCAGCTATCTGTATTGGGGTTAGTTTTTATCTGTATAAATACTTGTTTAAATTTCTTTGCATTGCAGTTTCACACCAATTGTGATGTAAACCGTTTTCAACATCACTCGGGATATCGAAAACTATTATGCAAATGTGTTTAGCTTGCTGGATAATTGGATAAGATGTTCAGTGAGGCCAGGACAACGTGCATGTGCTTACACAAGTAAGGCACTGATCACTTATGCCTCATACAAAGGGACCATGTGCTGTGATAGTTAGGGGCTCTCAAATATTAAAGCAATAGGTGCTAGTAGGCTACACTTTCCGGTCTCCACCAAGCCAGATACAAATCTCCAAACAAATATAGGTAGCAGTGTAGCGTACAGAAAGCACAAACTCCAAGCTGTGAACAAACAGAAGATTTATTCAGAAAACGTGTGCTACATGTTTCGGTTAAAGGTCCTTTCTCAAGCACAAGGGACCATGTGACAATGTTGCAGAAATCAAAATATATGTACATTCTTTAAATAAGAAGGTAAACCAAACTTGTATACTACCATAATCTGAAAGCATCCTCGCTAAGAGAGGAAAATAACTAAGTAAATAATTATCTACTCCAAGAATAAAAAGTTTCATCTTCAGATAAGGAAAGGTTTCTTAACAGTAAGAACGGTGAAACTGTGTAATGGTCTTCAAGCAGATGTGGCAATGGCAAGTCCCCTCCTTTCCTTCAAATGTACCCAGGGTGAGGACCTTCTAGGTCCTCACCTGTGGGTCCTTAATTAAGGAGATCTGCTTACCGGAAGAGTCCATTGCTGCTCCAATATGGTTCTTCACAGTGCATTTTCTCATTGGCCTCGTCAGTTGTGGTCAGAGCAGCAAAGGCAACTTTAGGGTAAGTAAAGCATCAGAAGTTTGGTCCTTACCCTGGGTGCATTGCATGTGCACTCGCGATTTAGCCAATAGACCCTTATTATAACGCATGGGGATCCTTATCAAAAATAGAGATTGCTTCTGCTACAATACAGACCAGAGTGCAGCACAGTAGTAGTGCACACATTGCATTGCAATCCGCCTTTTGACAGTGTGGTCTAGCCCTTAAACATGAAGCGCCCCCCCAAAAAAACACTGTACACAAGTGTGACGTGGACCAACTTAAATCTATTTTAACCTAAGCATTTTAGAGTTTAAATTGAATGTACTATGCTATAATTGATTAAACTGAGAATTAAGCCCTAGTAAGGTTTTATGACATTAAATGCAACTTTCTAAATGTTACAGCCTTTTCTGTTGAAATATTAGATATAAATTTACATATTGCAACATCTATATTTTTTAACCTTTTTTTACCTTTCAATGAGGTCACAAAGGAAGTTAAAAGTGTGAACAGCTTCTTCTTTGTCTTCATGCAGTGGTAGCCAAGACAACCAGTGTGGCAGGACTTCTTCAACATTAATACAATCTGGTCGGAACTTCATGATTTTTCCTACTGCAGAAATGCAGTTCTCTGTTGCATTAACATTCTCTTTGGTTTTTGAATCTGGGGCTTGAATAACCCTAACAAGCAGCGGGAGAGCTTCTGCAATCAGAGAACATAATAAATAAGCAATTTAACAGTAATCATTTTATAGTTTACTACAGAGGACTTGTGTTTTAACACGGTAAAACACATTGCCATTTAAATAGTTTGGCCCCCAACATTAGTATACAAGGATATTTACAGGGCATGAAACACCAAACTCTGTGTTCCCTGCTATGTAAAAGCCATAAATGATCAGGGAACTCCTTGGTGGCTTAATAGCCTTATATTACACTGGGGGAGAATTAACCCTTGTATTTTTGACTTATAGCCCAGAATAAATTAACAATACAGCCCTTATCTTTCTACGTAATCCCTAATTAAATTAGTAAATTCCAACCACTCCTTACTAAACAGTCATCTTAGGACAGGTACACATGGGATGTTATTGGTGACATATCAATCACATAGGCCAGGCCAACAGTTACATTAAATCTGTTGTTTTTTTTTTTGCTGAATTGAAGTGCGAAAAATAAACGCCTTTGAAACTGAGGCATTACATCCGCACTCCTTACCTTCTGGTTTTCCGTGCCGCATTAAATCACACTAAGTAATTAATGCATCAAGGAAACCTGGAAGGCAAGAGAAGAGAGGAGGGAATTATTGCAGAGAAAGAAAGCCGATGTATGTCACGTTTATATAGGGCTTAAGACTGCAGAGTCAACTTGGCAAGCTGACAGGAAATCCAACAATGTTTATGCCATTTGCATTTTAAAGGAGAAATAAAGTCTCCAAACAACATTTTCCCTATAGAAAGAGCACATTCACAAACATACAACAACCTGTCTCACCTTTCCCTTTGCTGTGGTTGCTGGGTGATTTATAAAATTAACCTGAGGGTATAAGAGGTCAGCTCCTATAAGCTACCTTAGCTGGGTAACACCCAAGTGAATGCAGTACATGCATATGGCATGTGTAAATGTATTTAAATGATCCTGCCCCTAACAATGATATATTCCTTTGTTTTTCATACAAAAAAAAGTAATCTTTGCAGTTTATTTCATAGCTAGCATGGATGTAAGAAACAGAATATTAACATTTTAGTAAAATTAAAAGTCTTGGGAATTGAACCTGCAACCTCGTGTTCTCTACCCTTCCTTTATACCCCAGGGCAAGTATGTGTAACACTAGAATCTTTAATAAATGGAAACAACATATGAACTTTTGGACTGTTTATTTCTTAAACAAGTGTTAATCCTTGTCAGCCACCACTGCAAATGCAAGGAGAACACCAGAAAAAAAAAGTAAAATGAGATGACTTATATTGTCCCACAAGTAATGCATGCTAGCTGGTAAATAAACTGCAGGGTAACAAGTAGCTTATAAAGTCTTATCAAGGACTTCCATATTGCTGTGCATAGAGACAATGAATACTGGGGTCAGGGGGCATGGCTCTTCAAAGACTGCATTGTCTGCGAGTTGTACTGGCACTAACCTGGAAGCCTTCTTAGTTACAGAATCCATTACTTACATGTACTAAATTCAACTTAATAGAGAATATATAGGTGTTTTAGGGAGAAAAGCTTTCACACTAAGCTACCCCCCCCGTAAATGCCTTGTGCTTAAGGCACAAAAACAGCCCTGATTGCACCAGAGACAAGGTACTATATACATCTAAAATATAATGGCGAGGGGGCGCTCGTGAGCAGCTCAAAGATGGCCGCAAGGTGAAAGAGCTCCTCACCTCGGAACTGGGAAAATTAGCAAATAGCCCGATAACAACCAAACCCTGACCAGAAATACCTCAGGGAACAGCAGCCAACGCCAACCCAAAGATGCCAAAACAGACCAATAGGGTGGAAGCGCGATTAAGGGCGACAAGCCTCCAACACAAACCGCGAAACCAGAAGCACGAGGCCGAAGCGGACCCGGACGGATCTGACACGGAGGAGTGCAGACTCACCCCAAACACTCAGAACAACGGCAAACACCTTGTCACAGATACGAACAGTGTTAAAGGAAGAACTGCAGAAAGCACTGGCCCCACTCCGGTCGGACATCCAGGAAATCGGACAAAGGCTTATGGACATAGAAAATAAATATGATGAGATGGCAGATGCCATGCAGACCACTCAAACAAACATGGACACTATACAATCACAACTGACAAACTACTATTGCAAATAGAGGATCTTGAAAATAGATCCAGAAGATGTAACGTACGTATAGGGGGATACCGGAGTCACAAGCCGACGCCAGGAGGTAACACTAAACATCTTCAGGACGCTTCTGCCGGAGGAACGAGGAGCCGCTGGAGTGCGACAGGGCTCACAGGGCCTTGGCTAAACCACCGGTAGACACTGTACCAAGAGACATTGTAGTGAAACTACACTAATACAAAAAAAGACAAACTACTACAAGAATCCAGGAAAAAAACTCCTTGGAATATAATGGGACCAAATACACACTTTTTGCGGACATAGCACCACAGACGCTAAACAAAAGGAGAATGCTGCGACCAATCACAAAAACACTACAAGATCTGAATATAAGGTATAGATGGGGATTCCCTTTAAAAACCAATCAACCAACAACAAAACCACACAGTGGAAACGCTCCAAGAAGGAATCCACTTACTGCAAAAACTCGGATTACAAATACATTACCCAAAACTCTGGTCGAGCAAGGATCAATACCAAAAACCCGCAAAGAATATGGCAGACAACAACCCCCATCAAAACCACAGAGAGAAACGGCGACTATGGGCGACAGACTCATCACGACCCTCCATACAGACAGAGGACACTTGAGAAGCAATAAGCCTCTCACAACAAGGATGAGTACCAAAAACATACCCCAAACAAAAGTTAACCTAAAAATAGAAAATAACTGTGCTATACTAATCTAACTCAATGACACTAAAAAACAATAGAACAAGGCAAAGAACAAACAGCCTGACACGATTAAGGCCAAAAGGAGGATATAACCAAAGTTTAAGCTAAACACACTTAAAGACCAAAGGTTCCCTCCTTCCAAACTAAGGAAAGTTTTAAATGTTCAAAAAGTTAAAAGTTTGAAATATGTGATATTGTTATTGTCAATAAGCTGTTTTTGAATAGAAAAATACAGTAACTAACCAAAATATGCCAAGTGTAAACAACCCAGAGATGGAGAGCGCAACATAAACAACAAAAGACCAACCAAAATGACCCATTAAGGTATGCCCTTCTCTGGTGTCTTTAGAAACTCAGCCCTAACCCCACAGTCCAATATCTCACCCCCATCATGTCGATATATATAGTTTTAGGGGGACAATAGTAACCAAGATGCCAGACCAATATAATTTAAATAACTAAGGTTAACGTACACATAAAACACTCATAATGTATAGAAAAGAAATAACAAAAAGTAAAACAAATGGTGCAAAGTAACACTTGAGAAATGCAGAAACCGAACCAATAACCACCAACTACGAAATAATAAGAACCAAAAGATAACTCAAAATGCAATAGTATGCTCCCCCTCTGTCAACCCCCCACACACCCTTATAAGAAATCTCAAACGAAAATTTGGCATAACCATAGCCATCTGTTATACCATAAGGTTAAACTATATAGGATATAAACTATAACCCCAGTATCCGGGGCATACGTATGACCCCCCAACTGAGAGCTTCCTCTGTCCCCCATGGAAATGCGGGAGAGCGAAACACATTAAGTCCGAACCTAATACAATCTGTTCAGAAGAACGATTTTTTGTTTATTAAGTTAACAGTTATATTATGTTATGTTTTTCTTGTGTTTTTATATTTTCTTATGTTTTTGTTAGGATGCAGACATGTACTTGCTCCGAGCCGGAAGAAAGGTCTCCCATGCAGCCACCAGACAAAATCTCACCGGAGAAAAACCACCAGAACAAACAAGCAACAGTAAGCAGACCCAATCCAAAACCCAATGACCACACAAAACATCACTTACATGTATATCACACAATGTCAGAGGGTTCACACTATCAAAAAAGAACTACCGCATTCAAACAAATACAACAGATATAAAAACCACATATCATCTTTCTACAAGAAACACACTTTTCGCAAAAATCCGCACGAAATACATACACAAACAGTACACGCAACATATCTCAGCAAAAGGACCCAGCAAAAAATGGGAGTATCCATATTATTCCACAACTCACTAAATGTAAACATCATACAAACAGACCTAGTACGAAGGGTAGATACCTATAACTCACTGCACAATCAACAACAAACCATACACACTATAAACAATATGCTCCGAATACACATCAACACAATTCATAATACCAATACTACAAAAACCGAAAAATATCCGCAAACCACAATATAGTTGCAGGGGACTTCAACTTCCCGTTAGATCTGACATGGGACAGATCCAAAACACATAGATTAACTACAATAAACGCACCTACGCAATGTACACTCCATAATGGAGAAACTAACATTATCAGACAGTGGAGAGAAAAGAAACCTAAATGTAAGAGACTACTCCTACTATTCTATACCACATGATTGTTACACAGGTTAGACCATATCTTATGCTCCACAACAATTCTCCCAATGATCACAAAAGCCACAATGGAAACGTGTGTCTGGTCAGACCACAAGATTGTACAAATCAAAATAAACACAGGACAGCAACCATTTAAAAAACACAATGGAGGCTAAGAATCTCTGCTAACAAACCCCGCTATAAAAGAACAAATCCAAAACAAATTACAAATTACTTTGACACAAACGACAATGGTGAAGTTTCACACCCAATATCTGGGCGCTCACAAAGCAGTTATACGAGGATCACTTATACAAATAGCATCAAACTACAAAAAGCAATCCATAAAATACAGACACAACTAGAAAGACAAATCCACACACTAGAGACCAAACATATGAGAAACAGGAAACAAACAGATACTAGAAAAACTGAAAATAGCTAGACAACAATTACAAGCAATAATGACAAAAACAGTAGAAAAACACTAATGTGGCAAAAACAATATTACTACCAAAAATGGAAAAGCCAGACAAACCTCTGCAAACCTTTAAAACCAAGATCGGGAATACCAAAATTACAAAAAATCGCACACTCAAGGAACCTTTACAACAGACCCAGACTCCATTATCAAACATTCCACACATTATACAAAATTATAAACAAACCCACATAAGACAAAAAGACATTCCAACCTCATACAAACAAACAAACCCAAAAACCCACTAACCTCCCAGATGACAAACAAATTAGCACAAAACATTACCCTATGGAACCACCACAAGCAATAAAACAACTCAAGGCACACAAGGCACCAGGTCCTGATGGATTCTCAGGAATATAATAAAAAAATTCGAGACCCAACTAACAACCTCACCTAACAAACATGTTCAATTGCTTCCTGAAAGGAGAACATATGCCATCAGAAATGAATACAGCGCACATTACACTGCTGCCAAAACCGGGTAAAACAACAACACGAACACACAAAACAGACCCATATCCCTTATCAACCAGGCATCAAAATACTAACCAAAATTCTGGCAACAAGACTAAACCCATACATGCCACATTTAATACATAACGACCAAGTAGGCTTTATCCCAGGAAGACAGGCTTCAGACAACACTAGAAGAATAACAATTAATAGCATATTTAAATAAAAAAAAATACACAAAGCTGTATAATCAGTTAGACATAGAAAAAGCTTCGACAGTCTAAACTGGCAATATATGAAAGAAACATTACTGGCATTCCAATTCCCACAAACATTTCTAAATATAATAGAAGTCTACTACAATAACCCAAAGGCCATACTGAAATTACCAACCACAGACTCCAAATACATAATATAGAAAGGGGTACCAGGAGGGATGCCCCCTTTCGCCCTTGCTATTTGTACTAGCAATGGAGATAATAGCCCAAGCCATACGCACAAACAACACCATACAAGGGGTCACAGTCGCAGATAAGGAATATAAAATCAGCTGTTTGCTGACGACATCGCATTAACCCTCACATCACCATTATATACCCCCAAACCTATTCAATCTTCTACAAAAAATCTCAACAATAACCGGTCTCAAAATAAATCAAGATAAAACAAAATTATGGGAATTAATTTAACGGCACAAACAAAAAAATTATAACACTCAATTTCAATCTGAAATGGAAAGAGGAGGGGCTTAAATATTTAGGAGTCCAAATAACCACTAATATGAAACTGTATATCAACAAAATATACCCCCCATACTAACACAAATAAAATCAGACTTAATAAAATGGGACAAATTACAAATATCATGGATAGGAAGAATCAATACCTTCAAAATGAATATCCTACCCGATTGCTACTTATTCAGATGCCTACCAATAAAAATCACAAAGATGGCTACAACCCATACAAAATCAGATAATAAAATACATCTGGCAGAACAAACGACCCAGAATAGCCAAAAACATCCTATACAAACCTAAATACAAGGAGGCATGGGGGTCCCAAATCTATATAAATATTACCTAGCAGCCCAACTATCCCAGATAGTTACAGGCATAACATAACCAATAAACCAAGAGGCTGGTGGAACTGGAATCAGACTTAGCAAATCCCACATTAGATTCAATAGCATGGATACCTCACACACCAAAACAATACATCCACAATCAGCCCATGTACACAAACTACAACTAACATTATGGCATAGAACCAAAACAAACATAAACTGGATCTCAAAACCATCACTAATGCCTACGATCCACAAGACCAGCCTTTATAGCAGCATACCAAGACAAAGGCTATAAATGGTGGACAGACACAGGCATCTACAAACTGATACACTTTCATAACAATGGCAAAGGAATAGATATCAATCAACTAAAGAACAAATTCCATTACCACCTAGACACCACTTTCAGTATATACAAATATCAACATACAATAAATAAAATAATGAAACCAGAGGTAACAACACCACCCTCACAACCTTCGAAAACTTCTGCCTCAAACAAACACTTACTAGAAAACACCCTTCATTAATCTACCTCTGGCACAGAAAGCAAACAAACGAACAACACAACTTTCAGGCTGCATGGGAGGCCGATCTGAAGGTAAGGATCAACCCAGAACAATGGAGGGAAACAATGAGAATTTAATAAAGGAAGTCTAAATGTAGCTCTGAGGGAAACATCCCTAAAAGTTATGTACAGACTATAGAGTACCTGCAGTGTTGGCAAAAATCTATCCAGCAATATCCCCACTGTGGTTCAGAAATTGTAATCAGACTGGAGGACTTTTTTCACATATGGTGGAAATGTGAAAATGTACAAAAAATATGGAGAGAGATCTTCAAAATAATATCTAAAATATTTTATAGACAAATTGAGCCTTCACACTGGTGGCCCTACTGGGAAAAAATGTCCCGAACTCAATAGACAAAGCAATAAAACTAATAATACATTACATTAGCAACCAAAATACACATTGGAGCACAGTGGAGAAAACAACCACTAGAACTAAAAAGATAATCAACAGAAACCAACACTATAATGATAAATGAAAGAATCTTTCATGTGCTCCAGGATACACTACAAACATTTATAGGGTCTGGACGCCTTGGACACCAGTGAATACTCCATAAACCTACGTTGTACCAGAGGAGGAGAGAATAGATAGGCAAAACAAAACTGTGATAGAAATATGTAAGTTAAGATGTAAGGTGGAAATGCAGGGGACAAACTCAAAACAAGAATGAAGAAACAAAGCAATGCATGTCGGTTTCACTATTATTTATTTATTATTTATTCTTATGTTTCATGCAATATAGGTCGAATATGATTTATTAAGATTAACTCAAGAGTCAATATTTGTGAATGTCAACAAATATGTATACAATATGAAACAAAATTTAAAACCAATAAAAAAGTATTGAACACTAAAATATAATGGCAAGAAACCAACTGCTGTGACTGCTTCTTTACACACCAGCATATTGTTTGTACGGTTGTTCGTTCACTTCAAGTTTTACTAATGCATACCTGTACAGAAAGGACGATAGTTGTCACCTCCAAACTGAGCCATCACACCAATGCCATAAGCTGCTGCTTGTCTAACCTCAGGACTGTTGTCACAAACTGATTGCAGCAACGGCCTCAAAAAATACTCTGCATATTTAAAGGATGAAGGGCTGCAATGTTCTATTACATCATCAAATATACAAAGGCCCCACTGTCTGTCAGGCCAAGGCCTTTGAGGACACTGTAAAAAGAATATTAAAATGCAGTTCATGTACATTCATAGTTAAAGTAGTTTTGTATCTATAAAGTGTAAACAAAATTACCCCTTTAAGTGCCCTTTTTCCAGTGGCGTAGGGATCACCACAGCGGGAGCAATAGGAGTATATAATGGTTGTATCATAGGTACATATAAGGCAAGAAGGAAGTTTATACTGGTAAGGCCTCTTTAATTCCTGTTATTAGCCATGTTTTGCACCACATGGAGCATTTTCTCAAGTGTTGAGAAATTTCAACACATGAACCATAGCAGGAGTTGTGCAGAGATTGGTTAATTGTTCTTGGGGTGGTTCTGAGACCCTTAGATTTCTAGCTATACCCCTACATAAAGGGGTAAGAGCAAAAAGGTCATAGCAGGATATACATATATTGAAGATACTGTCTTAAATAATATCATAAACTAGTTACTAGTGTAAACCAGTTAATAAATTATGTTTTTAGGCATAAAGTCTGATAGTGGAAACATTACAAACACTATTATGAACTGCAATGGCTACTGTAAACAAAGAAAATACTTACAATTAAATTAACAATCAATGGCAGCAACTGCTCAAACCATGGCAAAACCTTCTCTTTGTAGCTGCTGAACACAGAGTGCAAAATGTCTGATACTTTAGTCAGAATGTAAACATCATTATCATCCTGTAAAATAAGAGAAGCAAAATCACAAAACAAAAACTTAAAAGGAAATTACTGTAAAATGCCCAAAACATTCTAATAAAAACTATTGACAATATCAGCATGATACACCTTACCCATTTGGCATTACAGCCTTTGAACAGCCCTGGCTTCAATAATGATTCTGATCTATTCTCTTTTCATGCCATATTAAATATTTCATTGACTTGCTCAATGACAAACTGAATCTAATCTAAACGAACAATCCTTTTATTTTTTCCTTTATATCAGCCTCCATTTTTATTATTTATATAAGGGTCCTGCCACCATCAAAATCTTTCCATGTCCTAGCAATGGCCATCTATGAATTTTCATTTGAGTCACTATACCTACATTGTAATACAGCTCCCAACATTAGTCTACATTATTCCCAGTTTGTAATTCAGATGTAGTAAAGTTTCAATTCACTTTCTTAAAGTAGGTTTCATTTAAGTTTAAGATGGACACTTATTAAACAAGGTATAGGGCTATGCTTGTGAAGGTTCTCATTCATCCAGGTCATGGTATATCTGTTGTATTCAATTAAATCAACTGGGCTTTAACGTTGTTACCACATACACTTGGCCAGGGTTTCTCAAAAGGTGTGCCTCCAAATGTTAAAAATCTACAACTCTGCCTGGCTTTCCTCTACAGTTGAAGAATGATGGTTGTAGTAGGTTTGCAACATCTGGGAGGCACACCATTTGAGAAACCCTGCAATTGGCAGACATTAAATAGATTGGGATATCTAAACTTAATAACATCTGCCCATGTATTATTATATGGGCAACCTATAAAACCTTTACAAATCCGCTAAATTATAACACTAACATGTACATAGTGCATCTGAGCTGTTATCTTGAATAGGAAGATATATCTCTAATTAACATGAATAATCTACTATGTATAATTAACTATTAAAACATTAAAAAAAGTAAACTACATTTTTTAAAAAAGCTAATGCTTCTCTCCCCAGAATACATTAGATTCTTCTCTAATAAGTTGCATTTACATACATGTAAGAAAGATTCTGCAACTAAGAAGGTTTCAAAGTTGTTGTTAGTACAACAGCCCGTGTCTTATAAAAGCCTTGTGACAGCCTTGTCACACCCCCTGACCCCAGTATTCACTGTCTCTATGCATTTTCTATAAAGGTCTCCACACCAATATGCAAATCCCTGATAAGACTTAAATTCTTTACATGTGGTAGCTCACCATTCTAAAGTGCATGTTTTAGAAAGACAGTCCTTGGGGCCACAGGTTAAAATGTTTCAAGCAAAAGCCTAACTTTCTACATGTACACATTTCTATACGGTAGCTCCATTGGTATAATGGTAAAGCTTTGCTTTTAGTAAGATTAAGTACATGATGTTGCCGATCCTATTCCCAAGACAAACTTTTAATTTTTACTAAAATGTTAATATTCTGTTTCTTGCATCCATGCTAACTAAGCATGGATGCAAGCTAACTAAAACACTGCAAAGATTACTTTTCTTTTTTATTAAAAGCGAAGGATTATTGTTAGGGACAGGAGCATTTTAATGTTTACACAAATTGCACTTAAATCCTTGTTCTGTGTAAGGGAGAGGCAGAATCTCTGTGCTGTTGATGATTGGCTGAATGCTTATAGGAAGCAAGGATGCAGCTTTCTTGTTTTGATCTGTTGAGCACTACAGAGCATTTAATGTGTACTGCATACACTTAGATGGTGTCTTCCAGCTATGGTGGATTATGCAAGCTGAACCCCAAGCAGTTACAGAAAAGAGAGTTGAGATACAGCTTGTTGTATGTTTGTGAATGTGCTCTGTCTATAGGGACAATGCTGTCTGGAGACTTTAGTTCCCCTTGAACTATTTTTCCTCGATACCAGAATAGAGGGGCAGACCGATATGGAGATTAAAAATACCACCCTGCCATCTTCCATGATGTAACTCACGAGTTACAATGCAAATATCAACTACCTCCTATACAAGTATTTTCAACTAAGACATTGCACACATGCAGAATCTAGGGGCACACAGGAAGTAGCAGAATCACACAACAGTGATCATCACCAACAGTGAATAACCTCATTGAAGTATCTTACCCCAAGTCCATTAATTGGTGGAGGAAACAATATTGCATGCCCAAAGTGTAGAGAATGAAATGTTGACGTTTGCCATTTAATGTTAAAAGCGCTTGTCAATAATACTTTACCATAAAGTAAAGTCCTTTAAAAACACAAGAGGTTGCCCTGAAAAGTTTAACAATTGCCATTTGTGGTACGACTCAGCTGATACGATAACAGAATAGTATAGAAACAGACTTAGGTCTATCTTATTACAACTGCACACCTGCTGTACTCAAATAACACTTACTACATTGCATACCAAATAAACATGTGCATTTTTGTTTTGTTTGAGTCAGATTGGATTTGTAATAGTAAAGCTATTAAAATAAAACTGCAAAAAAATTGGACAAAACAATATAAAGCAAAATGGAACATTACCATTTCCTAATGTTATTCAAGCAGTAAAGTGGATGTGGAGACAAAAAAAAAAAAAACTCAAAACATAGGACCATGAATTAAAGTGTAATTAGAAATTATCTAGAACAGAGAAAAAAGGGGTTTGGGGTAAACACTTTAAATCATACTTCATCTTGTAACGACTCCTCAACTTGCTCATCATAATCTTCATCTTGTCTTTTCACTACAATACAAAAAAAAATTAAAACTCTTTAATAAACATGTGGTTCCGATTTACTAAAATTGAATGCAGTCACTACTGTACCTTGTCGGAGTTCTTGATTTTTAAAGTGCTCTTCTAGCTTTCCCTTCAGTATTCCACCAAGTTCTTCAAAGTGTTCGTTGTTCAGGCATCCATCTCCCATTACCTCTATGCACTATTGAAACAATGAAACAATACTGAACCATGGAAGAGTTTCTATTCCCTGGCAATAATGGATAGAATTGCCACAAGTAGATTTAAAGGGCAACTATATTAAAACTATAAATAATTACATGTAAGTAGCATTTACTCTAAGGTATGTACAAGTGTTGCAGCATGCAGTACTTGTTCTGCTTAGACTAAGTGTCCATAGTCCAATACACAGGCATTTTTGGTGCAAACCACAGAAGAAGAGATTATCACCCAATAACAGGTATCTGCCGATAATATTGTTTTGTCTGTGGCCACCTCCAGTTTCCCTCAAACTCTTAACAGACTCATCCTTCCAGTCGACACAAAATTCTAGGGAGGTCAAGCATGCTCAGAGAGCCAGCACAGGGAAAGAAAATTTACCATAAGTTATTTCACACATTTACCATTTAATTTGCAACAAAAGTTTATGATAATAAGGCACTTAAATAACAAAAAATGTAAGATGCTTCAGAATGGATATCTAAAAAAATAGGGAACAAACTATACATGTGAAGAAAATACAAGGCTAAAATACTTTTCACTTACAGCTCATAAACCACTGTTTAAAATGACATCTAAGAAATCCCTACCATAGGATATGCTTCTTTTTATCTCCCTTTGCAAAGAGGCAAGAGAGTAAAAATTAAACTGAATGCCAAGAAGGGAAAGGCACCCATAAGGGATCTTATTAAAAAAGGGGTTATGTAAAATATCAATTAAAGGTGGACATGTCCTTTAACCCTTTCCCTGCCACAGATTGTATATTCACGATCTGTGCAGGAAAGGATCAACCTGCCACAGATCGTGAATATACGATCTGTGGCTTCCCCTTTAAAAAAAACAAAAAATTGCCCCCCGCTGGGGCGATCGGGGGCACATTTGTTTTTTTTAAGGTTTTTTTTTTTTTTTTTAAGGGGGGGGATTGGATTTGGACAAAACCCGAGGGGGGGGAAATCGGGAGATACGGTACCTTTCTGCCGTGACCGTATAGGAAGGAAGCCGGTCCCACGTGGAGTTCTGCTGTTTCCGGAAAGGGAGACCCCGGTGACGTCATGGAGCTTCCTCCTTCACCGGGGTATTCCCTTGAAGGGGTACAATGGAGGTACTGCACTGCGATCTCCATTCAGATCACAGTGCAGTACCTGGAATAGTAAGGCTGTCAGTGTGACAACCTTACTACTGTATTTATGAATGGAACTCAGAGTTCCATTCATAAATGGTATTTTTTCTAAGTCTTTGCTATTTAGCAAAGACTTAGAAAGAAATGGGAACAGAGATCAAAATTTGGTGATCACTTCTGATCACCAAATTATTCATCTTTGCCAATGAATGAAAAACCACTTCCTGGAAAATGATTTCCGGGAAGTGATTTTTCAGATCGGATTTTCGAATTGGAAAACGGGCATTTATTCCAAGTTCGTTATAATTCCCTAAGATGATCTGATGATTATCTTTGGGAATGATCGGGGAAAAAAAAGGGGAAATACACACAAAAAAATTCTTAAAGTGATACACACCTTTTTTTGTGTAGAGTCCAAGAATATATAGTTTTGGGGGGTATTTCTAATATAGAGGGGTGTTTAGTCTGACAAATCTGAAAAGTTGCTGTAATTGGGCCGCTGTTCATTGGCTCACTTTGTGGCTAGTTGATTCTATGTCTGCGTGTGTAACCATACATAAGGCATACCGTTTGATTCAGGACATTTGGGAGATTGATATTTGGTAACATTTTTTTACATTACTTGTGATTTTGGCATGATTTGAGAGTTTTTTTTCCAAATTTTTTAGAAAATCTGCTTAAACTGTGAAATTCTACGAAGAACTGCGCCCACACCATTGATGGTATGAATGAACAAACTACAGAATTAAGTAGATAAAAGTGTGGAGATTCGAGAAATATATGGTTTGTGGGGAAAAACTGCAGACTGTTCAAATTCAGATTTGGCTGAAAATTTTTGCTGAGCCATTGTGCATTGTCTCACTTCATGGCCATTCACTTCCACATCCGCATCTGTACCCACACATATGGCATACCGTTTGATTCAGGACATTTGGGAGATTGATACTTAGTAACTTTATTTTACATTCCATCAGGTTTTGGCATGATTTCTACCTTTTGAAGTTGTTTTTTGTTCATTTTTTCAGACAAATGCGAACTTCTACGAAGAACTGCGCCCACATCATTGATGGTATAAATGAACAAACTACAGCATTACATAGCTGAAGGTGTGTAGATTTCAAGAATATAGTTTGTGTGGGGTATTTCTAAGTTACGGGGGTGTTCTGTGGAAAAAACTGTAGACTGTTCAAACTCAGTTGGCTAAATATTTTCGCTTATTGTGAGCCATCGTGCATTGTCTCACTTCGTGGCTATTCGCTTCCACGTCTGCGTATGTAACCACATATATGGCATACCGTTTGATTCAGGACATTTGGGAGATTGATATTTGGTAACTTTTTTTACATTCCATGAGGTTTTGGCATAATTTCTACCTTTTTGAATGTTGCTTGATGTTCATTTTTAAAAAAAATCTGGTAAAAGTGCAAATTTCTACGAAGAACTGCGCCCACACCATTAATGGTATGAATGAACAAACTACAGTGTTACATAGATGAAGATGTGTAGATTTCAGTAATATATAGTTTGTGGGGGGTATTTCTGGGTTAGGGGGGTGTTTTGTGGAAAAACTGCAGACTGTTCAAATACAAAACTGGCTAATTTATTTTTTCTGCTACTGACATTTGGCACTGGTCACGCTCTGGGTTAGTTGGTAGCCATGTCTCTGGGTACACCGATGAATGTGGCATACCGTTTTATTCGGGAGGGGTTAGGCTTTCATATTTGAGATGCGTTTGAACTTTCCTCCACAGTCTTTAGCTGAAATTTGCATTTGATTTTGTCTCTGATTTTACAGTTGAGGAAAAAAAGGAAAATGTGAGAAAACACGAAATTGTTTACTACATACCGTAATTTCTGTTTGTCACCTTCCATGGCAGCATTCACCAGACTGGGATATCCCTGGCTCACAGGAAACGCACGGTATAAAAGTCCCTCCCATCATCCTCTCCATGTCTTAATTATAAAGCTGTCGAAGGAAACAATCATACAACATAAATAAAACATAATTTTACAAGAAGGGTGGGTATTCACCTGGTGAATGCTGCCATGGAAGGTGACAAGAAACAGAAATTACGGTATGCAGTAAACAATTTCCTGTTTTCTCTGTCACCCCAGTGGCAGCACTTCACCAGACTGGGAATTATCCAAGCTAAAATATAGGGAGGGAAAATAGAACATACATTTTTTTTTATTGAATAACAGCCTCTTCGGCCGAATTTGGTCTTGTCGGTCGAAGAAACACCTAGGCGGTAATGTCGAATAAAGGTTCTCCAAGATGACCATTTCGCCGCCTCACAAATGTTTCCCATAGGAACATTAGATTCAAGGGCCCAGGAAGTAGCAATTGCCCTGGTTGAGTGAGCTTTTAAACCAACAGGAACTGCCTCGCCTCGAGCCTGATAAGCCCTTGCAATGGCCTGGGTTAACCAACCTACCAACGTACTCTTTGAAGGAGCTTCTCCTTTCCTAAAACCTTTAGGAATAATAAAAGAGTTTTTTTGATTTTCTCCATGACCTTGTCCTCTTTAAGTAATGGGATAAAAGTCTCACCAAATCTAAAGTATGGAGCTTTTGTTCCTTTTCAGATTTTGAATCTGGACAGAAAACAGGAAGATTAATTTCCATGTCAAAGTGGAAAGGCAAAACTACTTTGGGTAGAAACCCAAATGAAGGTTTCATTCTGACTATCATGAAAAATTGTCGTGTCGGGCCTTTCTGCAGACAACGCCGCCAATTCTAACACTCTGCAAGCAGAAGTGATGGCAACCAATAGAACGGTCTTTAAAGTCAGATTCCAATCTGAAGTTTTCTCTAGTGGTTCAAAAGGTGACAATGTAAGCGCTTGAAGAACTATCGGTAGACTCCAAACAGGACAGACTGGTTTAGATGGAGGTCTTATTAAGAGCATTGAAGAATCGAATGACCATCTGATCCATGGCCCAAGAGTGTTCCAGGATGGCCGACAATGCGGAAACTTGCCCTTTCAAAGTACTATTACTTTTGTAGCCTGAAAAAAGAAATTTTACAATCAAAGCGGCATCTGCTTTCAAAGGATCCGTATTGGAATCTCTGGCAAATTGAACAAATTTGTTCCTAACTCTATAATATTGATTGGAAGTTTAATTTTTCCTCGATTTCAATAATAATTGAATTAGAGAGTCCTGAAAACCTAAAACTGACAATCTCCTCCTTTCAATCTCCAAACCCTCAAACTAAAGTTGTTGACCTCCTGATAACATACTGGTCCCTGAGATAGCCAACCCGGGAAAGGTTGGAATCCTCCATGGCTTTTTCACCGCCAAAGAATTGAGGAGTGGAAACCAAGGCCTCCTTGGCCAAAATGGAATGACCGCCAAAACTAACGCTTTTTCTGCCTTGATTTTTTGAAGAACCTTCCAGATCGGGATCGGAGGAAATACATACAAGATCTTGAACTTTGGACCAATCCTGGGCTAAAGCATCTGTACCCATGGCCTGAGGATTTGGAAATCTTGAATAAAATTTTTGACATCTCGAATTGCTTGGAGTAGCCATGAGATCTATTAAAGGCTCTCCCCATGTTTGACAAATCTTCTGAAATATATCCTTGTGAAGGGACCATTCTCCCAGTTGTATAGTGTTTCTGCTCAAATAGTCTGCTAAGATATTTTGAGGCCCGGGCAGATAAACCGCCGTGATACTTTTTAGATGATATTCCGCCCAACTGACAATGGGGGCCACTTCTTTCATCAAAAATTTGCTTCTGGTTCCTCGTCTTTTTACATAAGCCACCGCTGTAGTGTTGAAGTAAATTTTTACATAACTTCCTTTTATTTGATGAGCAAAGCATTCTATTACTTTTCTTATTGCTCTTAACTAATACGTTTGACGTTAAATCCTCTTGAAAGTCCCAACTTCCTTGCACATAGTCTCCTTGACAATGAGCCCCCCCACCATCCTCTGAGGCATCGGTAGTGATTGTAATTACCACAGGCTCTTCTATTAATCTTCCTGATTGGAGATTTTCTTCTATAGTCCACCAAAACAGCGACTGTCTTACCCTCTCTGGAATAAAGATCACTTTTGCCAGATTGAACTGTGGATTTTTGACCGACTACAAAAGATGATACTGCAGGGCTCTCATGTGCCATCTTGCCCATTCTACCATTGGAATACAGGATGCCATAATTCCTATTATTACTAGACACTCTTTTACAGTTATTCTTTTTGATTTTAGAAACGTGGAAACCTTTTGACTTATTGAATTTGCTTTTATACTTGGTAATAAAATCCGATTGTTTGTGGTAGAAAAAAGAGCTCCTAGAAATATCATATCTTGGGAAGGAATAAGGCGACTTTTCTCCTTGTTTATTACCCATCCGAAGTCTACTAGGATATTTGTCTGGAAGTATGAAGAATTGCTACTTCCTTGGTTTCTGCTATTAGTAAAATATCGTCGAGATAATGAAATACTTGGATTCCTTGTTTCCTTATCTTGGCTATTAATGATACTAAGTACCTTTGTAAAGACTCTTGGGGATTGGTTTAGTCCGAAAGGAAGACATCTGAACTGTAGATGCTTTCCGTTGGCCATGAAGCTTAAAAATTTCCAATGTTTTTCGTAAATGGGGATATGAAAATACGCATCTTTTAAATCGATTTTTACCATCCACATATCTTTGCTTATTGCTTGGACGATGGATTGCAAAGACTCCATCTTGAATTTCCATAGCCTTAAAAATTTGTTCAGACCTCAAAGATTTAACACTGGTCTCCATCCCCCTGAAGCTTTCGGTACCATAAATAAAGGGGAATAAAATCCCCTTCTTAGCCAATAATTGGTCTATGTAACGAAAAATTACTTTTCTTGGGCATTTCGAGGCTTTTTTGCTGGCACAAAACGATGAAAATGAGGCATATTTTGAAACTATCCTGTAACCTTCCTGGATAGATCTTATTACCCAGGAGTCCAGGACCACTTCGGCCCACCTCTGCGAAAAAAGTAAACTGCCTCCTATAAGCGGAGGTGGAACCTGCTTCCCGTCATTGTTGTGAAGTATTCTGGAATGAACCTGATGCCTTTCTGACAGGCTGCATTCCTTGTCTACCTCTCCAATTTGACTGACGAAAGGAGTCTCTACTCCCTCTGCTTTGTCTTGATGGACGAAAAAAATCTCTCTTCCTCTTTGCGAAAAGGTTTCGGATCGCAGATTTTTTAATCTTCTTTCCTGAGAAAGGAATATACTCTTACCACCTGACAATCTTTTGATAAGATCATCCAATCTTTCACCAAAATGCATCTTGCCATCAAATGGAAGTTGACACAGGTTAGACTTTACATCAGCTGACCAATTCTTTAACCAGAGAGCTCTTCTGGCTGCCACTGATAAGACCATTGATCTCGCTGACAGCCTTACTAAGTCCACAGAGGCCTCAGAAATGAAATCTGTTGCAAACATACACATTCTTGTACCATGCCTGTCAGTTTGGATCTTTTCACATTAAAGTCTATAGCATGTTGAAGATCTGCTTTTAAAGCTCTTGAAGTAGAAGTCAGAGCCATAGAAGGTTTGCAAGCTGCTCCTGCTGCCAAATAGGCTTTCTTTAGATTAGCATCTATTCTTCTATCCATTGGATCTTTAAATGTGGCAGCATCTTCTACAGGTTCTTCTTGCTAACCTAACTACCGCTGCATCCACTTTAGGGGGCGAGTTCCAGGATTCTGCATCCTCCTCATGGAAAGGGTATTTTTTACAAAATCTGTTTCAGACGTCTACTCTTTTTTCGACTTTTTTCCATTCTGCAGAAATAACCTGTCTTAAAGATTTATGAACGGGGAAGAAGACTGAATTTTTCTGTATAAGAGGAAAATATTTATCCGCTGAAGCAACCACTGGTTCCTCTATGGTGAGAGAAAAAGTTTCTCTGATAGCCTTAATTAACGGGACCACTATACTAGGGTCAAAGGTGGATTCTGCTTCATTATCTTCATCTGACAAAAGATCTTGACCTTCTGAACTAAGTGAACCCTTCTCTTCTGAAAGGTCTGAATCAGACACATCCAATAAATGTCTGGTTTTAGCTTTTTTCTTTTTACTGCCTTGCTCTTTTGCCGATTCTGAAACAGCTGTTTTAATTAAACTCATTAACTTGTCCATAGAGATTCTTTCAGGTAATTGGACTAATTCATCTTCTTTATCTGATTTCTTCCTCTTAGAACTGGAGCTTTTTCTAGATTTGGAAGACTTATCAGAGACAGAGGCACTGAAAGACAAACAGAAATATAGAGGCTTTTAACCCTTTGAAAACCAGTAAATCATCTCTTTTTAGCTGCACCTACCTGGGGCTTACCTAGTTCCTTGAGGTTGGTGACCCTCACTCACTGATCTTTGCTCCATAGTGAGGCAATATCTATGCAAAATAGATCTATAATAACAATAAACAATGATCCCTGCAAATATTACACAAGGTGGCCAAAGAAATGTTCAAAAACAGAGAGGTCAGGTACTCACTATTAGCAGAAGCTACCAGCAGCCAATAGAACCTTTAGGACACACAGGACATATAGCAGCCCAGAAACAGGGAAAACACCACACAAGCATCCGCATGTGTAGCAGAGACTTCCGGTTACCAAAACCAGAAGAAAGAAGCTCCCAGCAGCCTTAAGTATAATCTCGCGAGACACGACCTTGGCGTCACTCACGAGACCCGGAAATGCTACAGAAGGACGTGCGCATGCGCAAACGGGTGCGTACTCGCGACTGAGCGTGCCGAACCTGGAGTGTACTCTGGAATCAAAAAATGCCAGCCAGCTGTTGGGAAGAAACTGGATGGACCCACAATCCATTCTTATTCAGCCTGGTCACAAGGCCCTTCCCAGGCAATCCTGTTGCAACTGAAGGAACGGCATAGGAGGGGGGGGGGGGGGGGGGGGGAGAGCGCGGACGAGCGAGCGGAGAGGTCTCCTACTGGCAAGCCACAATGGCAGGTAAGCCCCGAGTTTCCGAAATGCTTTCCTAGCCAAAGGAAAAGCAAAAAGACATGGAGAGGATGATGGGAGGGACTTTTTATACCGTGCGTTTTCTGTGAGCCAGGGATATCCCAGTCTGGTGAAGTGCTGCCACTGGGGTGACAGAGAAAATAACTTACAATTGGACGAAGATCTGTGTCCGGGTATCTGCATTTTGATCAAAATTAACCTCACTCATAAAATCCTGCGGGTATGTAGTTTCTAAAAATATCTCACTTATGTGGATATTTTAGTTAATTTGGAAGATATTCTATGTTAACCGTGAGAAGTGGTTATACATTTTAATTTGGTGTAATATTCTTGAAGGTGCAGTTTTAGTTGGGGGGGGGGTTGGGTGTACAGGAAAAGTGGGGTACCTACATATATCTGGTATCGTTGTACTCGGGAGTATCAGAGATTTTAGAAACAGTAAGATTTTTGTGTGTAACCTTAAGATAACTATAAGTAAAAATTGGAAAAATCCATGAAAATTTGCAAATTTTAATTTTTTTTTTACATATTTTACCCATAATTCCAGTAAAATGATGAGGCTATACGATGAGGCTATACGTAATATTTTATTTCTTAAGACTACTTACTTTGGCCAGAGAGTGCATTATTTCCGAAAGAACATCAGAGTCTGGTTCTGTTCCAATTCCCTTGATTAAGGCATCACACATGTAATGCCACATCTGGGTGAGGTATTCTGGACCACGAACACGAGCACATTCCAAAAGTAAAGGCATAGACTCTGCAGCTGCCACTCGGACACGTTTCTTTGTTATGGAAGATTTTTTTTTAAATAGACAAGTTTTACATTTTAGCATTTGCTCAAAATCGGTTTAAACAAACTTAAAAGTGGGGAAAAAAAGTTTAGCACCACAATACATAAGCTTATAAGAGAATATATACCTGCTAAGACGTACAAAAAGTGAAAAAAAACAAAGAAAAGGCTAATTGTAATCTTTGTACATAAATAAAAAAGGCTTAAAGGGCATCTCCACCATAAAAAAACTTTACACAATGTAGCCACCCTTAACGTTGTTTTGTAAACAAAAGCCCCAGAAATATACTTACACTCCTTTGTTTCCCTCCGGGGTTTGGACCGGCAGCTGATCACAGACGAGGCTGCCGGCTATGCAACCGAGGAAATAAAGGAGTTTATTTTGGTTATCTTGTTTTACAAAACAAAGTTGGCAGGTAAGCTGCACTCTGTAAAAAGTTTTTATAGGTAGAATATGAGGCATCACGATAGATCCAGAGGGATGGAGGGCTCCCCAGCGCATGCCAGCATCACAAGGACAGAGTCGGGATGGGATGACTCACAGACAGCACCTAATCTTCACTTTCTGGAATTTTGGATGGGCATTTCAGGAGAACCCATGAGGAGCAGAGAGGAAAGGTAAGGATTTTTTTTACACTACACAGTGGGGCCAACACTGGGGAAAATTAAAGTTTTGGGGGTGGACATGCCCTTTAAATATGTAGGCCAATCTATCACTTTCACCAATTAACCTATATTCAGCAAAACATAGTTATGCTAAATAGGTACCAGAAAATAAACTTCTCAAATAAAAAGGATATCATCATGGAAATAAAATTTTAGCAATGGAACCATTAGCTTCACAACTTGCTCAGTATAATCTGCAAAGCCTTCTTTTAGTTCTTTAGCATAGCATACCTGCACACAAAAAATAAAATAGCAATGTGTGAAATTCTTTCAACTGCAATCTAGAATGTACCACATTTCCAACCCTTTGAATTATCCCAATTTATTTTTCAAAATTTATTTTAGCAGAAAAAATTAAAAAGAAAGTTATATATTCATAATCAGTTGATACCTACCAACATTTGGCAAGCGGTTGCTTTTTCTTCAAGTCCTGCAGTTTTGATTCCAAAACTTTGCTGATCTCCAAGGTTAACAAACTCCCAACCATCATCCTCACTCATGCTCTCCATGTCCTGTGCTAGATTGCAAAAGAAAGGTTTACACTTTATTAACATAATAAGAATATAAACTTATAGAAAATTTGACTGGCAGCATCTGTTTACAAAACATTGATCATGGTGTATACAAAGTTATAAGAACAACAATGACACTGCAACTGCACTACTTCAAAATATAAACAGGGAGATTCAATAAAAGTTCTTATAGTTAGAAATGGTGCTAATTTTGCCCCAACCAATCAGATATTATTTAAAATTTGAAAGCTAACATCGGATTGTATGGGGCAAAATTAGCACCATTTTAAACAATAAACTTTTATTGAATAAAACTGAAAGAGTAAAAGGACAAATTAAGAGGGGCATCCTTTGGAAGATTAGGTTGTCGACTTCTGATTTTCATGGTCCCTAAATTTCCATGGAACTAGAACAAAAATATTTCTGCAGTCCTGCTTCTTTACTCTATACAAAACAATTGCATTTTTCTACAAGAAATTCAGACAGTACTTACTGTCAAGTAGGGCAACCTCAGGTTTAATAGATGCAGTCTTCATCAGAGGGCCCATTACTACTGGAAGATATTGTTGGAATTCCTTCCCTAAGATTTTGCACATTCGTGCCCAGGCAGAAATCATATATGAAATCTAGAGATGGGATATAAAGTTATTTTACAGTTCCCAAAACATATGCACAAGAAAATTATAGCATGTACAATAACAGAAATCCAGGGGATAAATGTCAGCCTTTGTTAATGTGCATCAATTCAACACACTAGAACTGTAAACAGAACTGTATATAGTCTATAGATAGATAGTGTACCACATTCTATGTTACCTTCCTACTAATCAATCGCATATTTTGTGTGAAACCAATCATATAGGTTGCCAGCATCCCCCCAAACTATGCAAAGCAATAGCAGAAAGGGAATCCCCATGAAATCAGATGATGTCCTCTGACATTGGGGTGTGTCCCAGAGCCTTCTGTGGTGGCCTAATGCCTGCCTCATCAGTTTTCTACCAGCTATAGAGCTTGCTTTATTTGTGAATGGATTAAAAAAAAATTTAAAGATAGAAAAAATAATGGGAGCATAAATCAAGGTGAGGGGAAAAAAAAAACTACTTTCTAGAAAATGCTTTTCAAGAAGGGATTTTCATTTTTAAGAGTATCTCCACATAAAAATTAAAGTATGTTTTTTCAGTAGAATTGAAGAACGGGAGGTAAAAGAGCTATGTCTTATCTACCATTCTTCAATTAAACAATTAGGAGAGTGGAGGAAAGTTAGGAAACTTACCTGCGATCATGTTCCAGCACCATAACCTTTGCAATGTATGGTCAGAGGAACATGGGAGGAGTGTGTATGCTGGTAATTTCTCTAGTTTTGCTCCAGATTGTTTAATTAAAGAACAGAAGATAAGACATAGCTCCTTTACTTACTGTTCTTTTATTAAAGGCCATTTCCACCCCCAAAACTAAAATTTAACACACTACTGGCCCCACTGTGTAGTGTTGAAAAATTCTTCCTTCACTCCTCTGCTTCTCCTGCAGTGCTTGTTCAAAGTTCCAGAAAGTAAAGAGTAGGAGGTGTCTGTGAGCCATTCGGGTGCCTGCTACTTCCTTGTGCTTATTGCGGTTTCTGTTATGCGCAGGGGAGCCCCCTCCCACTTTCTGGATCCCTTCATTGCTGCCCCTTCCACCTAGAATTAAAATAATTTCCGTTGTGTAGCGTACCCTAGCCCAGCCACAAGTTATATTTGTAAAATTACGCTCCTTCGGCTGTCTGCATATCAGGCAGCCGAGTCTATGATTGGCTGACTCAGAAACAAATATGTTGCTGGGGCTTGTTTTACAAATCTAACTTGGCAGGTGAGCTGGGGTACACTACCCTATGGAAAATTCCCTTACTACTGGCCTCACAGTCCATCATTTAAAAATCCTTACCTAACCCCTCTGCTCCAAATGGTTCTCCTGCAACGTTTGTCCAAATTCCCAGAAAGTGAAGAGTAGGAGCCTGGCAGAGCGTGAAAAGGTTTTCACCTCTTACCTTTCCGCTGAGGGATTTCTGGCTTGCCCACTGGAGCCCTCCCCCCGATCGCTGCCTTGTGCCCTAGCATTAAAGGGCATGTCCACCCCCAAAACTAAAATTTAACCCCTTACTGGCCACATCAAGTAGTTTAAAACAATCCTTACCTTACATTCCTGCTCATAATAGTTTACCTTCTGTGCCCCTCCAAAGTCCAGGAAACTGCTGTGTAGGAGCAGTGTGTGACTCATGCTGTGCCTGAGACTTCCTCAACCTCATCAAGGTTGAGGCATGCTCAGTGCAGCCCTCCCTGCCTCTCAGCCAATCACGGACGCGGCTGCCGGTCCCGCCCCCTGCTTCCAATTCCATGCAAGCAGAGGGCCTGAACACTGCAGCGGAGGAGAGAGGGCAGGAAAGTAAGAATCGGGGGACTTTCTAACAGTTATATTAATGCGGTTGGGGCTGGGGGAGCATGCCCTACCACATATCAAAAGTTAAATTTCGGGGTGGACATGCCCTTTAAATAGTATTTCTGTAGTGTAATGGACCCTAAACCACCACTAAACTGCCATGTTCTTTGCAAAACAAAAAAAAAAAAAATCAGTAATGTAATTACACAGCTTCGATCCCTCATTGTTCTGCACTGCCGGCAGCCGCATCTGTGATTGGCTGCCTCTCAAGAGGGCTGGATCAGAATGCCGGGGGAAGGAACCTCTGCAAGTACCTTTCTGATTATTTTTTTGTGGTTGGTTGGGGGTGGGATAGGGTCCACTACACGACAGAAAAAGTTTAGTTTATAGGTGGAGAAACCCTTTAAATAATACTCATTTGAGGTAAATGACCCAGGGGTTAGGACTTAGCGATTGTGTTGCTCACCCTGGGTACAATGCAGCTTTGGAATAGGCGAGTACAATTTCCCTTTAAAATCAAATTCGCTTGATTGTCCTGTGTAATGAATTCTGCATGTAAAAATCTAGGATTTTAGCGAAACGAAATTGCTGAAAATGTTTTGCTACTGAAAGCTCATTCTACAAAGAACTAGGTCTGTTATTTTTTTTACATAAATGAAAGAATGGCACTGCTATGTAGCCAGAGTCCTTTTTCCTTTAAAAAAAAAATTAAAAAATGTTTGATCAGGTATATTAGAGGTAAATTGGTGTTTGGTTGTAATGTAATTACACAGCTTCGATCCCTCATTGTTCTGCACTGCCGGCAGCCGCATCTGTGATTGGCTGCCTCTCAAGAGGGCTGGATCAGAATGCCGGGGGAAGGAACCTCTGCAAGTACCTTTCTGATTATTTTTTTGTGGTTGGTTGGGGGTGGGATAGGGTCCACTACACGACAGAAAAAGTTTAGTTTATAGGTGGAGAAACCCTTTAAATAATACTCATTTGAGGTAAATGACCCAGGGGTTAGGACTTAGCGATTGTGTTGCTCACCCTGGGTACAATGCAGCTTTGGAATAGGCGAGTACAATTTCCCTTTAAAATCAAATTCGCTTGATTGTCCTGTGTAATGAAATCTGCATGTAAAAATCTAGGGATTTTAGCGAAAATTGCTGAAAATGTTTTGCTACTGAAAGCTCAAATTCTACAAAGAACTAGGTCTGTTATTTTTTTTACATAAATGAAAGAATGGCACTGCTATGTAGCCAGAGTCCTTTTTCCTTTAAAAAAAAAATTAAAAAATGTTTGATCAGGTATATTAGAGGTAAATTGGTGTTTGGTTGTAATGTAATTACACAGCTTCGATCCCTCATTGTTCTGCACTGCCGGCAGCCGCATCTGTGATTGGCTGCCTCTCAAGAGGGCTGGATCAGAATGCCGGGGGAAGGAACCTCTGCAAGTACCTTTCTGATTATTTTTTGGTTTATTTTTTTTTTAAAGGAAAAAGGACTCTGGCTACATAGCAGTGCCATTCTTTTATTTATGTAAAAAAAATAACAGACCTAGTTCTTTGTAGAATTGAGCTTTCAGTAGCAAAACATTTTCAGCAATTTTCGCTAAAATCCCTGATTTTACATGCAAATTTCATTACACAGGACAATCAAGCGAATTTGATTTTAAAGGGAAATTGTACTCGCCTTTCCAAAGCTGCATTGTACCCAGGGTGAGAACAACAATCGCTAAGTCCTAACCCCTGGGTCATTTACCTCAATGAGTATTATTTAAAGGGTTTCTCCACCTATAAACTAACTTTTTCTGTCGTGTAGTGGACCTATCCCACCCCCAACCAACCACAAAAAATAATCAGAAAGGTACTTGCAGAGGTTCCTTCCCCCGGCATTCTGATCCAGCCCTCTTGAGAGGCAGCCAATCACAGATGCGGCGGCGGCAGTGCAGAACAATGAGGGATCGAAGCTGTGGAATTACATTACAACCAAACACCAATTTACCTCTAATATACCTGATCAAACATTTTTAATTTTTTTTTTAAAGGAAAAGGACTCTGGCTACATAGCAGTGCCATTCTTCATTTATGTAAAAAAAATAACAGACCTAGTTCTTTGTAGATTTGAGCTTTCAGTAGCAAAACATTTTCAGCAATTTTCGCTAAAATCCCTAGATTTTACATGCAGATTTATTACACAGGACAATCAAGCGAATTGATTTTAAAGGGAAATTGTACTCGCCTATTCCAAAGCTGCATTGTACCCAGGGTGAGCAACACAATCGTAAGTCCTAACCCCTGGGTCATTTACCTCAAATGAGTATTATTTAAAGGGTTTCTCCACCTATAAACTAAACTTTTTCTGTCGTGTAGTGGGGACCTATCCCACCCCCAACCAACCACAAAAAAAATATCAGAAAGGTACTTGCAGAGGTTCCTTCCCCCGGCATTCTGATCCAGCCTCTTGAGAGGCAGCCAATCACAGATGCGGCTGCCGGCAGTGCAGAAAAATGAGGGATCGAAGCTGTGTAATTACATTACTGATTTTTTTTTTTTTTTTGTTTTGCAAAGAACATGGCAGTTTAGTGGTGGTTTAGGGTCCATTACACTACAGAATACTATTAAAGGGCATGTCCACCCCGAAATTAACTTTTGATATGTGGTAGGGCATGCTCCCCCAGCCCCAACCGCATTAATATAACGTTTAGAAAGTCCCCCGATTCTTACTTTCCTGCCCCTCTCTCTCCGCTGCAGTGTTCAGGCCCTCTGCTTGCATGGAATTGGAAGCAGGGGGCGGGAACGGCAGCCGCGTCCGTGATTGGCTGAGAGGCAGGGAGGGCTGCACTGAGCATGCCTCAACCTTGATGAGGTTGAGGAAGTCTCAGGCACAGCATGAGTCACACACTGCTCCTACACAGCAGTTTCCTGGACTTTGGAGGGGCACAGAAGGTAAACTATTATGAGCAGGAATGTAAGGTAAGGATTGTTTTAAACTACTTGATGTGGCAGTAAGGGGTTAAATTTTAGTTTTGGGGGTGGACATGCCCTTTAATGCTAGGGCACAAGGCAGCGATCGGGGGAGGGCTCCAGTGGGCAAGCCAGAAAACCTCAGGGAAAGGTAAGAGGTGGGAAACCTTTTCACGCTCTGCCAGGCTCCTACTCTTCACTTTCTGGGAATTGGACAAACGTTGCAGGAGAACCATTTGGAGCAGAGGGGTTAGGTAAGGATTTTTAAATGATGGACTGTGAGGCCAGTAGTAAGGGAATTTTCCATAGGGTAGTGTACCCCAGCTCACCTGCCAAGTTAGATTTGTAAAACAAGCCCCAGCAACATATTTGTTTCTGAGTCAGACCAATCATAGACTCGGCTGCATATGCAGACAGCCGAAGGAGCGTAATTTACAAATAACTTGTGGCTGGGCTAGGGTACGCTACACAACGGAAATTATTTAATTTAGGTGGAAGGGGCAGCAATGAAGGGATCCAGAAAGTGGGAGGGGGCTCCCCTGCGCATAACAGAAACCGCAATAAGCACAAGGAAGTAGCAGGCACCCGAATGGCCACAGACACCTCCTACTCTTTCTTTCTGGATGAAAGCACTGCAGGAGAAGCAGAGGGTGAAGTAGAATTTTTCAACACACACAGTGGGGCCAGTAGTGTGTTAAATTTTAGTTTTGGGGGTGGAAATGGCTTTAATAAAAGAACAGTAAGTAAAGGAGCTATGTCTTATCTTCGTTCTTTAATTAAACAATCTGGAGCAAAACTAGAGAAATTACCAGCATACACACTCCTCCCATGTTCCTCTGACCATACATTGCAAAGGTTATGGTGCTGGAACATGATCGCAGGTAAGTTTCCTAACTTTCCTCCACTCTCCTAATTGTTTAATTGAAGAATGGTAGATAAGACATAGCTCTTTTACCTCCCGTTCTTCAATTCTACTGAAAAAAACTACTTTATTTTTATGTGGAGATACTTTAAAAATGAAAATCCCTTCTTGAAAAGCATTTCTAGAAAGTAGTTTTTTTTTTCCCCTCACCTTGATTTATGCTCCCATTATTTTTTTATCTTTAAATTTTTTTTAATCCATTCACAAATAAAGCAAGCTCTATAGCTGGTAGAAAAAACTGATGAGGCAGGCATTAGGCCACCACAGAAGGCTCTGGGACACACCCCAATCAGAGGACATCATCTGATTTCATGGGGATTCCCTTTCTGCTATTGCTTTGCATAGTTTGGGGGGATGCTGGCAACCTATGATTGGTTTCACACAAAATATGCGATTGATTAGTAGGAAGGTAACATAGAATGTGGTACACTATCTATCTATAGACTATATACAGTTCTGTTTACAGTTCTAGTGTGTTGAATTGATGCACATTAACAAAGGCTGACATTTACCCCTGGATTTCTGTATTGTACATGCATTAATTTTCTGTGCATATGTTTTGGGAACTGTAAAATAACTTTATATCCATCTCTAGATTTCATATATGATTTCGCCTGGGCACGAATGTGCAAAATCTTAGGGAAGGAATTCCAACAATATCTTCCAGTAGTATGGGCCCTTGATGAAGACTGCATCTATTAAACCTGAGGTTGCCCTACTTGACAGTAAGTACTGTCTGAATTTGTAGAAAAATGCAATTGTTTGTATAGAGTAAAGAAGCAGGACTGCAGAAATATTTTTGTTTAGTTCCATGGAAATTTAGGGACCATGAAAATCAGAAGGCGACAACCTAATCTTCCAAAGGATGCCCCTCTTAATTTGTCCTTTTACTTCAGTTTTATTCAATAAAAGTTTATTGTTTAAAATGGTGCTAATTTTGCCCCATACAATCGATGTAGCTTTCAAATTTTAAATAATATCTGATTGGTTGGGGCAAAATTAGCACCATTTTAACTATAAGAACTTTTATTGAATCTCCTGTTATATTTTGAAGTAGTGCAGTTGCGTGTCATTGTTGTCTTATAACTTTGTATACACCATGATCAATGTTTTGTAAACAGATGCTGCCAGTCAAATTTTCTATAAGTTTATATCTATTATGTTAATAAAGTGTAAACCTTTCTTTTGCAATCTAGCACAGGACATGGAGAGCATGAGTGAGGATGATGGTTGGGAGGTTGTGTAACTTGGAGATCAGCAAAGTTTTGGAATCAAAACTGCAGGACTTGAAGAAAAAGCAACCGCTTGCCAAATGTTGGTAGGTATCAACTGATTATGAATATATAACTTTCTTTTTAATTTTTTCTGCTAAAATAAATTTTGAAAAATAAATTGGGATAATTCAAAGGGTTGGAAATGTGGTACATTCTAGATTGCAGTTGAAAGAATTTCACACATGCTATTTTATTTTTTGTGTGCAGGTATGCTATGCTAAAGAACTAAAAGAAGGCTTTGCAGATTAACTGAGCAAGTTGTGAAGCTAATGGTTCCATTGCAAAATTTTATTTCCATGATGTATCCTTTTTATTTGAGAAGTTTATTTTCTGGTACCTATTTAGCATAACTATGTTTTGCTGAATATAGGTTAATTGGTGAAAGTGATAGATTGGCCTACATATTTAAAGGGCATGTCCACCCCAAAACTTTAATTTTCCCAGTGTTGGCCCCACTGTGTAGTGTAAAAAAATCCTTACCTTTCCTCTCTGCTCCTCATGGGTTCTCTGAAATGCCCATCCAAAATTCCAGAAAGTGAAGATTAGGTGCTGTGTGAGTCATCCCATCCGACTCTGTCCTTGTGATGCTGGCATGCGCTGGGGAGCCCTCCATCCCTCTGGATCTATCGTGATGCCTCATATTCTACCTATAAAAACTTTTTACAGAGTGCCGCTTACCTGCCAAATTTGTTTGTAAAACAAGATAACCAAAATAAACTCCTTATTTCTCGGTTGCATAGCCGGCAGCCTCGTCTGTGATCAGCTGCCGGTCCAAACCCCGGAGGGAAAACAAGGAGTGGAAGTATATTTTGGGGCTTTTGTTTACAAAACAACGTTAAGGGTGGCTACATTGTGTAAAGTTTTTTATGGTGGAGATGCCCTTAAGCCTTTTTTATTTATGTACAAAGATTACAATAGCTTTTTTGTTTTTTTCACTTTTTGTTAGTCTTGCAGGTATATATTCTCTTATAAGCTATGTATTGTGGTGTAAACTTTTTTTCCCCACTTTTAAGTTTGTTTAAACACGATTTTGAGCAAATGCTAAAATGTAAAACTTGTTATTTAAAAAAAAATCTTCCAAACAAAGAAAAAGTGTTCCGAGTGGCAGCTGCAGTCTATGCCTTTACTTTTGGAATGTGCTCGTGTTCGTGGTCCAGAATACTCACCAATTGTGGCTTACTTTGTATTAAGTGTGAGTCTGTTTTCTAATCTTATTTTATTTGTGTGTAGAATTTGCGTTCATTATAACCAGAACCACTTGCACTGCTGAGTTTGGTGGGTGCACGGCGGGATAGGCCATGGACATCTGGTCAGTCGGTGGAATGCATCTTTTCTGGCCACTTCCAAGAAAGTTTTTCAGTCGTAAGAATTCAAACCTATTTTCCCTTACTTTGCTTATATGTCCCCCACATCTGATTTAAGTCCCCCTATTCTTTAGTATTTTACTGAATTGTAGGGTCACACTTTAATTTTATTGCCTACATATTAAAAAATTATTATTACCAGTTGAATTTTTATAACCAGCCCAATTTGGATTCCTACTATTAATTTTATTCCCCTCTAGTTATCTTAAGGTACACCAAAATTCTCCTTTTTTCTTCCTACCGTGTCTTTCTTTGCATTCTCCCCCCCCATTACATGTACCCCTGCCCCTCCCCCTACGCTCTTGATACCTTCCGAGTGATTACCCACGGATACCAGATATATGGAGGTACCACGTCTTCATGTACACAACCCACCCCCCCCCCAACTTAAAACTGCCCTTCAAGACTATTCACCAATTAAAATGCGAATAACAACTTCTCACGGTCACATAGAATATCTTCCCCCCCAAATAACTAAACTATCCACATAGTGTAGATGATTTTAAAACTAATACCCGAAGGATTTTATGAGGAGGTTAATTTTGATCAAAAGAGATACCCGGACACCGATTTGTTCCATATCAGCGCTCAACTCTTCCCGTTATTTTAACCTGTTATATTTAATCCTACCTTTTCTTCAGTTCGCCCGCACCCTCGTTACATATTCTACCACAGACCGCGGCCGATTCAGATCCCCTTCGGTCGTCTCAAATAGTTTGCAACTACAATACTGCACCGGTATTATACATTAATGTTCCCTACTCCTAACTCTTTGTTTTACCACGCTTAAAAAATGTTTGATCAGGTATATTAGAGGTAAATTGGTGTTTGGTTGCTAATGCATGATGTATGAATGCTCGTTTCAGCAGACTATTAATAAGTGTTTGGGAAGCGGCAGTTCGGTCGGGCATAGTTGATAATCGGATACGCTCACCGATACGGTCGGTCTGACCCCAGAATCGCACGTGTGTACGAATCTTAAGCGCTTGATGTTTCGCTGTTAAAAATCTAATAAAGAAGTTCCTTTGAAATGTAAAAAGCCCTTGTGGAATTTATAAGTACAATATTCAAATTTGGTTTAAAATTCTAAAAAGCTTTTCCAGCACTTTTCTGAGGGTAGGCTTGACCCAACCTGAAATTCTAGGATTCTAAGTTTAAAAAGTATCCAGAAAGACTTCGGATCTCTCAATAGCCGGGAATCGCGTCTTTGATTGGTTGACTCTTAGCCAATGTCTACACATGAATACTAAAATTTTATTCCTTTTTGACGATTTCTTTTATTACTAGCAAAATCCTCTATTTCGCATATTTGTCACATGCTCAATACAACAAAATGTAGCCTGTTAGTACAAAAAAAAACAAAAACAAAGAAACCCTCTCTTTTAAATAAAGTCACAGCATGGCAAAAATGCCTACTCCTTTTAAAAAAAGCAATACATGCTCCAAACTGGAAGCAGAAATTACAATTTTTAACCAAAAAGTCTAAAATGTTATTTCACAAGGAAATGTACCTATTGTGTCCATCCAGCCTTTAAGAGTTACTTTTCTAGTATATGTTAATTTTCGCTTGTTGAATTTCACTTTAGACATATACGTGTTACAAAGTAGACAATAGACTACCATTCACCTGAAATACACACCTGTGGATCATCATCTTCTAGATCACTGAAATCAGTTTGGGTCTTTAGTAACAGCTGCATGACATCAGAGGCATCTTGCATGAACTGAAAGTAGAATTAAAACCTAAAAATAAGTTCTACATTTTCTCCTGCACTTTATAGATCTATTTTGGAGTCTGTAATGAGAACTTACCTTTTCTTTACCAACTGCCAAACCAATAAGGCTAATGCACTCAATTGTCTTGCCTCTTAACAGACGAAGCTCCTTCTGAACTGCATTTTCAACAATGTGCTTTAGGGAGGGCATGAATAAATTATAATATGGAACAAACTTCTCCTCGGCAGTGTCTGCAACAGAGGCTATTGAAGTCACAACTTGTTCTAGGACCAGTTTTGTTCCTTTCTGAATCAGCTTTAGAAACAGAAAATTTAGAAAATGTTTAACATTATGTTGGAACATAAATCTATTGTTATCTAATAACATGTTTCATTAGAAGAGATAAGAGAAGACTCAAAGAAGAAAGATTTAAGCAAAAAAAAAAGTTTAGATTTTTAAAGGGCATGTCCACCCCCAAAACTATAATCCCCCCCAACTACCGGCCCCACCATGTAGTGTAGTTTAATCCTTACCTCACATCCCAGCTCCACAAGGTTCTCCTGTAGTCCCCCCCCCCCAAAGTCCCAAAAACTGCCCACGAGGACTCTGCCTCCTCCCTGGCCCCCCGGGAGAAGTTTGGCATGCGTACTGCAGCCCTTCTCCCCCTTCCTCCCCTCCCTCTCAGGATTCCCTCCCCCTGCCGCTCAGCCAATCACAGACGCGACTGCCGGTCCCGCCCCTCTGCTTGCATTTTCTCGCAAGCAGAGGGCTGGCAGCGCGGCGGAGGAAATAGGGGAGGTAAGTAAAGTTTGGGGCACTTTCTAAGAGTATAAATAGAGCGGTTGGGGCTGGGGGGACAGGAGGAATCATATATAAAAAATGGATTTATAGGGTGGACATACCCTTTAATATCAGAATACAAAGTAACCTATGGTATAAGAGAATTTTTATACTTACGTAAAATGCTTTTCTCTGAAGCCAAAGGGGGACCCAGGCAAAATGGTATGTGTGTGTGTGTGTGTGTGTGTGTTAAGTTCCTACCCCCAGGAGCGCACACTTTAAATTCTTAAGAAACGAGACTCCAGTCCCTCCCCCTGGCTATAAGTACCTGGGTGCCGGAGCAAAGGAGTAACAGATAATGAACTCCAAAACCTCTGAAAATTATGGCAACAAGCCAAACTACAGAACAAAACCGGCCACCTTAGCCAAAATTACTGGGATGGAGTGCCTGGGTCCCCTTTTGGCTTCAGAGAAAAGCCTTTTAAGTATAAAAATTCTCTTCCCTTTTAGCCTCAGGGGGACCAAGGCACAATGGGGAAATCCCAAAAGCAAAAGGGAGAGTAAAACTATCCCTCCACATCCTGCAACACAGAACGTTCCAATGACACTTCTGCGGAGGCAAAGACATGGAGTCTATAAAATTTTATCAATGTCGTAATGGACGATCAAGTTGCTGCTTGGCATATCTAATCTACAGAAGTTCCTTTGTGAGCAAAGGAGCCCCAGCAATATGGTAAAAGCGGATGGTAGCCGATCTTATCCATCTTGCCAGTCTGTGGTGAGGCTCTCGACCCACGACACGGCACTGCCAGGAGAGCTAATGAAGATCTGAAAGCCTGGCGACGTAAACACTAAGAGCCCTGAGGAACCACAATCCAACAGCGAACATCTTGAGAGTAGGGCCGGCAGTATGGAGAGTAGGACCAATGATATCCTGGTTAAGGCGGAAGGATACCACCACCTTTGGTAAGAACCCAGGATGCAGTTGCAGAATTGCTCGGTCGTGTAAAAAGCATAAGCAGGCTGGGTCTACTGAGTGCTGCCAGCTCTGAGGCTCTGCATATCGAGGAGATGGCCAATAGAAAGATGGTTTTTCATGTTAAAGTCAAGGGAATTGACTCTAGTTGCTTGAAGGGGAAAGACCTAAGAGCCCTGAGAACCAATGTTAAGTCCCAGGGTTGAAAAGGTGTCCTCTTGGGAGGGCGAATGGGAGCCACCCCTTGCAGAAAGGTGCAAATGTCCCTTTTTTGGGCTAGCCTACGATGGAAGAAACTGGACAAAGCCAAAACTTGACCCTTTCGGACACTTAGGGAGAGACCCTTGTCTACCCCTGATTGCAGGAAACGGAGTAGTCGAGAGAACATAAACAACCTCTTTGGGAGGCCGCGCTTCCTACACCAAGACGCATAGCGTTGCCAGACCCTCAAGTAAATCCATGCTGAGGAGGGCTTTCTGGCTGCAAGCATGTTTGGAATTACTGCTAATGGGATGCCTCGTGATCTTAGGATTTCGGATTCAGTTTTCATGCCATCAGGTGGAGGCATTGGTAGTCTTGATGGAGGAGAGGACCTTGCGACAGAAGGACCGGTTGTAGGCTATGTCATGGCTAAGAGGTCTGAGAACCACGCTCTGTGGGGCCAAAAAGGAGCATTTAATATGATGGGAACTCCTTCCATCTTGACGTTCAGTAGCCGGGGAATCATGGCGACAGGTGGAAAGGCATAGACTAGTGATAAACTCCAGTGAAGCACCAGGGCATCAACCCCACATGCCAGGGAATCTCTGGTTTTGGCACAAAAGGTCAGAACTTTTCGGTTGTTCCTGGATGCTGATGTCCACGTCTGGAAGGCCTCATCGTTGCACCAGTTGGACGAAGACCTCTGGGTGCAGTGCCCAATCGCCCGGGTCCAGGACATGGCGGCTGGTCCAGGACATGGCGGCTGAGAAAATCGGCCTGTATGTTCTGGATCCCCGGGATATAGCCCGCTGAGAGGACTGGAATGTGAGCCTCTGCCCAGAATGGGATCTTCTGAGTTTTGGCCATGGCAGGCATTAGCGGCCCAGGCTTTGAGCCATAGGACTATTCTAACAGTGACTGTTGCTGAGGTGCGGGCTATTAGGCGGACTGCTTCTAGTGTGGCATCGCTTATATATGATATGGCATCCACCAGCTGCCTAATGTTGGGGAGCAAAGAAATCTTTGCCGGATCTTGCTGGCATTTAAGGATAATATCCTGAATCCCAGGTCTCTGAGGGTTTTGCTACCCATGCCGAGGCTAACACTGATCTTAATGCTGTTCCCGCCAAAGTAAAGACAGTTTTTAGCAATATCTCAGTGCGGCGATCCAAAGGTTCCCTAAAGGTTGCTGCCTCTAATAGGGGAATAGCAGTTGCCCAAGATAGTCTGGCCACTGGAGGGCCGACAATGGGTGGACTTGCCAAGCAGTCCACATCTGACTTTGAAAAGGGGAAAAACAAAAAACAAAAAAAAACGAGTTGCTGAGTTTTAGCGGGTTGTCTGGGGCCAACCATTGGTCTGAGACTATCTTCTCTAGCTGGCCATGTGACAGGAAACAATTGATGTTTGTTACGTCTAGAGAAAAGCAGTGCACTAGGTTCCTGTTGGGCCTCTATATCAGAGATATTTAGGGTCCTTATGGTCGCCTTGGTAAGGGTGTGGGTATCTATGGACAGATGGAAATCATCAGCCTCTGGGTCTATCTCGCCTTCTTCTGAGAACTCATCCTCCTCTGATAAGATAGGGGCTTCTGTCTGAGAGGAAGTTATCAATTCTCGCCATAATATCTGCACCCTGATGGACCATATGTTGGGCCCTTTGGCATAGGGAAGCAGAGAATAGACATATTTTCTGCGAATAATTTAGCCCAAGCAGGTTTGGTCTCCTGGGGGAGAGCAGCGGGAGCTGTCTGCACCACAGACCCTGTATTTTGATTCCTAAGGGAATCTATGGAGGTTCTGAGAAATTTTGCCCACTCAGGCTCCTGGTCCTGCCTGGGACCTTGCTCATGAGATGGGTCATGGGCCTTGTTGCAGGAACCACATAGAGTGGATCAGGGTGACTGGCTGGCAACTTGGCACTGAATGTAGTGCAATTGTCATGCTGGATTATAGCCCCTCCTGGATTTTAGCCTTTTTGGTGTCTGGGGTGGGCTTTTTCTGTATCAGACATAGCTGCTTTAGGGATAGGCAGGAGGAATAAATAGAAATAAAGTCTTTGCTTATCTGGAAAAGACTTCAGGGACTCAGATCCTTGTGGGCTGGAACATTTTCCTTCTGCTGTAGCTGTATCAAAGATGGCCCCCGCCATGTTTAGCGAGGAGTTATAAGCTCCGCCCCTTAAAGACAACCAGTCTAGCAGCGCAGGTTAACAGGGGCACAGTGGCATGTTACCCTTGCAGGAGAGCTTCCTGACTTCTTTCTGGTAAGCAGCCTTAGGCACCGTCTCTGCGGTTTCCAAAGAAACTTTCGTTTTTGTTGCACACAGAGGTGCGCTAGTGATCCTACTCCTGAGCGGACACTTAAACTGGAGGATGCTTACGGCACCCAGTTACTTATAGCCAAGGGAGAGGGACTGGAGCCTCATTTCTTAAGAATTTTAATTGTCGGCTCCTTGGGGTAGGAACTTAACCCCCCACTGTGCCTGGGTCCCCCTAAGGCTGAAAGAACAATCCATTTTTAAAAACTGTATATAATAGCTAGATATCGTAACACCTGTAACCTCAAGAAAAAGCAGTCTACACATTATCATGGGACATATATTGCAGAGCAAAGCTCGGGACTACGAATGAATAGTTTTCTTATTATTAAAATGACATTTTCACTCATCTTATATATTTCTCCTTACTTCAAAGCTTTAATATAGGCAGCTGTGAAGGACCAATATTGGTCAAACATTCTTCCAAATCGGAGAAACGTTCGTTCGGACAGTGGTAAATTTTAGGCCAGGTCAAAATAACAGCCTGTGTGCATCCAAGCCTTACTATACTACCGTATATACTAGAGGATAAGCCAAGAAATGTTACCTTTAAAATAATCCTGAAAGTTTCCCCTCTGCTTATACTCGGGTCTGGGCTATTCTGGATGCTTAAAGGTGCAGCTGGACAAAATTACACAGCCCTGGGGGGAAAAATGCTATACCCTGAAAAAATCCTGCAACACACAAAATTCTCATGATTTCGGTGGGTTAGGCAATTGTTGTCCTGCCCACTCAGTTCGGCCCAGACTGCAAGTGAAAGGGAAAAAAACAATAGAAGTAACAGGATTCAACAAACAGGCTGCGCAGAAGGGTATGCAGGGCACATCTATGTATGGGGCTTTTCTATAGAACTATCTATGAATCAGTCAATGGGAGAATGTCAACCCTCGGCTTACTCAAAACAATCAGTTTAACTCGTTTTTCAGGGAAAAAGTAAGTACCTTGGCTTATACTTGTGTATATATGGTATATACATATACTATATGAGGAAGTGAGACTGAAAAGGGTTTACATCTACTATTTACAAATAACAGAATTTAGTTTCTGAATTTGTAACCTTTTAAAAGGAAAACTAAAACTTTAGTTAGGAGATCGATAAAAACATGTACATACATTTAAACAAATTGCAAATTATTAAGATAAAATGGTGTGCAATACTGGGGAACATTACATTTTTAGAAAATGTCCATTTATACAATATATCAAATTTAAATACAAATCTTACCTCCTCCAATTTCACCACCATAATAGAGTGTAAGTGATTTACTAGATTATCAAGATATGGAATTAAAAGTGATTTTGGACAGTCTTCTGTGAAGTTTATAAGAGCAGCCGCTGCATGTGCCTGAACCCGTGGGTTCGCCTGGTCTTCCATTGTTTGTAGAAGGCTTGCAATTACCTGCAAATGGACCAAACATTTGTAAACCAAGAAATGTGACTATGAATATACAGAAAAAGAAAGAGAGGACCACAACCAACAGGCTGAAAAAATGTAAATGTTTAGCCCTTTGTGAAAAAAAAGGCATATCAAAAGAAAATGCCCAATTGACCAGGATAAACATTGTTGACACAGGTGCTATAGCGAGGGTGCGACACGCAAAGCAGGATGGCATGCAGCAACCGAAACAAGTGCTGCTTGCATGTATTCATTTACATTATAGGATAAGGTGATACCTTTTTTTTTATGGACTAACAGTTCATTTTTACAGAAGTTTATAGAGTTGAAACTTTTTTTGTAAATCCTAAGTACGGAATGTAAAACAAGGATAAGCATATAGGGTGAAGTATAAGCAGTAAAGCAATAAAAAAAAAAAAAAGTAAACACTAGAGCACTGTAAATTTGCTTGTGCTGCCCTGGAACTCCCCTTCTTCCGTCTATCCTTCATTGACCATCCCTCAATACCTTCAAATGTAAACTTTAAACCCACATCTTCAGGCAAGCATATATAACCTGGCCTAGACATTACCCCTCTTGCAACCCTTTCACACTCCACTGCCAATCTATTTACAGCCTACCGATTCCCTTCACCTTATGTCTCACCCCTATTTCCTCTAGACTGTAACCTCTTTTGGCAGCTTTTTAATATGTTCACACATCACAGGGGTTAAAAGCGGAGGCTGACATATGTCCAGAAAATGTAATGAAGCTTTTTTTTTGGGGTGGGGGGGGGATTCATTCTCCTTTAAATACAGAAGAGTATCATTGTATTTATCACCACAGTTATGTGTTAAAACAAATACTTCTGGGTAAAAAAAAAAAAAAAAATGATATCTACTCTTCTACAATTCAAAAAGAAAATAACTAATTTAAAATCTTATTAGAGAATAGTTATTGAAAAGTTGTCTTGCCTTCTCATGAAACTTCTTCTGGAAAGCAGGTGCAAAGTCAGTAGCCATCTGCCCAATTGCATTGCATGCAGCATAACGTACTCTAGGATGCTAGGAAGATAAATAAAACAAATAGAATTGTGTTTTAGTTTGCCATTTAAAAATACAGACATTCAATAAAGGACAAAAGTAGCTTTAAAAAAAAAACAAAAAAAACTTACAGGGTCCTGAAGGAAAAGTAGCACAAAGTTGACCATTTCATTGAGGATGCCCTCCATCTGTTGGTGGCAGCCTTCCCCAATGGCTGATAAAGCCATAAGGCCAGCATGCCTGTACTTCCAGTCAGCTGCAAAGTGTCAAGCAGTTTAGTTTAATATACTCAACACAGTAAACCCTATCCAAAACCACAACAAAATATATCAAAAATAACAATACACAGCAGGAAGATATTTTGTTTATAAACATTTCCAGGAGGAGGGGGGTGCCAGATTAACATCAAAGAAAGCTTCAACATAAACTGACTTAAAGGATAACTGTGGTCTTGAATTGTTCCAAACTAGTAAGGATTACCGTATATACTCGAGTATAAACAGAGTTTTTCAGGCTGTAAAACCAGCCTGAAAACTTACTCTGTTTATACTCGAGTCACTAAGTTGAAGGTACCTGCAAGCGTCCTCTCCATTCCGGCAGCTGCACGATCATTCCATGTACTGGCGCGCCGGCCGACGTCACTGCCCGGCGCCAATTAGTGACTTCAGCCAGCGCGCCAGTACAGGGAATGAGCGCCCGGATGCCGGAATGGAGAGGACACTGCTGCCGGAATGGAGAAGACACTTACCTTCAATGCCAGCAACAGGAAACCCTTGGATGGAGGAGAGCCCACAGCTCCTGGATGAAGGAGAGCACACAGGTACAAACTGAACTGGGTGGGAGGGTGAGGGTGGCATTCAAGATGTTTGGAAACTACAACTCCCAGCATGCTTTATTAGCTGGGAGTTGTAGTTTCCAAACATCTTGAATGCCAAGTTACTACCCTCGGTTTATACTCGAGTCAACAACTTTTATTAGATTTTTTAGGTGAAATTGGGTACCTCTGTTTATACTCGAGTATATACGGTATATAAAAAGCCTTCCATCACACCTTCAAATTAAATCTAATTCACATCTCTAGATAAAATTTGTGAGAAGTTATTGCTGGAAAGGTTCAGCAATATTACTTCCTGCTTGAACACTTCCTGTTTTCAGCCATGTGACCAGCCTCTGCCTGCATTATCAGGCTCCCCTTTTAAACGGTCAATTTTCTCCCCAGGTACTTCCTGATTTCCCATGCATTAAATCTAAACTGAGCATGCTTCTCCCCCGTGGCAGACAGGCGGTGCAGAGGTCAGGTGATGTCACAACCTAGTGGAAGCAAGAAATTTGAACATTCACCCCAATATAATTTCTCACAGGCTCCAGCCAGAGATGTTATGGTCGGCTCATTTTAAAGGAAATACTGTCGCAGATACTACAAGAAGGAAGTGAGTAAGGGAGTGTGTGTGGGGGGGATTACTCACTAAACAATTATTTAATGACAAAGCAAGCATGGATAAATATGTGAGTACCACCATTTTCCTTCTCTCAAATTGTAGTTTCAGAAAATATAAAGTTGTTTCAGTGAGTATAGTGACCCTTTAAAGGGTAACTGTGGTCTCAAATTCTTCCAAACTAGTAATAATTATATAATACGTAAGTGTGATATTTTATAATGGGAGCTGCAGTGGTATATATCCTTATAAAAATCACTCAGCTATGGCTCATTTCTTATATCCCACTACTCCGCCCATTCCAGAGCTCATGCCTAGACAATGACTCAGCATTTTTTGCCATGTTTAACTTCACTAACAGAACCTGCTAGAGCTGCTTCCTGTCACTTCATAACCAATGTCTCTCTCCTCTTCCACAAAGATTTGTTTAACTGCATAGATTCTGGGCTGGGATGTTTCTACTAGGTTTAAGTTACAGAATGTAGCTTGGGGGGTTTAAGGTGGAAATAGGGACAAAGCTAGAATTTAAAATGTGAATGGGGTGAAGGAATCCAATACTTATGTATTAAAAGAAATAATGCGCCCCATCACATTATAATATAAGGACATTCCGCCACCTTGTTCCCTGTTCTGTATCTATAAAGTCAGGGAACTCCTCATGGCATGATATCCTTAAATTACACTGTAAGGGGCGCATTATCCCTTATATAAAAAGCCTTCCATCATACCTTCAAAATAAAACCTAAATCACATCTCTAGATAAAATGTGAAGTTATTGCCAAAGCTCCCAACCGTCCCGTTTTCGGGGTCCTTTCCCGCTGTCCTGGCACCCCCTCCCATTTTCCCTCAATTTCCTAGTGTCTGGCCAAAAAATTTGGTGAAAATTGGAAAACCGGAAGTTAATCTGCAGGCTTTAGGACCCTGCAGTAGATGCGACTTGGAGCCTCAGTTCCTGCCTGCTGGGGGCGGGGCTAGCCTATTTGTTAGGTTAGCTGGGGATACAGCAAGGGACAGTGCAAACACATGGTCTAGGACTCTAGGTCAGTAAAGAGATTGGATCTGCCTGGAACTCTGCAATGTCCATCTGGGGTTTGTTTTCTGTAACAGGCAACTTATTAACCCTTCCCTAACTGAAGGGCCTGTTACTGCAAACAAACCCCAGATGGACATTGCACTTAGTTTTACAGTAAGGTACAGGGTGGCAGTGAGGGGTACAGGGGTGCCCGTTTTAAACTCAATGCAACATCCATCTGGGGTTTTCAGTAACAGAAACAGCATGTTCTCTGGCTTCTTTCACATACTCATAAGCCCCCCAGAGTTCATCACCCAGCTTTATCAAGCCCTCCAGTTCATTACATATATTACATACATATTAGACCATTCCTATGTGTAATACAGTTATATACCCCCACCTAATTGGTTGCTCCTAAAAACTCAATGCAATCTCCGTAAAAATATAAATGTATTTATATAATAAGGGATATGGGCACTTTAAAGTTGTATATCCTGTTTATACACATGCAGGGTTATTCAATAAAAGTTCTCATCGTTTAAAACGGTGCTAATTTTGCCCCAACCAATGATGTTAGCTTTCAAATGTTAAATAAGTTTTGATTGGTTGGAGCAAAATTAGCACCATTTTAAATGATAGGAACTTTTATTCATCTATCTCACTACACACTGGATTGTTATTTAAAGGTGGTTTTGATATGTGTTTACATTTGAGAACGGACTTAGATATCCGAAACATGTTGTGTTAGCACAAAATCTATTGTGCTTTTGGCAATTCCGGAGTGGTTTTTCTGAGTGTTTTTTTTCCAACTACTTATATTCTACTTTATGATCATATAAATAGGGTAATATCGGACATCTCTGCCTATTACACCTATTTATTGGAAAAGGAAGAGGATAGTATGCCATTGGGCTCCAGGTTGCGCATACTGCAATTGGTTCCAGCGTATACAATTTGTCCTAGTCTATACTTATATAGTCAAGCCCATTTATTATCATCGTCCAGCTGTGATTGCGCTTTATAGCTATATTTACATTTAAAGTAGAGTTCATAATAGTGGAAGACACATTTGCAGTGTAAAACATATTAATAGTTTGAAGAACTTACGATTCTGAAGCATTTGCATAATGTGTTCCTTAATCATTGGAAGAACAATTTTTCCACCCAGACCACAGGCCATTCTGTCCAAGGCACTTTCACCGGCAACTGCATTACTGTTAAGAGAAAAGCTGGCATTGTATCGACTGTACGCACCAGTTCATAAAAATTTTTTTTTGGAAACAAGTAAAACATAAAGCAGCTAAAATGGTGTAAAAAAAAAAAAAAAAAAAAAAAAAGGAAGAAGAAAAAATAGCAGGCAGACCCCGAAGGCACTTAAAAGGACACTATACTGAAAAAATTACTTTGCCTCATCCTAATCTATAATTGAATACATGCAAGTAGCACTTACTCCGATTTGCGGGTGTTGCTGCATGCCTTCAATCCAGCACACATTTTGTTTAGGAGCAGTATTCCCCCCTCCCTCTATTAACCTCTCCCACTTCCATCCGACCTGACTTTTTTTTCCCCACAAACCAACTGTCAAGCCTGCACACAGCATTCTAACTGTCAAAACTCTGTCACCATTCCAGCGACAGTAAAACTACTCACAGAAGAATAGTTTTTGAGAGCAAGAAACTTGATTGACAGCTGAAATATAAGAAGTTTTAGATTAGATATATAAAGAAATATGGGGCAGATCAACAAAAAATGATACAATGGTGGTTGAGAAGAACGATAGCTTCCAGTTATGGTCAATTTAAAATATCCTATTTTTTAGTGTAGTTTACTACCAAAGCTTATCATATTAAAAGTTTTTCTTAGGGATGGACATACCCTTTAAGATTTATCTTCAGGAACATAGTGGAAGAGGGCTGACTTAGGGTTTGGGGGTACTGCACCTAAAGTTTGTGGTATGAACTTTAAACGTCTAAGGCATAACGGGCTGCACACTAAAATTGTAAAACAATTTAGACTGCATAAAAACATACCTGTCAAAGTCATCATCCTCCAGTTCATCTGCATTTGACCATTCATCATCATCTTCTAAATCCACCATCATTGTTAGCATCTGAGGAACTGAACGTATTATTCATTATTATTAAATAACAAAAAGTTACTAATACTACTAATATGTACAGAGAGAAGTAGTTGGAGAACTCCACCATAAAGCACATTATCCCAACTTATAGGACAAAAATGGATTACATAGTAACATTAAATAAGGTTGAATAAAGACATACATCCATCAAGTCCAACCTTTTCACCCTCCTTTTAACCCCTACCCAACAGTTGATCCAGAGGAAGGCAAAAAACCCAGCTAAAAAAAAAAGAAAAAAGAAAAAAAGGGAGGTGGGGGAGGAGGAATTCCTCCCTGGTTCCAAACAGCAATCGGAAAGTATCCACGGATCAACCAGAACTTAGGTATATGTGTTAATACCAGTAATACTAAATATTTTTTTGTTTTAGAAAGCTATCTAGCCCATTTTTAAAGCTATTCAATGGACTTGCCATTACCACATCTGCTGGAAGACAGCTCCACAATTTCACCGTTCTCACAGCATAGAAACCTTCCCTAACCTGCAGATGAAACTTTTCTTCTAATCTTAAAAGAAGGCCACAAGTCCTCAGATAGGACCTATTGGTGAACAATGCACCAGAGTTTAGTGTATGACCCATTAATATATTTGTATACAGTGATCATATCCCCACGCAAATGTCTCTTCTCTAATGTAAACAGCCCTAATCTGCCTGCATAGTTAAGCCCCCCCATTCCCCTTATTATATATCAGTTGCCCTTCTGTAAACTGATTCCATTTCCAAGATGTCCCTTTTGTATATGGGATTCCAAAACTGCACAAAAATATTCCAAATGAGGCCTTACCAGTGCCTTGTAAAGAGGGGGAATAATATTTTTCTCACTTCAATCTATTCCCCTCTTTACACAAGACAATATCTTACTAGCTTTAGCCATTGCTGGCTGGCATGATTTGCAACAGCTGTCTTATCTACCAGATCCCCCAAATCTTTTTCCATAAGAGATTCACTTAACAGTTATTTATGGTGTAGGTGGCACCAGGATTGTTAAACCCCAAATGCATCACCTTACATTTATCAACATTGAATATCATCTACCATTTTGATTATCTAGGTAAGCTTGCAGCAATTGCATATCATTTGAAGTTTCCAGACCTCTGCATAGTTTAGTGTCATTAGCAGAGATCTTGCTCTCAAGGCCTCTTCCTAAGTCATTTTTAAACAGATTAAAAAGTACGGAACCCTGAGGCACTCCACTTAGAACTTTAGCCCACATAGATGTTGCCCTATTGACGATCAATCTGTTTGCGATCTAATAACCAATTCCCTATACATGAACAAATGTTTTTTTCTAGGCCAACAGTCCTAAGTTTATACATTAGTCACCATTATCAAAAGCCTAAGCAAAATCCAAATATACTACAGCCACTGCTATGCCTGAATCTAAATTCTTACTCACTACTTCATAAAAACCAAGTAAATTTGTTTGGCACAATCTATTTCTCATAAAAAAATGCTGATTTATATTACTTTTATTTTTATATATTACTTTTGTTATGCAATATGATATCCCTTGTTTCAAATCAAACACTTTCATAATGGAAATTCCCCCACTTTCATTCACTCTCTCCGATTAGCACAAGCAAATACAAAGTGGCTAATTGGATAATTTTCTTTCCCTGCGTGAATCACACTCCGCATTTCTGAGCCCATTGAGGTACAGTAATGCTGTATTAAAATATTTGGCATCAATATTGGGTACGAATTACAAATTATTCAAAATTATCAAAAATTTCTGGGCAATTAGTCAAGCAACGCGTGTTTTACAGTGGAGTACTCCTTTAAAGATTGCATTTAATACAATATGCAGATGGAAAAGTTTATAGGAACATTTACAAACAACCAATAAATGTGCTTATATACTGCATGCTTGCTTTATTTATGTAGTAATGGTGCATTCACTCCTCAAAATAAAAATTAGATATAGGTAAACCCCCCCAAAAAAAAGTTCTCCCACGCCCCCTTATCCCCTATGCCACTTAAATGGTTTCTCTCCTTCCTCCCCCCCCCCCCCCCCAACAAGCTTGCACATGCTCAGAGACAGCTAGAGGAATAAATTCCAGAAAGCAGAAAGAGGGATAATTGAACAAGGTTAACAATTTCAAAGTCCTTTAAAGAACAGAGGAATAAAAGAGGTATTAGTAGTATCATAAGAAATCACAAATTTAAGATGTTAAATGCTAGGACAAAAATATTTCACAATAATTTAGCCATTATGGATTTGTTTTGTGGGGAAAGAATGATTAAAAATATGCCATTCCTGCTGATGATTAGCAAAGCAGTGTAGCGATGGAAATCCTATTTGAACAAGTTATAGCAGAAAAAAAGGTTGCAAATATTTCCACTTCAAAACCCATTAATTCAATTCTGGAAGATCACACTCCTAAAGACAGTGATAAGAGAATCTATTTGGAAAAAGGGTGTACAAAAAAAAGTGTAAAGAATCGAGGAGAAAACCTGCACAATTTAGAGCAGGGGCAGAAGGGATACGATTGGTGCAACACTTTTTTGGAAGGGGTTAGACTTATATACAGGGGTGGATTTACCACCCCCCGCTCTTAGCCCACAGACCACGCCCCTAAGGCACATTATTTTCTCTTTTATGGAAGAAAAATAGACTAAAGGGGGAAGATTGGTGGGGGATATTAACAACCGCCCCCTAGGTACGTGCCTACTGATAAATCAAGGCCTGCTTCCATAGCTGCCTTGATTTTAAACTTTCCACTGTCTGAACTATATACATTATATTAAAATTACTTTTAAAATTGCACCCGATTTAGGGAAATCAAAATACAAAAATTCTCAACTTGACAATAAGCTGTGGAAGTTAGCATATCTGCATTTGCATCAAACTTTATCCTGCAAAAAATCTATAAAACCTGGGGAGAATTTTAGTTTCAGTTCTAACTTACAAAAATTATTTATAACACTCCTTAAAGGGTAACTGTGGTCTCAAATTCTTCCAAACTAGTAAGGATTATATAAATTTTTTTCCATCGTACCTTAAAAATAAAACCTAAATCACATCTGTGGTCCCCATACAAGTGGCCTTTATTAAAAAGAGCACATTCTTACATTTAAAATTACTCCAGGATCATGCTACTAGTGTCAGTTTATCCAGAGGTACAGCAGTATAAAAGGTGTTTTTTCCAGCTAGCACTGTGAGCTATGACATCACCAGCACCACTGGTCTGCCCAAGTTTAAGCAAGCCCACTGCTAGGACCGAGCATCATCAAGCTTCACCATAAGCCTGCCCCACAATTTCTTAATCATTTCTAAAGCTAGCCTGAAAAGGTTCTTACCCTTAAGCCCCCCCCCCCCACCACCACCACCACACAGGATCGACATTTTGAGCAATATGATTGAATTAATCAGACAGCTAAAAATGTCAAAAACCCTTTTCAGTTTTTCTGATTGACCGGTTTATCGGACAAATGACGAGCTAGAGACATCATCCTAGGCTTGTTTGAAAGATACGAGATAGCTCTTTTCAATGTATGGAGACTAACATTTTTGCAAGAGCAAATAAACCAAATTTTTTTTTTTACCATCAAATTCTAAGTCAGCTTTGGCTGCTGATCCTATATTAAGAAGGCTGAAAACAATACTTACTGGCCTGAGCAACAATGCTAGTATGTTTTCTCAACATAGCTGCGGCAGTCTCTGAAAGTGTGACAATAACCTCCAAGGCCAATTGCCTCTGCATATTGTTCAGTGTGGTGTCTGCACAAAGCTACATATAAAGAAATAGTTACTTTATGCTCCACTGATTTGATTAAAAAAAAAAAGAAAAGTTGACTACATTATACCACCTTTAAGCTCAACTGCAAAGTTGCTTCTAGATGTGGTCTTAGAAATTTTGGAACCGTATCAGCTATTTCAACTAGAGACTTCAGGACAGTATCATCATTTTGATAGCACGATTCATTCACAGACTAAAGATTAGAGGGGAAAAAGTTGTTTCAATATTATTATACATAAATATACCTTAATTATTATACATATGCTATTGAACAGGCTTACAGAAGTGAAATTTAAAAATAAATATTAATATTTTGAAAGACTTCAACAGATATAGATAAATAGATTTTAAAAGTTGACCATAGGAAGGGCTATAAAATTCTGTTTGAAGGGGAAATGTGGTTTCCATAAGTTTCCTCCTATTAATAGACCTCTCGATTACCTTTCAAACAAGCACAGGATGCAGTCTGTAGCTCATTTGAAAATGTAACTTTTTTTAATGTAAAATGCTACACAAACATTTCACAGGTGTGTCTAGGACTTGAAAATACATTTTATGCTAATTAGCGTAGAGGTCTTCTCTCTGTTCCACCAGTAAAAACAGCAGTAAAGCATGCATGGTGCCTGCAAACAATAAGTAAACTGTTTATGGTTACCTCTTAACAGACTGCAGCTAAAGACATGATCCTGTTAGAAAGAGGACAGAGGTCTATTAACTGTAGGACACTTGTATAGAGTTTACAATGCCCTTTAAAACTCCTCCACATAAAGCATGCTTACCTGAAGAATACCTGGTAGTAAGTCAGAAAAGTGCTTCAGGAGAGGAATATTGTGCTCATTAGCAAGTACAAACGCAGCAGCAGCTCTCGCAGAATGTGTTCTAATCTGCAAAGGAAAATAAACACCAAGGAAAAAAATATATACATATTTGTTTAACTTGATAAAACGAAAGATTCGCAACACTCAGGCGATTTCACCCGTGATCAAAGATCAGATGTGGGCAATAATCACCTATGTGTTCTCATTTGGTCAGAATTGTTAGTTGACATGCAAGGCGGCCGCAGTGGCCGTTCGTCTATCATGGATTGCAGGTGCACAACGCCAGAGTATATGAAACTTAATGCTAAAGAAGTCTTCACACTGATCATGCAAAAAAAAAAGTAAAAAAGTAATTTTTTAGAATTTGATGTACTAAAGGGAATATCAACTATATTTTTAAAAATATACTTGAGATATATTTATTATTTGAGCTTCACAAAGGCTTATCAAAATTATGTAGACAACATTTCACATATATAATTTCTTATAGGTCAGGTTTAAAGTTCTTATTCTCCTAATTTATACAAAATCTGCTAAAGGTACTATACAAAATAGCAGAGGACTTCAGCTCAGGAAGGAGGTGGAAATTTAGAATTCTAGAACTATCCTACAGCATCAAAAAAAAAAAAAAAATTTAAAGGGCAAGTCTACTCAAAATAAAAATTGTATACAGGAAAATGCGAAGCCTCAAAACTGCAATAGTTAGAGAGCCGAGAATTGCTGACAAACTTACTGTTACTCCTATTTCTGCTCCCTGGTTATTCTGGGTAGCAGCTGCCAAATAAACTTTGGCTTTCTAAGTTTAAAACAGAATTTCAGCAACATGATTAGGAATTTTCATAAATTTGGAAACTTCAGTTTAATAGCAGCATTAGTGGTAGAGGTTTAAACATGTTGGTCTAAAAAAAATACATTATTATAAACTTAAGGTGCCAATACACTCAAAACCTTCCTTCCAACGTTCCTGAGCAGTTCCTTAAAAGACAACAATATCAAAAAATTATCACCCCCATTCCAGCAGCTGAAATCGCTTACTCACATTTACAACCGTGCAGCCCTCCTTTAGATATCACACAGCAAAAATTAGTGCTAAAAGCCCACCTCCTAGATGCCCAGGGACATGGTTAACATATCACCTATCACTGGCTGGTGGGAATGTATTACAACCTCTCTCCTCTGCTAGTCAAGCAAACTGGAAACTTCCTGTTGCTTGGATAAAGCCTACATAAACAAGCTGATCAAGGATGGGTGGAGGTTTTATCGCATGCTAGCTTTGAGTGACATTTACTTTAAATCAAAGTTACTGCTTTAACATCAGATACAATGCATGTTCTGGCCAGGGAATGTTGCAAGGCAATAAATTCTCCAGATGTTAAATCGTTGTAAAGCTCAAACTAATAAACATTTCACATATACATTTATTCATAGGGGGCAGTTATATTAGGCTCAAAAACTAACTGGAAGAACCAGGAAGCAGAAACAGGGAAACAGGACATTGTGCAGGATTTCAGGTAAGACATATATTTCACGTTTCAAGCTATTACCGTATGTAAGTTTTCATTTTGGGGCTGGACTTGCCCTTTAAAACAGAATTCCAGCAAACAGGATAATAAGTTGAGAAAGTCCAGTTTAAAATAATTTTTATAAACAATGCATTATTATAGGCTTAAGGAGACCATACACTGAAAACTTACCTTCTGATGTTCTACAACCACTGTTACAGCTGTAAAATCGTTAATACGAAATTATCCACACAATATAAAGTAGGCACACTTACAGCAGGATGATTCTGCTCTTGCATACACTGCACAAGCATTCTTTTGATAACTTCTAGATAATGCTGCTGTTGGTTTCCAAATATTCCAGGGAAGTTCCTAAAAAATAACCAGGTAAAAAACATTTGAAATAAGCATGCATCAAAAGACTAGGGTCAAAGAAATAGATTTACAGGACTATGCATTATTTTACATTTTTATTATTATACAGGAGAGCACCATTACGCAAAATGAAAACCCACGCTAACCTGACAAAACATCAGGTAGTATGATTCTATACTCATTTAACTTATTACATCGTATGTGTGTTGTATCGCACAACTATCATTTGTATGCAATAGCGATGATGTCATATCCCTCACAGTATAACTACAAGAGGCAAATTCACAATTTTATGTAATTTATATCCCAATAAAGTGCTCTGTGCTTAAGATAAACCATAACTTCACTGTACAAAGTGCATTAAAACCAAATTACAATTATTATATAACTAATATAGATCAGATGGAGATATATAGCAACCTAAGGAACTTTGTACAGATTAAGGAAGAACCGTGAAGTAGTCACATGTAGTGACAAAACGTACGTAGACGTAGGTGGTTTGAGGACAGGTGTAATGGCAACTGAGCATTGGGTTTGTTTGCTGCTACTGATCTAAAGGGTTTTTCCAGTGGGATTGCAAATTGGGAGGTTTAGATCCAGAGAGGAAGAGCCTTGAGCACAGATTAAAATGTATAATGGACTTGGACAGCACAGAACCACAGGAGTGGTAAAGGATGAGATGGTTCTCTAAGAATGTTGATAAACGGCATATTCCGACATTGTATGCACGTCTAGGTCAAGCTGGAGGAAGTATCCACTCCATCCACAGCAATAGACCCTATTGTTCCACCACTGTGCAATGTCCTCTAGAGGGTTCTGTATAGGTTCAAATAGGGGGATATCTACCGTAAATACTTGATACAAGTCGATCCGATTATAAGCCGAGGTACATATTTTTACCTGAAAAATTACTAAAAACTGACTCGAGTATAAGCCGAGGGTAGAAATTATGACCACTACTGCCTTCTGATTCAGTATTGTTTTGTGGCTTAAGTTGCCCTTTAAATGGACAGCAGAATTCCCAAATCCAGTACGAGTAACCCCCAATTCATTGGCACTCCAGACGTTTGGAAACTACAATATGCTTTGATTGCTGGGAGTTGTAGTTTCTAAACACGTAAAGTGTCAAGGTTCAATAAACTTTTAATTAAGCTTACCATCATATACAATTCTCCTGACCCCCATGTAACAAAGGGCACTGACCCAAATAGTTAAAAATGTCACCCGAGAGTTGTAGTTTCAAGCTGTCATTTGCACTGAACTAGCAGCCGTTTTTTGCCCCAAACTGAGAAGACTCATCAGATTAACAGCACCAGATGAGCAGTGATAGTGCTGAGTGAGTCTAGCAGCCAGACTACAGGAAGCAAGAATAAGTGTAAAGGCAGATCAGCTGCTGCTGTAACTTTCTATGCAGGTGAAAGTTTAACAGTGCCACCTACTGGTTACTTACCCGCAATTGCAAGCATTTGGAGCTAAATTAGGACTTGACCCGAGTATAAGCCGAAGTTAGGTTTTCAGGCTAATTTTAAAGCCTAAAAATCTTGGCTTATACGCTAGTATATATGGTATACCCTCTTTTGTAGCATAGTTATGGTAATTTATTCCATTGTCCTGTAAGCCAAACCTCCCCCTTCCACAAAAGCAATATACACAGGGACCTTTACGCTAGATTTTTTTTCTGATAAGCCAGAAAATAGTTTTATATTAATAGACAGACTCATCATCTATAGCATCATGGACTTATTTATGGACAAATTTAATGTCCTACTGTGGTCTCCAAACAAGTAAGGATTAAATAAAAGCCCTTCTGTTGTACCTCTAAAATAAGCCCTTGATAACATTGCTAGGTAAAAAACTTGTGAGAAGTTATATCGCGGGAAATGTTTAACAAATATAACTTCCTTAACACTTCCTGCTTTCACTAGCTTTAAGCCATGTGACCATTTCCTGCCTGCATTAAAATATGCAGGTACAAACGTGTGGGTACGGCCTGTCTTTTCCAGCATTATGGGCTAGTCCACACTGCAGCGTTTTTTCTGTGTTTGCGCATGCGTTTTTCCGATCATCGAAAACGCGGCAACTCACCGACGCAATGCGTGTTGCGATTTCGCATTTATAATCGCAAGCGTTTTTCTATTTCTATTGAAAAAACGCATGTGTAAACGCAACAAAATCGCATGCCCTAAGTCTAAGTTATCATACTATGCCCCCAGGGACAGGGGAGGATCAGGGGGTCAGGTGACCATAGCTTGAACATCATCCACAATATAATTTATCACAGGCTGCAGACAAATATATGCTCCAGGGATCATTTTAAAAAGTAAAGACTGCAGGCTTTTTGACCCAGTGTATTGAGAGAAAATTGCGCTCAAGCAGTGGGCTTATAATAAAGTAAAAGCCAAATCCAGTATGGCTATTACTATATGGGACTACTGAATTCTGCTGTCCAACTAAAGCTTCAAAACAATACAGAATCAGAAGGAAATCTTTAACAATAGATTGCCTTCTGATTCTGTATTGTTTTGAGGCATTAGTTGCCCTTCAAAAAGGACAGTAATCCCATACAGTAACCCCCCATTCCTTGGCGCTCCAGATATTAAGTTGCTGGGAGTTGTAGTTTTCAAACATCTGAAGTGGCAAGGAATTGTGGGTTACTGTATGGGATTACTGCTCCAACCTTAAACTTGGAAGCAGACCTCAAGTGCTGGTGATGTCACTGCTTACAGTACTTGCAAGAGAAAAAAAAAAAAAACGCTTTCTACTGCTATAACATTGGATAGACTGCAGCTAGAAGCAGGATTCATGGAGTCATAAAGATAGGAGTGTGTCCTTTTTAACAAAGGCATCTTATATGGAAACAGTTCTCCTTTAATTTAAACATAGCAGCTTTTTGATCCAACATTTTTCTACATTTTTAAAGTAAAGGTGTTAAGAATACCAGTTACCAAAAAATGTGTAGTGCAGCCTCACGCAGTCCATCATCTTGGGAACTTACAGAATCAAACAGAAACTTTAATACTTCAGGCCACTGGTTATTTCCATCATCATCTGTAAAACAAAATAAAATTAATAAGAACTGCTACAGGAAAAAAATTAAAAATACATGGTCCAAAAACAAAAAATGTAGCTAATCTGCAATCACATTTGTGACCTTAAATGACCCCACAATTAAAGACATTCTGCTAAATTAAAAGTGGGTGTGATGGGGCAACACCACCTGTCATTGCTAGTGCCCAACTAAAAATTACTACATATAAATACTTTTATCCCTTATGTGCAAAATCAGAGGTAATCAAGAACATAAAAGGAGAATATACTGGTCACTATGTTCTATAGTGAGAAAGCACCTCCACAACAGATATTTGTGGGCTACATATCAAGTAGTCATGTTTTTCAGCCTGAATTTTTCCTTTAATTCTATAAGGACTATAACTGCAACAGATTATTATTTAGCCTGAATGTGATTTGATTCGAACTACTTCCAATAAAGTGAAAAGGTCATTCTTTTTCTTCTAGCCAAGGGGAGCTTCAGTGGAATTTTTCCTTTTTAAAAGTTACATGGCTAAGTGACTTTTTATAAACTCGTGTTCCACTTCACATCCCATTGAAAATGACAGGCCCCTCTGCCTTTACCTTAATATCACAAAAGTATTAAAAACTCAAATATTAAAAGGACAACTAGTCTCAGAACAACATTGAATTAGAAGCAGTAATCAGTGTCTCACTTCTCATATTAATATGTGTTTTAGTTTATAACATGAGGTTTGTGTTTTATTTCCCATTGTTCCAGTATCGCACAGTGTGGTCACTGACCATTATGTTCTTTACACATGCTCAGTTCTAAGATACTGCAGGAACTTGTTACAGTTGTTCACACCTACTAGTAGCCTTTAGCCAATCCTTTTACAGGATAGAATAAGCAAGGGAGCATGTGACTGAGATCAGGGGTGTGGGCCAGTCACTGCACATAATAAAACTGGATGAAATAGCTAAGCGTTAACATTTATTTTAATGCCATTTACTGTATTGCTATTTTACAGTTTATGAATGTTTTTAGAGGGTATATGCTCAAAATCTGGAGTGTAATAATTTGGGTTTAGTTTAAAGTAATTAAAGTGAGATTGCATTAAGCAAACGCCAGTTTTGGCACCACTTCACTGTTACTCTGTTTCATTGCCCACCATTTGCCTGGAACATTGAATATGGGCCGTCCATACCTATTGCTCACTGGAAAGTAATAGGCAGCCCCTATTCAATGTATAAGATGGACGGGTGGCAGTGAAACGGAGTAAAAGTGAAGGGGTTGGTTTGAACATTGCTTGCTGCTTAAAAGACATTTACTTAATACAATCTTACCCTACTTACTTAACTTGAGGTCCCACTGCCTGTTCAATATACTGAATAAGGCAATTCCTTACAAGCTATTCACAGGAATGGCTGCCCCTATTCAATGTACCAGACAGCTAGCAGGGAATCACATTTATTGGATCAGGCCGTCATTAGGATGGATGTATATTTACAGGTATTAGATGTTTACAAGTATCATGAGAAGACAGGTAAATATACCCAACTGATTTTATTAAGAAAAATTAGTGAAGTGTTACTTTGTACCAATTAAGTTTCTAGCCAGCTCTGCAACAATGTCACAGATCTTTCTTTTCATGCGGGACTGTGCTTCCAGTTGAATGACTAGTAGTAGTTCAGTTTTAACTGCACTTTGGACATCAACTGGAAGAGATGGATAAACTTCTTCAAATGAGGAGGACAGGAGACGTCGAAGTAGAATAGCCGCCATTTGTCTGGCCTGAAAAAAAATAACGTAATGGGCATTAAGGTAGTTTAAGTGATCACAAAAATTCTGAAAATTAATATTCTATAATTCCTCCTTCATTTACAAAATAACCAAGGATTCCTATACCTCCTCAGCAGCATTTCCATTCCTGATAGCTTGCAAAAGCAATGTGATCTTGTTTGGCCCAGGTATGCTCTCATAGGTTTCCTACAATAAAGCAGAAACAGCAAACCATGAATATTTTATTTAAAAAAAAAAAAAAAAAAAAAAAAAAAAGTACACTTCACATGCTCTAGTGTGAATTTAACAGGGCTCGAAGGGGGAGTAACCCGAGGGCCCTCAAGACCAGAGACTCAAGGTTGAGTCTGTGCATTGTGCTCGAGTCTGTGCAAATGAGTCACCCCTTGCAGAAAGGTGTGTACGTCCTCTCTGAGCCAGCTGGCGATGAAAAAAGACTGACGGCGCCGATACCTGCCCCTTTAAGGGCACTTAGAGACCCTTGTCCACCACGGGATTGCAAGAAATGGAGAATTCTAAAAAAAAAAAAAAAAAAAAAAAAACGCAAACCACCTACGAGGGAAGACTCCAAAACATATCCTTGCGGAGGAGGACTTTCTGGCTGCAAGCATGGTCAGAATTGCTGCCGAAGGAATGCCTCTCAAACTTAGCATTTCGGATTTATTTTCCACGCCGTCAGGTTGTCTTAAATTTGCTAAGAGGGCTGAAATGTAATCCTCTGCCCAGGAGAAGATCTGTTGTGTCTCTTCCATGGCCATATTGCTGCGCATGCCCCCTTTGTTGTTTAGGTATGCCACCGCTGTGGCATTGTCCGATTGTCTCTGTAGAGGCCTTAAGGTGCAATATCCCATATGGGATCACTCTTTCCTATTTTGCCTATGAGTATCATAGCTCGTCTGATGGTGATCTAACTCCTGGACATGGACTGCCACTGTCTGGAGGTTGATTGCTTTGTCTTGTGGAAGGAAAATCTTGTGATTCTCCGTGTCGAATGACATGCCCAGGAAGGACATCCTCTGAGATGGTAGGAGAGAGGATTATGAAGTTGAGGATCCATCCGAAAAGTTGTGACTCCACTTGGAAGTAAACTTCTGAACGTGGCAGTTTAGTGCCTTTAGGTCCAATACTGGTCTGAAGAGTCCCCCTCCTTCTTGGGCACTAGGAACAGACTTGAATAAATTGTGATTGGAATCTCCGAGGTTGTGGAAAGGAGAAAATCACTTCTGCCGCTAGGAGGGAGAGAATCACCTGGTCTAGCACTTTTCTTTTGATGGGACACCTTGGAAGGAAAGGAAACAAGGTGGCAGTCTGGTGGTAAACTCAATCCTGTAACCATATTCTAATACCCATAATGTCCAGGCATCTGTAGTCGGGTGTGTCTATTGTGTTTGGGAAAAGTGCTGGCATCCTCCCACCTAAGCTCGGGGATATTCAGGATTGTTCAGATCGTGCTCCAGAACCCCTGAATATTCCCCTAAGTCTTAAGGACAGAAGGGGAGGCGCTGTCTCAGAAGGGGATCATGACGTGGTCTGGATGTCCAAAAGGACCGAGACCTACAAAAAATAGTTGACTGTCTGGTCCTGTTTTGAGGTAGCATGGTTCTCTTACCCCCCATTGCCTGGGCAATAATCTTGCCCAGTTCTGGACCAAACAGGAGGCGTCCTGAAAATGTTAAATGGAGGGCCTCCTTAGAGGCCATATCTGCCACTCAAGCCTTTAGCCAAAGGACTCTTCTTGCAACAGTGACTGTTGCCGAGGTGCGTGCTATTATCCTGACTGCTTCTAGCACGGCATCCCCAATATATGTTACAGCATTTGTAAGCTGTCTGGTGTTAGCAAGCAAATGGATCTTTGACGGGTCTTGGTGGCATTCAAAAGTAAGTTCTTGTAGCCAGACCTCCAAGGCTTTTACCACCCGTGCAGAGGCAAAAAACAGCCTCAATGCTGTTCCAGATTAAGTAAAAGAGGTCTTCAGCAAGACCTCTGTGCGGCGGTATCAAAGGTTGCTGCCTCCGATACTGGGATAGTTGTCGCCCTTGATAGCATACACACTTGATAGCATGGGCGGGCAAGCCCAACAATCTACATCCGATTTAGGAAACTGGAAGGAGTTGTGGAACTGCTGACTAAGCTTTAATGGTTTTTCTGGAAATGACCACTCGTCAGAAACAATCTTCTCAAGCTGCTCATGAGACTGAAAACATGTAAAGTTTTTCTTCCGTTTGGAAAAAGACGTGCTGTGGGTTCCTGCTAGGTGTCTGTAGCAGAAATATTTAGGGTCTCTATGACCACCTTAATAAGAGCATCCGTATCTATAGATGATTGAAAATCAACAGCTATAGTGTCTGGGTCTATCTCGCATGTATTGCAATTGTAGTGCCTTACTACAGGCCCAACAGGGTCTTCGCATTTTTGGTGGCTGAGGCAGGCTTTTTTCTGTAGCAGAGATTGCTGCAGTTAGTAAAAAATGAAAGTTAAAAAGATTTTGCTCATCTGGAGGGGACTTCAACGATCAGATTCTTGAGGGCTGGAAAGGTGTTTCCTCTGTAGGAGCTGTATCCAAAATTGCTTCCAACAGGGGCACAGTGGCATGTTACCCTTTTTTGCAGAGGGGAGAGCCCACTTCCTGTTCATAACCATAATTTCTACTGGTCAGTTTTGGATATGTCAAATATGTTCAGATTTTTACTTTACTCACACTAAGTTTTCCAACTTGGAGATGGCTGTATATATTTTTCAAGAAACCTAACTAGAGCTAGTCTTTACTAGGACTAATCGAATCCCAGGTTTTCAGAAGAAGAAAAAATCTAGATGCACAATCAAGCACCCTTATGAACAATTAAAAAAGTCATTTTGTAAAAAAGACTCCATAATTCCCACTCATTTTTACTTTGAAGCTTTTTTTTCATTTTTACTTTCTATCTGAATTGAGAAAGCCAGTCGGATGACTAAACTTCAAGTCCAGTTGATCTAATTGAATACAACAGATATACCATGACCTGGATGAATGAGAACCTTCACAAGCAGGCTTACAGGAAGCAAAAAAGCAATTTAACTAAAATAGAAAATGAAATACAGATAACAGAACAAAGTCCAACCCCAAAATAGTAAAAAGAGGACTTAGAATGTATATTAGCTGAAAAGGCTAATGCGCTAAACTGTTTTTCCTCCCTCTGTATTCACCACAAGTGAATCCTATTCCTTAAAGCAGGACCTGCTGTAATAATATAAGGTTATAAATAAGGAATATTCACTGACAGAGGATATGGTATGGAAACAATTAGACAAATTTAATATCAATAAAACCCCAGGATCAGATGGCATACATCCACGAATCTTAGAGACCACAGTTTCTTATCTTTTCAGATTGACTTGACTGGTGATGTGCAGTTGGATTGAAAAAAGCCAATGTAATACACCAATATTTTAAAAATGTAGTTTACAGCCTGGTAATTATCGACCTATAAGCCTAACAGAGGAAGGAAAGGTGCGGGAGACTTTGTAACAGGATCATATCTTTGACTGCGTCTTCAGAATGGATCTTGGTAGAAAAATATTGAGAAATATATTGTGCCAGACAAATGTACTTGTTTTTTATGAAGATTTTAGATTTAGGCATAGCAGTGGATGCAGTATACTGGATTTTCCTAAAGCGTTTGATACTGTGCCACATAAGCGAATAATGTATAAACCGAGGACTGTTGGCCTAGAAAAAACATTTCTACATGGATAGAGAATTAGTTTTTCGATCACAGAGTGGTCAATGGAGCTATATTCTTGTGGGCTAAAGTTTTAAGAGGAGTGCCTCAGGGTTCTGTACTAGTGACACTTTCATCTGTTTACAAATTACTTCAAATGATGTGCAATCACTACAAGCATACCTAGATAGATTAGCAAAATGGGCAACAGAATGGCAGAGGAGATTCAGTGTTGATAATTTTAAGGTGATGCATTTGGGGTTTAAAGGGTATCTCCACCCTGAAAAATGTTTTTTTTTTTTTGCTGTAGTGTTGGGTACCCTAGCGCACACCCAATTACTATGTTAGTTTAGTTAAAAATGCTGCAGAAAGCTACTTACATGCCTTCATTCCCCCGGCACTCATTCCCAGCCCTCAGCTTGCTGGAACCATAAGCAGGAGGCCTGACCGGCAGTCGCATCTGTGATTGGCTGAGAGGCAGACAATCAGACATGGCTGCCGGCATTGCAGAACTAAGCGATGTAAGCATATTTCTGCAGTTTTTCTAACTAAACTAACATAGCGGTTGCGGGTGGGCTAGGGTAGTCTACACTACAGAAATAACATATATACTCGAGTATAAGCTGAGGTTTTCAGGCTTTAAAATTAGCCTGAAACCCGACCTTGGCTTATACTCAGGTCACAGTAAAGTATTGTACATCCCCTCCCCAATCTGGCTGCCGCTCGCTGTTATGTGCGGTAACTCACATTTGAATCCAGGGATTCGGCTGGCTAATCTTCTGGCTGATGTAAATACTCGGCGCCAGTCTCACTTGTGTTTTGGGCCTTGCCTGGGAATGCTGTCCATAATAAAGCCTCATTCCTTGACACTGCAGGTTTTTGGAAACTACAACTCCTAGCTACTAAAGCATGCTGGGAGTTGTAGTTTCCAAACATCTGGAGTGCCAAGGAATGAAGCTTTTTTATGGACAGCAGAGTTCCCCTACAGTAATAGCCATTCTGGATTTGGCTATTAATGTATGGGACTACTGCTGTCCATTTAAAGGGCAACTAAATACAGTATTAGAAGTCAGTAGTGGTCATAATTTCAAACCTCGGCTTATACTCGAGTCAATTAGGTTTTCCTAATTTTTGTAGTAAAAATATGTACCTTGGCTTATACACAGGTCAGCTTATACTTGATTATATATGGCAATCTTTTGATGGTAGGGGTTGAAGAAGGATTTTAAATTCTAGTTTTGGGGTGGACATGCTCATCAACAATCCTTGTGCCACCTTCACCATAAATAACTGTTTTAAGTCTATCTCAACTGGGATTTGGGAGCTCTAGTAGATAACTGACTTAGCTGCAGCAAACAACGCCAGAAAGCCATGGCTAGAGTTAGCAAGACATTGTCTTGTATAAAGAGGGGAAAAGATTCAAGTGAGAAAAATATTATTCTCTCTCTTTACAAAGCACTGGTAAGGCCTCATTTGGAATATTTTTCAAGTTTTGGAATTCCATATACAAAAGTAAAAAAAAAGGGCAACTAAAAAAATATGGGAAATGGAGGGGTTTGATTGTGCAGGCAGTTTAGACAAGTTAGGGCTGTTCACATTGAAGTGATGTTTGCGCCATACAAACTCCCTGGTGTTTGTTCACTAATAGGTCATATCAGGGGACTTGTGGAGATCCTTTAAGAGTTTCATTTTCAGGTCAGGATAGGTTTCTTTACAGTGAGAATGGTGAAAATGTCTTCCAGCAGATGAGGTAATGGAAAGTTCACTGAATAACTTTAAAAGAGGGCTGGATACGTTTCTAAAACTAAAAAATATTGAGAACTACTGGTATTAATACATATACTGTAGTTCTGGCTGATCCAGAGATACTTTCCGACTGCTATTTGGAGTCAGGAAGGAATTTGCCATCGCCCCTTTTATTGTTTTTTTTCCCCCTTCCTCTGGATCACCTGTTAGGTATGGTTAAAGAGGAGGGTCTAAAGGTTGGACTAGATGGACATCTTTACTCAACCTAAATTACTATGTTACCAGTTTTATAGAAGGGGTCTAGACAGTGGACAAGCAGAAATACCCAGTCTTAGGCATGAGTGCCAACCATCAGTCCTATGTTTCCACATAAGAAGGGGAGATAAAAGTAGGTATTCCTACCTCCCTGCTCCAGTTTTTTACCCATGTTAGTTTTAACTTAAAGGAGAACTAAACCCAATTTTTATATTCCAGAATCTGAAAACAACCCCCCTAAAAACACCAATAAACTATAAAATCCCACTTCATTAAATTGTATTAAGATAAATGTAAGTCTGTTAAGAACTGGATGACGTATCTGTGTGTATGTGCAGTGTCAGACCACACCTGGCCTCAGTCACATGCTTCCTTGCTTTATCTGTCCTGTAAAAGGATTGGCTAGAGATTATTAATGGGTGTGACCAACTGCAGCAAGTTTCTGCCATAGCTAAGGACTGAGCATGTGCAGAAAATAATGGTCGTTGACCCAATTGTGTGATTCTAGAATGCTGTGATGTAAAGCACAAATCATATGTTATTTAGGTAAATTTCCCAGGATCTGTGTCAAAATGAGAGGTAAGACACAGATTACTGGCTTTATATCAAGGTGTTCTGCCCTCTGGTTCAGTGTTGTTCTGTGGCTTTAGTTGTCCTTTAAAGATCATGTCCAGCCTTAAATAAAGACGTACCCCCCCAACCTCAGTTTAATCTTCCTTAGCTAAGTTATTTACAAGATGCTGCTGTTATCTGGTTTTGAGCATGCATAAGGTGCTTCCCAGTTGTGGATGCCAGTTGTTGGCTGTGATTGCAGCAGTAATACATCCATATAAACCTCAGCCTGGACAATTCATGTACGGCCTGCAGAAGCTTAATTTTAAAACGGTCTTGAACTTTTTTTTAATCCTAACGTGAAAGCCGTTCTTCTCAGAACACCTTACATACAACTTACAGCCCATGTAGTCTTTAAAAAGCCTTGTGAGCATGTGCAAATATTGGCCATGCCCCCTAACACCACTATTCCCCGTCACTATGCAGATATCTTCACACTAACATGGAAGTCATTGATTAGACTTGTTGTAGCTGCTTGTTCCAGTTTATTTTCCATCCAGCATGAATTGCAGATTTTTTTTGCTTCTATTCCTAGCAAAGGTTTCTAACTGTACTTGTTTTCATTATGTATTCTGTGGTGGCTCAGCAGTCTAAAGCACTCATTTTAGAAAAAGCACTAATTTCTTTTTTTCCTTAAAGTATGAGAGAAAAATGGCACAATTAATTTTAAGAGGTGGGTCACTGTGCTGGAATATGATTAGCCATCAGCTTCTAGGAAGCAAGGCTACAGCTTCCTTAATGGGCATGCCCACCCCCAAACAGAAATCATCAACCCCCTTCCATCTCAGACCCAAACTGCATTCATCAGCATGTCGCAACATACTTTCCCCCTGCAATCGGCAGTCCACCAACAACTACACCCCTGCATGATCATACTTTTTTAGAAACAAGCCGGACAGAAACATTTGCAAGAAGAATGCTTATGTAATGCTAGCAATGTGGAGTTGCTTTCTACCAACTAATCACTTCCGGACACCCAGGAAAACGGGGGTCGGATGCAGTACAGAAAGACGGCTGTTCCTAAGTAACTGCACAAGCTAAAAACACTCCAAAGCTAGAATTGCTGGACATCATTCAATCATGGTGGCATTCATGGTGGTGTTAGAAAGTGTCTTATGTCAGTTCTAACTTTGTCATCCATGAGAAACAACAAGCACACATACGTAAGATGAAAGAAGTGCAACAGCATTGGACTGGAAGAAAAGGGAGAGCAGTCATCAACTGCAAAAGGAATTCTCTTACATCCCAGTGAAATAAAGAACTTTAAAGATGTTAAAAATCAAAGTTTAGTGTCCCTATAAGTGATTATGCTGTTGCAATTGATTGAGACAATATCTGAACTTTGATATTCTTTTGTTAATATTAACAAGATACAAAAACGTACTTCCTTTTCAATCACAAAATAATGGAAACAGGTCTCAAATAACTATATAACCAAAACTATCGCACACAGCGGCGCATGCAGAATTTTTGCAGTGCGCCGTGTTACGTGCCACATCATGCTATTGGCACGCATATGATCCGCACCAAAAGAAGTGTACACATGCACACCAATAACGGACCGGACCGCAGCTCAAATAGTGGGAACTACCCGGTAGCATTAAATTGGCAATGCGAACCAGAACCATGAACAGAGCACAAATCACGCTTCGATAGGCATGCTTATAAAAAAAAAAAAAGAATCTATACTGCAGCAGCATAAAATGATACAATTAGCTCGACAGAGGGCACAGCTAGGAAAATAAAAGTAATCAACTGTTGCACAAAAGAATGTGCTGATCTGTTCTACAGTCATTGCTAAATGAAGTGGCCCATCTTAGTTTACAGAGACAATAACTGGAATTATTCCCCATTCAGGATGGAATAAGTCAGCAAAACAATCCTTTCAATCAATTCCTACTGGGTAATGCTTTTATTTCACACTTTCCTCATTGAATCAAAACAGTTGCCCTTCAGCAATTTAACTACATAACAGCCTCCCACAGGCCTGGGAAACACATAAAAGCTAAAAGGATCATTATACTAACCTCAGCCCTGCTCTTCTTCTATGTCACTTGTACCCAGGGTGAAGAACTAAAGTGCTAGGTTCTCACCCCTGGGTTATCAAAACAAAGCTGTCAAACTTCATTTATCCACCTAGTTTCACCTCCTCTTCAGTCCTGTGGCCTGACCAACTAGACGATGCGCTGCACAAGAAGCACATCTTCCTATTGTTGGTCTGGCCCCTGGAGAGGTGGCCACACAAAGCAATGTTTGAGAGCATTGTTCCAATTAAACAGGCTAAACCCAGGAATGAGGACCAAGCACATTAGATCCTCACCCTGGGCACTATTAATGGAAGAGGGTAGGTGGGAAACCTATTGTCCTTTAAGTGCCACCTTTTGGGCAACCCCTGGGATTAAAACTGGCAACAACCCTCAGGCCTAGGCCCCAATGATGTGTTTTTGCACTCCTCTTCGCGTTTTGCCACCGGCAATATTTTAATATTAATGTAAATCACAGGAAGCCCCTCTTTATATGTGTGTTGTGATTCAATAAATTTTTCTAATGCAATGCCAATAACCATTTTTTGTTATTGCTTCTATCCAAATCACACTTAATACCAGTCTTTGGTGCACAAAAAATAAATTAATAAAGCATGCAATTTTATAAGGCTCATTTTTACCCATAGCCCACTGGAGAAACAGAGACAAGTGCATGGAGTGGAGCGTTAGGCACAGGACAATATATCAAGATTGCCAATGACAAAACATCATTGCCTCTTTCTGACCAACAGACCACCAGTCTAGTTATTAATTGGTAGTCTGTCAGCTGGGAAAATAGGGTTCAAATTGATCTGGGTGGACCAGGCCTTAGAGTTCTACATAAACTCATGGTGGCTGTACATAATATTTGGCAATTCACAAATACTTTCTAGGAGTTAGAAGAGGATACCTTCTGTTCTTAGCTGTAACATGGGTGTCAGCTTAGTGCTCTCCTCCTTGTTCCCCATCCCAATCAAATAAGACAAGGCATACACAAGTACCATCAACACCCAGCTCTCTGTGATGCCCATCACGGAATGTTACGGTTTATAAGAAATGTGTATGTCAAGCGTTACCCTCAGCTGTGTAATATAAACCCAGCTCAATCCTGTATTATTCATAAAAAAATCACAAATGCAGTAAAATTGCATTAAGATTGAAACCATGATGAGTCAATCACACAGCAATATTCAGAAAGTAGAAACTTTCTTTATTCTCATGCAATGACCAGACAGTGTCCAGGTATGACTGGATCTGACACCATCCTGGTAACTGGCATGGACGCACAGCGCTACAGCGGAAGTAGTGTGACAGTCTGACACTCCCAGCTGGTAACTTTCTAACTGGCCGTATAACGGGTTCGCTCTAAGTTCTCCCTGATGAGTTGGTTGCCGGTCGGGTTTAGCAGTTTGAAGATAATGATGTTCCATGTCATGTCCTTTGAGAGAAACGCTGAACTAGTCCCTCAGTCTTCGCCGCCGGTTAGAGAAACTTTTTATCCCAGCAGTAACCTGTTAGCATACATGGGACATTGAGCCTGCAGTTTAGCCCAGGGAGGTGCCGGTCTGTACTCACACGTGGGCCGCGCTTTGCTGATAGCCCAGTCCCGCCTCACATAATTACACGCACACTGCTCCAGAGCCGCCCCCTTCCTCAGTTTCAGCTCTTACCTCAGCTTGTTTCCTGGTGGTGTTCTCTGGACTGAGCAGATTCCCTAGGAGCAGGTAGAACTGCTGCTGCTCGGCCGCCATTGCTACTGCTCCAGATACACAGAGAGCGAGAAAGAGGGCGCGAGAAGGAGCGCGGGTCGGAAAGCTGTCTAAGGGGGGCGTGGCCGCTAGCGGTAGGGAGGGGCTTGAGCAGGCGCGCGCTCTGACCTCACGCTGCAAACGTTCCGGATGAAGACTGGCTGAGAGTAGGGAGGAAAAGGAAGTGGAATAAACGCGCAGTAAAGACAGAGAGGAAAGATATATTTCATTTGCAGGCAACGAAGCCGCAGCTAGGTTCCATATGGATATTTGGAAATGTGGGCGGTGCTTGAATGACGCGAGGTGTTGGCAAAGTTTAGGGCCGGCTTTACGGCTAAGCCAGAGAGAGGAAGTCTCGGTGACATCTCCCAGGGGCGAGACTATGTTGAATGTGGAAGTGTGCCTGGACAGTGCAGAACAATACTTTTGTGGTGTGGCAAGCAAAGACAATTAGGAGAATGGAGGTAGAAGAGAGGCGAGCAGGAAAACAAATGTGAACGTGTTCTGTCATATTAATGAAAGCAAATGCGAAAAGAGGCAGGTGGGAAGCAACCATCTGAACCCTAGGTATATTCTTAATGGAGTTGTACAGTGCAGCAAATGTGCTCCCAGATGGTGACTTTTTCTAACTGTGTAATATGTTACCTTTAGGGCTAGGCCACACTAGTGCGTTTTGTTTTTAAGATTGCACATGCGTTTTTTGCCAACATTGCAACCGTGGAAACTATTGTGATTGCGTTTCCGATACGCAATCATATGCGATCACTGTTTTTAATGCGCAATCGCATGCGATTTCGTATCTCCAAAGGAGAAATCACACTCGCAAATGCACCGGATTTGCACACGCAATCGCGTTTGAGGCGCAGTGTGGCCGTGCCCTTATTATATATGAACAAACAAAACACCAGACATCTCTGGGTTGGTACCACCATCCTCAATACAACATTTCACATCTAATTGAATAAATATCCTCAGTTGGAGAGGAGGGTTGTTGGCAAACTGTTATTTCAGAAGTTTCTGATTTTTTTTTTTTTTTCTATTTTTAATTTAATAGAATTAGGCCAATCTGTCCTTAAGCTTCTCTTATTATCGTCAGAATTTATTATTTGCAATATAGTAAAAACAGGTTAACAGCTGGTGGGGTCCCCTTCCAACTCTCAACTATGGTTACTGTGCAAATAAAACTTTTCCAACACAATGCCCTATGTAGTGGAAAGTGCATGGTTAGTGATTTAGGCCCTCACCTTCAGTATGGGGGGGGGGGGGCCCTTTGGGGCACAATATAGTTCTCCTTTAAATGTAGCCCTGATGATTACCATACCACACAGAAGTGTGCACCAGTCAACATATGACCTGCAAAACCATAGTAATACAATTTTGTGCAATTTTTTTTTAAATTTCTCTTTTACTTTGGGAAATATACAACAATTGTGTTTTGCAGTTTACATTTAAGCTTTTGTCAGCTGACTGTGCACAAGTGTTGTGAAATTATATTTGATCACTACATGTGCACTTCCTGTATATTCATACTTTCCATAGGCACTTAAGGAACAAAAGGAATGAGCCTCACAATATTCTACCCAAGAGGTAATGTAGCACATACAGGGTTATTCAATAAAAGTTCTTATTTAAAACGGTGCTAATTTAGCCCCAACCAATCAGATGTTAGCTTTCAAATGTTAAATAACATCTGATTGGTTTAAACGATAAGAAATTTTATTGAATAACCCCGTTTGTGTGTTCACTCAGAAAACGAATTACTGCTGGTTGAAAAGCTACAGATCAGCACATGCCTCAATGACCTCTTTCTAAAGCTACTGGCTAAACTGTAGTAAACTGTGGAAGGAGGTAATTTTTTTGAAAATGAGAATTAAAATGACTTGTTAGGGGATTTCAGAATCTTTTATGTCCTTTTTATTTATAAGACTTTTACCTTTAAGCACTTCCATTTTTCACTGTACTTTAGCTCCGAAAAGTTTAAGTATCAAATTGCTATTATACTATGTGACTTTACTTACCTTGATGTTTTCTTTTAGACAAACTTTTAATTTGTGGCAACTGTGCTTGATTACCTTGGATCATTTTGCGAGTCACTTTCATCTGTTGGATATTGATCTCTTATTTCTTTAGCTTGAGATTGTAATGTAGAGATTAACTTTTTGAATCAGATATTGTGTGCTTTTTTCTTGAATACTTATGCATGTAGTGTTGTGACAAACATTAATTGCATTGTTTTGTAGCAGTGAACATAAAGCATAGAGAACACTGTGTGAGGACATTTATTTTTACTTGTATTTTCTTTTCTTGTTTGTTTTCAGGCAAGCTGTTAAAGTATAGAAACTATATAGTCTTATTATGGATTCAGAAACACACAGAAAAAGTAAAAGTGACTTGGTACTCTCAAATCCAAAGCCTTGCATATTGTCTGTTGGTTCTGGAAAACATTATGTATGTGGCTACTTTGCTGCATTCACAAATATAGCGGTCACTTTTCCCATTCAGAAAGTGCTTTTTCGACAACAGTTATATGGAGTAAGAACAAGAGATGCCATACGACAACTCCAAAAGGATGGTATTCGTAATCTGTACCGTGGCATACTTCCCCCTCTTATGCAGAAAACAACAACGCTTGCCCTTATGTTCGGTCTTTATGAAGATTTATCAACCTTTCTTCTCAGGCACACAAATTCCCCTGAGATTGTAACACGAAGTGTTGCAGCAGTTCTTGCAGGGACAACTGAAGCTCTACTCGCACCTTTTGAGAGAGTTCAGACATTGCTACAAGATTACAAGCACCATGATCGATTTCGAAATACATTCTATGCTTTCAAAGTGCTACAGCCTTATGGAATTAGAGAATACTATCGTGGCCTTGTTCCCATACTATTACGGAATGGACCTAGCAATGCTCTCTTTTTTGGTTTTCGTTCCCCAATTAAGCAGAGTCTTCCAGAAGCTAAAAGCTACCATGCTAATTTAATCAATGACTTTATATGTGGTGGACTACTTGGAGCAATGCTGGGATTTCTGTTTTTTCCTATTAACGTGGTAAAGGCACGTATGCAGTCACAGATAGGGGGGGATTTTATGTCATTTGGAAAAGTCCTCATGATAATCTGGACAGAGCGCGATGGCAAATTGACTCATCTTTTCCGTGGTGCCCATTTAAACTATCATCGTTCCATTTTGTCTTGGGGCATCATCAATGCAACCTACGAGCTGCTGTTAAAACTGCTGTAATTAATCTAGTTTCACTTGTCTTGTATTTCAGTTTAGGGGTCAATATAACTCCACACATATATTGTTGTGAGTTGTAGTTTGTGGCATACCAAATGTAAAACACACACCAGGCATTACCCAATGGTTTGCTTGAAGGTTAATATTCATATTAAGTTTTGTGCCATTCTGACAGGATATATTTTTTGGAAGTGCGGCTCAAAAAATTGAAATCTTAAGTGAATTCAACCCTTGATGAGTTTTAAAAGTACGGCAAATGTTATGCTACTGGCTTAAAGATTCATTACTATTTTTCAGTCTTAATGCAGCCATATTGTCTCTCTTGTATCTCCCTTACGCACATCTAGGGCACACATATTCTTATTAAAATTCCCCCAATGATGGCAGGAAGAGCAAAATTCTGAATCCTTTCATGGCACTATAAGTAATGAATATTAAGTATTGTCTTTATTTAAATGATAAATAATATGTACAAAAGCTTCATTCCATGTAAATGTAATGTTTAAGAAAATTAATCTGCAATGTGCTCCAACCCTCACATCTTGCGTTTTTTTTTAAAGTAGAACTATGTACACAACCCTACATGACCACTAGATTTGATTGTTAAAGGGCATGTCCACCCCCAGAATGAAAATGTATACCTTCCCCAAACGAGGTCGGTATAGTTACACACCTTCACTCCGTCCCTGAAGCCCATAATACTTGCATTTATCTGCCATGCTTCTCCTCCCCAGTCTTTGAAACTAAATGAAGTCAGTCATGTACCGTGATGTCATGTTAATGACAGGCTAACTGTTAACATTATGGACTTCAGGGACTGTGGAGAGGTAAGTAACTACAATCTCAGTTTAGAGCCGGAAGGTAAGTGTAGGTTTTGGTGCTGGGGGTGAAGATGACCAACTAATGCTGAGTAGCCTGCTGCAATAAAGCTCATAATTTATTAGTGGTAGTGTCATGTAGATTAGAGTTTTTCCCTTACTACTGGTTTAGGGATTTTTCTAAGAATGTGTGAGAAGATACTAAAGAGACATTATGGCTTTTGGCTTACTGACCACTTTGGAAGAACATTTTAGAGATACATTAGTGAAACATTTACAGCTTACAACTTTGCAGAAATGAAAATTTGTAATGTTCGTAATGTCCTCCTTAAGTAAAAAGGTTTGAATGCAGTGCAGTAGCCAGTAAGATGAAATGTAATCCACTGTAATTGTTCTAATGTTTAAATCTGAATGTATTACAGACCAAAAAGAAGAAAGAAAAATTACTTAATGTAAAACATACCTCACTGCAGAAACACCAAATAAAACCTCTTAGATCTTTACACAAAGTTAATGGTTTAACTGCTTTAACAGGATATGATATTTCAATATTGTTTGTTGGCTGCATTGCTACATGTAAACATGGGGGATTTATTTTTTACCATTACTTTGCACATACTTTTTGACTGCAAGAGTTAAAGGACTATTATACTCACCTAGACCCCGCTCCTGCAATCCGTGCCATCTGCAGAATATAAAGGACAACTTAACTCCCTTAAACCCGGTTCCCTCGTTGAGTACCTACACCACACGGCCCTCACCTGTGTTCTCTTTCTAACTCTAGATTTACTCATCTAAAGTTTCCTTTGGTGTGCCGCTCCCACTTCCGCATTCACGATCCAACCAATTGAGTCTCATTGGCCAAAGTCGCAGACAGGCCAAAGGAAACTTTAGAAAGTGAACGCAGAGGTGAGGACAGTGCAGTTTTGGTCCTCACCCTGGATACTTTCCAATGAGGGAGCCTGGTGTGGGTGAGTAAAAATGTCCTTTAATGTCATGAAAAAGCAGTGAACTAGGCCATTTTGTATATACCACTAACATCTCTATTAAACTACTCACATTGTACATTTTAGTCCTTAAAAGGTATGTTCTTTTAATAAGTAGGACCCCCCAAAACCTCGGTTCTGTTTTAGTTAAACTTGTTAAATATGCTCTCAGCAAGAGAAATTATACTTACAAGTTCACGATCCTCTGCTGCTTCCTCCCTCTCCAAGTTCAGGCTTGTCTGCTAGTGGCCGTCATCCATTTGCAGGGATGTCATTGGCACGGTAGTGACTGATGGCCTTACCAGGAAGTAAATGGGAGCATGGGAGTGGTGGATTGTGAACTTGAAAGTAGAATTTCTCATGCTTATTAACACATTTAACCAAAACTGAACTATTTGGGTGGTCCAACTCCATTATATTAATTTTTTTTCTAAGGGGTGGACATGTCCTTTAGGGCATCTTTTGTTCCCAAACTATCCCCTTTCATGTTAATGCTAGTAAAAATATATTAAAGAACAACTGTATTGTCTAAGCTCTGCCCCACCTCCGTCTTCACTAAAAAATTAAATAAGATTGGGAGAGAATTAGGCTTTGCAGCTCCCCTTAAGTATATGCAAATAAGGAATGAAGACATTTGGATAATTTCCATCTTTCTATGGCAACTCTCAGGAAAGCTATACCTTTTTACAAGGTTTTTACAGCTAAATACAAAACCAGAACACCAACTACAGACCTGTTTCGCTTTATTGAGCCAACATCAGTGTAGTGCAGGCCCCCTCAGTCTGGCATCCAACGGGAAGAAGCACTTGTTCTGGACCAACTGTTAGGTAGAGTTCTTCTGGAACAACTGTTAGGTAGGGTTAATGAGCAGGTTATAAAAGTTGGACTAGATGGACATATGTCTTCATTCAGTCTCCAGTACTATGTTCTTCTGATTGGTTAGGCCCTTGGCTAAAAGTGTGGTGGAGCAACAACTGTACAGTTGTCTTTTAAGAGGTTTTTCCTATATTCCTCCTGTTTATCCAATTTATCCTATATTCCTCCTGTTCCCCCTTCTCTGTTCAAACTGGGCAGGCTGTTTGCTCAGTGACCAGCAGCCTGTTTGTACAAGGATCTTTAGATAATTATCTTCTACATTTTTCCTTCTTCAAATTTGCTGCCTAACATCCGCTGTGAGCTATCACAAAAATGCATAGCAGCTGACAGGTCATCACTCATCCTTTCGTTCTTTAACAGTGTGTGTATATGTGACTCCATTGGAGATAGGAGAGTCAGGAGGTGAAGAAGCGGTGAGCTTTTTTTGACAGCTTATTAAGGTACTTAATATGCAAAATGGCAGAAGTTCTCCCTAGCAAATGTATTTGAAATTTCAAATTTGTATTTGTGATAGCCATGTATTTTATCTTAAAAATAAAGTAGATTTAAAGGATAAGTGCACAGTAAAATCAAGTTATGTTCATTTGGAAGCTGCAGCTTTAAAAATACCGTTGCCATATATATTTTTTTTTTACCTATGCCCCTCTAGAGCCTAGCTTTGTGCCTTGAAAGTTGCTGACATCTTGTTACTGGTATGTTAAGCCCCTCTGAGATTTCCTCTGCTTTCTCCTGCTTGAGCCTCAACCAGTAATGCCTGTGAATTCCGTGCACTCTCCTGCTTGAGCCTCAAACAGTAATGCCTGTGAGTTCCGTGCACGGAACTCCGCATTACTGATTGAGGCTCAAGCAGGAGAAAGCAGAGGAAATCTCAGTGGGGCGGAGCTTAACATTTAGCAAACCAGTAACAAGATGTCAGCAACTTCCAAGGCACAAAGCTAGGCTCTGGAGGGGCATAGGTAAAAAAAAAAAAATATGGCAACGGTATTTTTAAAGCTGCAGCTTCCAAATAAACATAACTTGATTTTACAGTGCACTTATCCTTTAAGAACTCCTTTCCACTGCCAAAAAATGTACACATTTTGTAGACTGAGAAACATTTCAAAAGCTTTTTTATGGTGCATTTTATTTCACCTCAAGTGAGACATGGCAACATTTTATGGTATAAATTTGTGTTTTGTTTTTTAAACAATTTGTTGATTGTGTAATATTGTTCTGTGTGGTATCTTGTAATTTTTCATGTTAGATTTTCTAGGAATACTCTGTATTAACTAATTGTTATGTTATCTGTTTTTGTTTGTATACAGCTGTATATACAGAAATATAATATTTTTTATAAAATAACTGGCAGCTCTGAATGTAATGGCAAATTTTTATGAACAATATAAACAGCTGTGGATCAAAGGAATATGGTAATACCAAATTCAGTTTGCTTTACAGCTGCATTTATACACATTCAGGGGAATTTGCAGAGATCCACATGCACACTTGCAGCGTGTTTTAATATTGTGCTTACCGATTAGGGTAAATTCTAATGTGGACTTAACCTCTGCGTGACTTTAAAGGGTATTGTTACTCTAAAAAAATTGAGGTTTCAAAAATTGTACATTTAGATACAGCAAGATCCCACTACCTGAGAAATCATCATTTCAAATCACAGCATTTACAGGCAAAAAGACCTGTCACTCCAGAAAGCAGAAATTTAGAATATGTTCCCCATCCCTGGCCTCTTACAAGGATTTGTGGCTTCCTGCCAGCACACTTTCTGCAACAATTAAGAGAATCGGCAGAGAAAAAAAATAAAGGGGAGGGGGGGGAGATATGTAAGAAGAGAAGGGTCTATGGTGAGGCTGTGCAGAACTTATAAGTGTCTCAGACAGTACAAGAAGGCAGTGAGTAAGGGAGCGTGGGGGCATTTAGGAACACTCCCTAAACATTAATAATTTATTGACAAAGCAAGCACAGATAAATATGTGAGTACCACCATTTAACTTCTCTCAAATTGTAGTTTCAGATTATGTAAAGTTGTTTGAGTATAGTGACCCTTTAACTACGGCTCACTGCTATCACACAGTTGATATTAAATTGCTTGTGCCAGCTGCATGAGTAACTTTTTACCACAAGTTCTGTCTTAAAGTTATGCTAACCCTTAGTAAATGGTTTATTGTAACTTTATGATGGAGCATTTGCCGTTTTCTGTATTGTGTCCCTCTACATGGGGATCATAAAATCATGTTTTATTAATTTTGGATTTTTATGCTTTTGAATCAGACCTAAAATGCATAAATATATTGTTATAACTTTTTAATAGGAAGTGGGCATTCCGTTTTTAGTATTTTTCTGATAGTTTTTTCATAGTGTTTTTTGCAAAACAAAGAAACAATCATGGTGTACATTATTTACTCAACGTTAATGTTACCTGTTTGATACAACTTGTAACATTTTAAATCTCTGATTTCAGAATATGCTTATCTTTATTTTCTACATTCAATGATTTTGTGCAAAGAAAAGTTCTTAAAGGGCATGTCCTCCCTCACCATTAACTTTTAGCCGCAGCTAACCACCCCACCCCCCATACTTACCTTTACCAAAAATGCTTCCATCATTTACACCAGGGCCGTTTCTAGCCATTATGGGGCCCGCGCTTAAAATTGCAGTAGTGTGGCCTATCCCTCCAAGAGTATTAGCATTACCATTTTTAGTGCCAGCACTTCCCCATTGTATTGCAATTAACCCTTCAGTGCCAGCACACTTTCCTACTAGTAATTTCAGTGCCAGCACTGACCCAGAGAATTGCCATTAAACCCTTAGTGCTAGCACTTTCTTAATGCTAATAATACTTTCAGTGCCAGCAGAGTATTACCTGCACCTTCTTACTGCTAATAATACTTTCAGTGCCAGCAGAGTATTCAAAAATATCACGGTAGACTTGCACTCCAAACGGTGAATGTTTATTAACAGCCAAACATCAGCAAATCAAACTAGCCAGCAGAGTATTACCTATCAGAGTCATGGTTTATTCGTCATGTATCAGAGTCATGGTTTATTCTTCATGTATCAGAGTCATGGTTTATTCTTCATGTATCAGAGTCATGGTTTATTCGTCATGTATCAGAGTCATGGTTTATTCGTCATGTATCAGAGTCATGGTTTATTCGTCATGTATCAGTCATGGTTTATTCGTCATGTATCAGTCATGGTTTATTCGTCATGTATCAGAGTCATGGTTTATTCGTCATGTATCAGAGTCATGGTTTATTCGTCATGTATCAGAGGTTATGGTTTATTCGTCATGTACGGTGTCCATTTTAGGACATCATCAGGTATCGGGTGTCAGGTATCGGGTGTCAGGTATCGGGTATCAGCTATCAGGTGTCAGGTATCATATTTTGTGTATTAAGCTGACCATACACTAAGCAAACATTAAATAGGTTAGACATTAGACAGATTAGCAAAATGTGACCTAGCTTTTGGGGAATGACATTAAAAGTTTTTTAATAGAGGTGGACATACCCTTAACAACCATTAAGTGAAGGTAAATGTGTGTAGGAGTATATACCTGTGTCTGTGTGGGTGTTGGATGTATTAGTGTTTGCATTTACGACCATGAAACTAATTGTTTTGATGACATGACCCTTAGACTGAGGCCACACTGCAACGCACAGGAATCGCGTTATCGCACGAGATTGTGCGCGATTCTTGTGTGGTTTACGTTCTGCGCATGCGTTTTTGCCATTTTGCGTTCTGGAGACGCATGCGTTAATGCATCAAAAATGGTGAACGCATTTGTTACCAAACCGCAAACAGACACGCAATCGCATGCGCATCAGAAATCGCGGTAATTTTTGCGTTCCCGCAATTACTATTTTAGTGAAAATCGCAGGCGCAATTGCGAGCGTGAAACGCATGCGCAAACGCGTGAAAAATGCGCTAGTGTGGCCTAGCCCTTAAATCTCGAAATATCCATATTAGAAGATTGTACCATTTATGAAAGAACAGTAATTTAGCTTTTCAAGCCAAATTTAAAAAACGGAAAGGTTTGTGTTTATGACCATGAAACAAACTGTTTTGAAATATCCACATTTGAGGATTGTTATCATTATAGTCTAAGGGAAAAAATGTCCCAAAATTTATCAGTAGCGCTGTAACGCTTCCGCGGATTCCTTAGCTAAGGTAATAGCACACTTCTCCTATATGCCCTGCATGTCTGTTTCAAATTTCATGTGTCTAGCTCAGAAATTGTGGGAGGAGATACAGTCCAAAAAAGCGAAAAAATTAAACGGAAGAAGAAATAGAAAGAACCGTAATTTGTCTCTTCAAACCAAATTAAAAAATAAAGCTAGAAATAAGCACCATCTAGTGCTAAAATGTACAGAAAAAAACATCTTTGTGTCATTCCTCATGTTTCAGGTATCATGTATCATTCATCAGGTATCAGATTGATTTTACTGCTGACTGTTACATCCAATAGATGGCGCTATTTCTAGCTTTATTTTCTTCTATTAAAATAGTTTAGACTGTACCAATGTGCAATCTGTACCACTATAAAATCAGTTCAAATAGGTCCACTTCATTTTTTGAAAGGTTAAAACTAATTAAGCCTATTTCTATTATTTACACAGGTAGAAAGAGGCAGACAGTGCTCCTTTTATGTCGCAACCTCCCAAAAAACAAACAAACAAACCGTGCACCGTGGTTGTAAAAGAACGAGTGTAGTGCAAATATACCAATACCACATGGTATAACATTACCGCACCATTATCACCCTTAAAATAACATTACGGTCTTTATTTACCACATCGGCGTTTTACAGCCGCGGATCTAAATTTCTGCATGACCGGGTTTTACATGCGTGCAAAATTGCACACTAGAGTTGGCCTATGGGGCTGGCGATACGTTATCGGAATGTTTATTGAATGCATCAATTCATAGTGTGGCCTTTCCTAAAAGGTTAGTAGTAGCCCTACTACAAAAAAATCACCTTATGTAAAGCACGCACAGCGGCAAGGGAGACAGCCGCTCACAGTAAAGCGGACGTGTCTGGCAGATGTTACCAGGAATTGGAAGGTAGCCACAGAGAGCGATCATGGTTTTGTAAGTTAATTTTCTCAGCCTGGGGGCATCAGATTAAACTGAAACTAATACAGAAACAGGGTTTTGGGGGGTGATTCACATAAGATTCATTATTGTAGTAGGGGGTACTATTACCCTTTAGGAAAGGCCACACTATGCTGCATGGAAATCACATGTTAAATTGCGATGCAATTGCTGGAGGTAAATCACTAAACCAAAAAAATGGTGATCGCATGCATGCCAATAACGGATTAAGTACAGCTCACGCCAACACACTTAATGTTGCCAGCACCATAGTCTAACTCTAGTGTGTGATTTGCATGCATGATATGATTGTAAAACCCGGTCCTGATGATCACAATAGGGTTACCTAACCCTTAAAGTATTTTCCTTCTGCATGGTTTTGTAAGAACGAAGGTTCGTACAGTTACATCTGCGGTCGTACTTTTAAAAAAAACCTGCAATATCAAAGATTTCTGATACTGCCGGTTAAAAAAATATATATATGGCCCCTGGTCTCTTATATAAACCTGTGATTTCCACTAATGTGCTGTGGTGTAATCTGTTTAGCATTACTAATGTGTTTTAATGTTAATAAAAGTAAATACAAATGCAAATATGCAGATAAATGAGAATTAATTTTGACTGTTACCAACATTTTATTTCATACTATAATGTTTTAGTTTTTTAAATTTTACATAAGATATATATGACAATAATAAAAATGAAGTTGCACAATTATAGTCTCTACCCTTGCAATAGATGGTGCTGTTCTAGTTAAACACAAACTCTCTCAGGGCGATGCACCAACGGGCGCATCGCTCCTGATTTGGAGTTAAAGTTGCGCTAACCGATGTTATATCGGTTAGCGTGACTTTAAGTCCTTCCTTGCGGCAGCTGCGTGGCTAACGCGAAAGTTAACAGCACAGCCGCCGCATGTTATATGCCGAAATCGGCATTTTATTGCGGCACTTTCAACACCAGCTAATAGCTGGCGTTGAAAGTGCCGGAATAGAACAGCGCCAAGTAGCGATGTTCCGAGCGCCGCTATCGGCATATAACATCGCCAGGCTGTTTGCACCGGTTGCCGATAGCGGCGCTCGGTGCATCGCCCTGTCTGTGTCCTTATAGTTACAGTAAAAAAACTTGTAATTTGTCATTCATCAAAATCAAAATCATTCTGGAAATAAAGCTTAAGAATGAAACGTGAGGATAAGAACTGAAAATGAACCATGAATCTGATATAAGAAGAATGAACCATGACTCTGATACATGAAGAATGAACCATGACTCTAATACATGATGAATGAACCATGACTCTAATACATGATGAATGAACCATGACTCTGATGCATGAAGAATGAACCATGACTCTGATGCATAAGTTATGAAACCTGAACCTGATACATGATGATGTCCTAATATGGACACCGTAGGGGAGTGTGAATATTGGTGGATGGTTTGAATCTTTTGATCCAATGGATCTTCTCTTGATTTGATTTTAAATTGTATGGAAGTTTTAGGGGGAACATACATTTAAGCTTTGCACAGCAGCTGTATTTAACTGTGGTGTTTGGACTGAACAATAACACTCTATACAATGTTATGTTTAATATATCAAAAGCACCCAAACTTGTTTTTAAAGGATAACGAAACCCAAAATACAAAGGCAGCTCTACAGACTCTATAACTGTCACTTAGTAAAGCCATATGTCTCTCACCTCTGAATTCAGCCTCTTGGTATAAAAATCATTTATAGTACATTTAAAGGAGAACAAAAGTAAAAAATCAATACAATCCATTTTTGCAAGGTTCCAAATTCTTACTTAATCAACGTCAGAAAAACCTTCACCTAGGGGGCTCCCAGTGTTAGGGGGCTTCCATTGTTCTCAAAATGTCTGTGCCCAGTGGGTATTTTTATGCGTGTGCCTCCGTGACCCCAGTATCCGGAAACCCTCTGCAAGTTCCCATCTAACCATCTGCTACACTTGCCAACATCTTCATTATGTATATCGCTGTACTGTTTCCAAATTCTGTTCCTATGATGTTCTCACATCATCTGCTTGAAAGCAGATAATGTGAGAACATAGGAACAGAATTTGTCTATATATACAAAAGTTGCTAAATGATGCAAAATAGGTAAGTGTAAAATTTATACATAAAAAGCAACGTTGTAACAAAATGTAACAGGACACTGTGGCAGGATCAATACATTGCTCCTACAAAGACAGTCAGACAATAGACAGAGACAGTTAAGCACAGAGAGACTGACCGAAAAGGAAGAAAAGATCTAAAGGGAAAAACTGACATATAGAATGAGAGGGAGTGAAAACACCTTGTAAGATAGATAGTTACATCCATCGGAGCGCAGACTGTTTACAGGTTACTATAGCAACCTCAGGATAAGCACTCCAATGCACAGAACCGTGGACTGAGTAAGACGTGTGCATGTTATGCAGGTTGTGCGCTCTACCTGAAACATGCCACACATCGTCTGGGAGGTCCATGCACACAGTGCATGAATAATAAAGATGTCGGCAAGTGTAGCAGATGGTTAGGTGGGAACTTGCAGAGGGTTTCCGGATCCTGGGGTCATGCATTAAAATATCCACTGGCCTTTTTGAGAACAATGGTAGCCCTCTAGGTGAAGGTTTTTCTGACTTTAAGGTAAGACTTTGGAACCTTGCAAAACACTATAATATAAGTCATGTTACAGCCTTTCTATACAGCTAAACTTGATTTCTTACTTTAGTTATCCTTTAAAAGTGGTGGTCCTGGACCCACCTGGACAAATTCCTTCTGCACATGCTAACTAGCTACCCTGTGTTTGTTTCCCACTCCCCTTATGCTAAGCTGTATGTAACAGTTGAACTCAGAGTCCCCACCTGCCAGTGTCTCCAAGCCAATCATCAGAGATAGCTGTGAATATTATTAGCAGATTTTCCTGCTCAAACAGAGTGGGGAAGGTGTTAACCCTTTTCATATGTATTTAGGAAGCAACTTGTAAACCCTTCATATTTGGGAGCATTTCTGCAAGAGTCTTTGTTTTTCTGCACTCTTCCATCTATATTGGTGTGTGTATTGATGCAATTTACATTTTGAAGTGTAATGCAAGCTGCATTGATTTCAGTGTAGCCATACAGCATTTATTTAAGGCTGGGTACACATGGAGGGACTATTTGTTACGAGCGAGTGATCGGCCGGGACAAATGTCCGTCGGTCGCAGCAAATTCGGCCACGGGATCGGGATTTTCCGACACGTCCAATCTGGACGAACGAGGTCAAGGTCTGTTGCAGCCGGCCGCCCCACACCAAGAGATATTTTTGGACCGAAAGTGCCGAAAATATCTTCTGGTGTGTACCCAGCCTAATGCAATGGCACTTAGCACTGCAGCAGGTCAATTTCATGAGGCTGCAGCCCCACTTGAGCAAACTGGAGAATGCACAATCTCGAAGATGCGCAACGGTGCATGGGCATTGTACTTCTACAATTGGACCCTATCAAAGTTCATGTGATATGCAAAAAATGGTGATCGCGCAGAAGCACAGCACATGTAGTTGGGCCAGTCCCATAGGCTATTACATGCCTGCTCTCCCACTAGGGCTTGCAAATTGCAATCCAAAATGCGCTAGTAGGGCCTAGCCCTAAGAGTTTGAGTCTTAAAGGGAAAGGTGGCATCCCCAGCAGAATTGTATTTATCACTTAACAATAAAAAAGCAGAATACAATCCCCAGCAGAATTGTATTTATCACTTTACAATAAAAAAAGGAATATGATCCTGCATACCTAACCAAAATCAATATAGTAAGATAAATACTGGGTGCTATTAGCACTATTGCTAACAGTAGGTTATCCACAAGAATTTTAAAGAGCTGGGCACACCAGACTTGAAAAAACAAAATTGTTAATTGTGACGTTTCGGTACTCGCAGGTACCTTCTTCTGACAACCTTAAGTATGGTGTTCCCAGCTCTTTTGAATTCTTGTGGATATCACAAAATAAAAAGCGCAGAGTTGCAGGTGCAACATATTGAAGTGAACCTGATCTTTAGTTTTTATTAGTTATTAGTTATTGAGAATTTCCTGGAGAGGTGGTGGTTGTCCTATTTTCCATATCCAAGGAGTTCAGATTTTATCGAATCTTTTTGTTCTGCCTTTGATTATATGTGTCAGGTTTTCATTTTGGTAAATTCACCAAATCTTAATAAGTTGCTGATAGTGTGGTGTGTCCTGTTTCCATGTTGATGCAATCAGACTTCTGGTGGCTGAACAGATTGCTGCTATTAATTTTGTTTGGTGAAAGGGTTTGTTTTTCCGGAGATTTATCAAATAAGGCTATCCAGGGGTCAATTGGGATGGAGGTGTACAGTAGATTATTGATAAGTTCAAAGCAGTTTTTCCATAGTGGTTGGACATTTTGGCACATCCACCAACAGTGGAGTGTGTCTGCTGTTTCTCCACATCCTCTGAAACATAATTGCGATAGGGATGGGTTCATTTTGTTTAACTTATGTGGGGTAATATACCAGCATACAAAAGATAATCAAAGCACATTCCTAGGCCCCATACAATATCATATTATCTGCACACTGGCATACTTTATAAACAAAGGGGTTTTAGTATACATTACTGTGATCACATGAATGAAAATGTGCAGATAATATGGGAATACAGTTCAGAAACACTCTAGCACACTGCTGTTGGCTTGCTGCCAGACAATAGATAGGTGCTATCCCTCCGCTCTCTACTCCACAAGCTTAAATAATTCCAGAACAAAGATGCAAGCGAGGGAGCACACTATATGTGTAGAATCAATAATTTATTGTGAACAACACACAATTGTGTGTGTGTTCTTCACAATAAATTATTGATTCTACACATATATTGTGCTCCCTCGCTTGCATCTTTGTTCTGGCAGATAATATGGGGCCTAGGAATGTGCATTGATTATCTTTTCTATGTTTGTATAAATATTTGACCAGATCAGTAGCACTTCCACTAAATGTAGTTGTAAATTAGCCTAATTGGAGTGCTTCCACAATCCTTGTATTGTATGGGTAATATACCAGCGGCTTAACATTTTGTAACTTTTTTTCTTGTATAATTGTGTTCGTGGAGCATTTGTGCATATTTTTATCCAGGTGTCCCCAGTTTAATTCTTGTTGAAGTATGTTTTCACAATAATACATGTGTAATACATGTGAGTTGTCTTTGGCTTCATTAATCAGGGAGTAGATCTGTGTGATTAATTTGGGACCTGTTGGTTTTTTAAGCATCTCTTTTGAGGTTCGGATTTTGTATCAGTTTCTGTAGGAAATGTTGGATTTGTGTAAAGTGGAACCATTCCGTCTCCGGTAGATTTAGTATTGCTTGGGCTGTCTCCCATGTCATGTTTTTTGGGCTGTAACTAGATGGGCTGTTTGTGTGATATTTCTGTCTAGCCATTGTTTCCAGGGACGGGTGTCTAGTCCTGGAGGAAAAGCCGGGTTTTGGAACAGGGGGGTCATGAGTGATGGGTTGAAGTCAGGTTATGTGCTTTTACTAATTTTTGCCACATGTTTATGGAATGTCGAATATATGGATTTTCTATATGGGATATTGCACTTTCTTTTTGGGTTGTGGTCCATAGTTAATTTGAGATAGGAGATATTATTGATGATTCCAATTCTTTCCATCGTATGTTTAGGTTTGAGGAGTCCTAGGTAAGAGTTTGTGCTAAATTGGCCGCTTGGTAGTATAGTTTGAGGGATGGTAGCGCTAGACCTCCTCGTGTTATTGGGCGTTGGAGTATTGATTCGGATATTCTGAGGGTTTTTCCAGATAAATGTTCGTATTGCTGCTTGCAGGACTTTGAGATCTGGAGCTGGAACTGGGATAGGGAGGGCTCTGAAAAGATATAGTATACGTGGAAGAGTGATCATTTTGGCTGAATATATTCTTCCTAAAAGTGAAATATTGTACAATGTCCATTGTTTCACTTGGGCTTTAAGTTGTTGGATTAATTTCGAGTAGTTAAGCTTATAAAGTAGTGTTGGGTCGGCGCTGACCTGTACTCCTAGGCATGTAAGTGAGGTTGTGTGCCAGCGCAATGGGAAACTGATTTTTAGTATTTTTATATCGTTGGGGGTTAGTCCTGTTGGTAAGGCTATGGATTTGTCATGGTTAATTCTAAATCCTGAGATTTTGCTGAATTTTGAGAGTTCCTGAAACAGATGGGGAAGGGAGGTCTGGGGTTTGGTTAGTGTGATAAAGGTGTTCTCTGCAATAGTGCTATTTTGTATTCATTGTTTACAATTTTTAGACCTGTAATATTGCTATGTGCTCGTATATTAGCTGCCAAGGGTTCAATGCATAGAGTGAAAAGTAGGGGTGATAAAGGGCAGCACTGTTTGGTACCGTTTAATATTGGAAAGGTGTCTGAGAGATATCACATATTGTTTATTTTGGCAGTTGGAGGGGTGTACATGCTGAAGATTGCTGTGTGGAATGAGTGTCTCGCTCATATATGTCCAGGATATTCTGTCGAATGCCTTTTCGACGTTTAGTGATAGGGAGAGTAATGGTATTGTATGTTTTTTAGTGTGGTATAATTGTTTAAACTTAATTTTTTTAACCTAATGTGAAAGCTTTTCTCGCCAGAACACCTATACAAGATTCTTCTCTAGTAAGTTGCATTTAGTACATGTGAGATATAGATTCTGTAAATAAGAAGCTTTGCATATTGTTGCCAGTACAACCCACAGCCCATGAAGTCATTAAAGAGCCCCTGACCCCAGTATTTACTGTCTCTATGCACAGTGTTTTTAGATGTCTCCAGACCAATATGGAAGTCCCTGACAAGACTTTGAAAGCTGCTTATTACCCTGCAGTTTATTTACCAGTCAGTATAAGTTGCTGATAAATAAACTGCAGGGTAACAAGCAGCTTTCAAAGTCTTATCTGGGACTTCCATTTTTTTATTCTTTTCTTGGCAAAAGACAAAGCTTTTAAATGTACATGTATTCTCTGTTTATTCAGTGTTGGCGCAACGGGTAAGGCACCAGGTTTAAAATTTAACAGTTCAGAAGGTCACAAGTTCAATACCCCAGACTTTCCTTTTTTTGTTTCTATTATGTTCCAAGCAAAAGATAAATGTACCTATATCTTCAGCTTATGCAGTGGTGGTTCACCTGGTAAGACGCCAGAACACACAGTTCAGAAGGTCACAAGTTTGAATCCCCAGGATTACCTATTTATTGTTTCAATTATGTTCATAGTAAAAGGTTCTACATGTACCAGTTTTATATGTAATATCTGTTAGTCTAGAGGTAAGAGCACTGCTTTTAGCAAGACAGAGTAAATGTACAAGTTGCAGGTTCTATTCCCCATACTAACTTTTATTTTTTTATTTTTGCTGAAATATTAGTATTCCGTCTCTTACATCCATGCTATCTATGAAAAGGAATATATAATTGTAAGGACAGGAGCACTGAATGTGTTTGAAAACAAAAAAGTGAAATCCCTTTTCTGTGTTAGGGAGAGGGAGGATCTCTGTGCTATACTGTGATTGGTTGTCAGCTTCTAGGAAGCAAGGCTACAACTTCCTTGTTTTGATCTGTTGAGCGCTACAAAGCATGTACCTGTACACAGACAATTAGCTGTGGGTTTATCCAGCTAAGGTGGATTGTGGGAGCTGACCCATAGTACTCACAGGTTATTTTCATAAATCGTCCAATGGCCACAGCAAATGGAGAGGTGAGACACAGCTTGTTGTATGTTTGTGAATGGGCTCTGTCTATTGGGACAATGTTGTCTTGAGGCTTTAGTGCTCCTTTAAGGAAAGACAAGTGGGTCCAAAACATGTAGCATGCACGTTTTGCAATAAACCTGCAATATTCACAGCTACAGGCCTGTGTCTTTGTATGTTTAACTTGCAATACAGTGATTATGTATCGCATTCTATGGAGTTGAAGCCATAGATGAGACATAAATTACCATATCCGGACATCCTAGATACCAAGAGCTAAATACATCACACTACAACAATGCTACTAGGAAAGTGTTAATCAGTGAATCTCTCTGCACCACCCAGACACTTCTGCAATTTGAATATTAATGATTTAATATATTCTTGCATCATAGAGGTTAACAGATGGCAGTGGAAATCCCACAGGATTAAATGTATGTAATGAAGGCGATCGCACCTATCTATTGTATTGGCGCGCACGCGCCTAAGATAGGCGCTTGGCTATCAGTGCAGAAGCAGCTTCGAGTGGAGTGGTGGTAAGGAAAGTTCCAGTGTCCCCTGGGTGTTCTATTATTCACAGGGAGGTGTGAAAAAGCGTTCTCACCTCCCTGTGAATAATAAAAACAGATGGAATATACTTTAAAAAATGGGTTTAGTGTTTCTTTAAATAGCCTGCCTCCCTTACAGATGCTGATGTTAGTGGGGACTTATTACTATAACTTAAAAAAATGTTCCATATTGACTGTTTGTTACCTTGTCACTACAAAATACTGACTAGATATTAACTAAATGATGAAGTTAAAGTGATAAGCCTTTTTATGTGCTATACTTTATAGGGATGAGGAAAATAAATAGGCTGAATATGTTTTTAAATTGAAATACCAATACAGAGATAAATAAAGAATTTTTATTAGTATTGTATAGTGTGTAACAGTTCAGACCTTTCTTTCTTATTTAAAAAATAATTTTTAATTTGTTTCACATTTGCCTGAAGATTGAGAGGGGAGGATGGTCTTGACTATCCTTCAGCACTTGTGCTTCATTATGGTGTTGAGCATCAACACCAAAACTAGCTCCAGGTTATTTATATTGCCCATACATTACAACTTTCTCATGATATTTCTATAAATAGTAAGCAAAACTTGCAGAGTCAAGATATATCAAACTTTTGAACTTGTCTTTGTTTCTTTATTTATTGCACAAAATCCTGTTGGTCCCTAACACCTGGCTGTGATGTGCTAATTGGGGTTTTCCAGGGTACATAATTGCCAACAGATTCTTGTACAAGTCATTCTGAATTGAGAAAGCCAGTCAGATAACTAGTGAAACGTCTTAAAGAACTAACTGAATACAACAGATATTATTACTGGAGATTAGTATTACTAAACTGGACCTAACATTTTATTACAGTTGCACCAACATGGAGATTTATTACAGTTGCACCAACAGGGAGATTTACACAGACCCACAATAGCTCTGCATAAATATCCATTAAAATGCAACTTTCCCCACAGAGAAACTTTAATGGCATCACTTCACCTTAGCCTATGAGGTTACAGGTTTAAATCCCGAGACTTGTGAAATAATGAAAAATGGTCAGATGATTTTCCTGCCCCCCCCCTTTTTTATTTCTATTATGTTCTCATTTACCCAGCGCCACAACAATGTTCTTGGCAGTTAGTTGCGCAAAAAGATTCAATAACAGCACGACTTAATTCCGCTGGCTGCGCAGATATATCAAAGACACCCACGCAGCCGGCACAACTGGGGTTTGCGCTGGATTCAGGGTGACTTTTAAAGTGCTGCAGTTGGAAAATCCTTATTGAATTTGCTATGGGAGTTACTGCAGCTCTAAATAAATATTAAAGTGTCTACATTCACTAACATTCTACATTATAGCTCTGTTGGGATAGTGGTATGCTCTGCTTTTAGCAGGACAGAGTACATGAGATTGCAGCTTCAATTTCCCATACTTACCCTTATATTTCTTATTTTTTACTGTAATGTTTATGTTCTGTTTCTTTAAATTTGTTTTATTGAGTGACCGATCATTTGAAATTTGTACATTGTGACATTGTCTGAGTAAAACATACCTCCTGATTGGTAAGCCTCAATAGGTAAGTCTCGTCCACTGTGCGCTGCGTGCGCGTGCACATGATGTCATGTCCCATGCAACGTGACGTTAGTTCATGCACTGGTGTGTGCGAGCATGACGTTGTGTGCGCTGTTACATCATGCACACGCGGCGGACAAGCTCACCGAGTGGACGAGACTTGCCTATTGAGGCGTGCCAATCAGGAGGAAGATGAAAATCTTGCAGGGGTGGAGCTAACTATGCACCTAAGGACATACAAGATGTGTGCAACTTTGAAAGTAAACAAGGTAGGCTCTGGAGGGGCTTAGGGAAACGAGAAATATGCCAAAAGTATTTTTAAAGCTGCAGTATTTTTTAATATTAATTCAAACTTGCTTCATTCCTCTGGAATTTTTGGTGTGTAGATTCCAAAAAAATATAGTTTATGGGGGTATTTCCAAGTTTCGGGGTTGTCTGCTTTGAAAAATTAGAGGCTTTATCATTTGAATCATCTTATTTTTTCAGAAAATCGCCTAAAAGTGCAGAGTTGTATGGATTACTGCATTTGAAATTCTCCATGCTTCCATCTAAAAGCTAACATCTGATTGGTTGGGCAAAATTTGCCCCATTTTTAACAATAAGAACTTTTATTGAATATCCCTGTTAGTTTTTTGCAGTTTTGGGCTGTTTCATTTGGAAAAAGAGTAGGCTGTTCAAATTACAGAGCACTTTGATTTTTTTCTTGTGCATGCATTCAATTTCAACCCTTGAATCAACAAAATCTCCTAAAAGCATGGAGTTCTATGGATTACTTTGTCTGGAATTCTTCATGTATGTATGAATGCATGGCAGCGTTACATAGCTGAAGGTGTGTAGATTCCAAAAATATACAGTTTCTGTGGGATTTTTAGAGGGGAATTTATTGAGAAAAACTGAACACTGATCAAATTTGGAGTTGGCTAAATTTTTTTTACTGTTCTTGAACTTTTGTGCATTGTCTCATTTCGTGGCTAGTTGCTTCCACGTCTGTGTTTGAAACCATGCATGTGGCATACCATTTGATTCAGAACATTTAGGAGATTGATGCTTGGTAACTTTTTTTTTTTTTACATTATTTGGGGGTTTGCCATGATTTTTAACTTTGAAACTTGTTTTTCCTTATTTTTTTATAAAATCTGCTAAAAGTGCAAAATTCTATGGAGATCTGTGTCCACACCATTGCGCATATGAATGGAAAAATAGCAATGTTGCGTAGCTAAAGGCGTGGAGATTCCGAAAATATATTTTTGAGAGGGTATTTGTAAGTTAGGAGAGTGTTTAGTGTGCCGCTATAACTTACCTGCACATAACATGGTTACCGGTTTGTCGAACTAGCATGGTGTAGCTTACAAGACCTGATACCAGTCTAGAAAGTTGTATTAGATTTGTATATATGTAGACTGGTGTAAGAGTTCCGATTACTTTTGTCGATCACTTTTTGTATTTGTATTAAAGGGATGTGGTGGCGTCAACTGAGTGTTATGGAAACCCAGATTTGATCAGTTTGTTTATAGCATCTCGAATCCAGAACAATAGTGAGACTTTGTCGGATCAGTTTGTGGACACTGCTCCTCCACCTGCCGTTTTGTAGTTATATGTGTAATAGGCCTTAGAGTCATTTATTATTATTTAGGGTGATATATGGGATGTGAAATATTGTTATTTGGTACAGCAAAAGTGTGTTATCTGCTATAATAATAAAGGTGTATGTGCCTGTAGTAGGGACTTTTTGGTTACCATTCCCTTTTGGTTAGTGTTAGTCAATTATATTACCTGAAGGCACCCTTCATTAAAACTATATGTTTTTTAAGGGGGTTACACTTACCACAGTAAGGATAAATAGAGGAGAGCTACACCACCAAATATTATAGATAGCAATTCAAACAGTCTTGAGAAAGCTGAAAAGCTAGAAGCACGTTGACTCAAAGCAACTTTATGCATTTAAAGGGTATCTCCACTCGTATTTTTAAGATTTGGGAATCCAATTCTATTGAAGAACGGGAGGTTAGTCTGACAGGTCCCGACGGACCTTGTCTTCTATGCGCATAGATCGCGCATGCGCATAGAAGACAAGGTCTGTCGGGACCTGTCAGACTACACGCCGGGGGAGCGAGCGAGCGGGTAAGTTTCTTACCTTCTCTTCTTTCTCCTGTTTGTTCTATTGAAGAACGGAAGGTAAGGCGCAGCTCCTTTACCTCCCGTTCTTCAATAGAACTGGATTCCCAAATCTTAAAAATACGAGTGGAGATACCCTTTAAACTGAATATTGGCCTCTTGGAACAGAGACTGTGCAAGGGGATCCTTAAAGGGATCAGTGAAATTGTGAATTGTGAGTGACCTACTGAAGTTAAACAACTTGTTCCTTTATTTCTTTTTTTATATACATGTAAAAGTGCAACCAATTTTACTAAGAGAACAACCTCTTTAATACAAGTGGAATCTTTGGATTGCTGCTCTTTTTCTACTCTGTGAACCACTGGTGCTGAAAGTACACCAAGAATATAACTAATGTACTAGACTGCATACAGCACCCAGCAGAAAAAAACCCCTCCTAGCCATTGTAGCAAAATATACAGTATCAATTTTTGATGAGACATGCTAAGCAGAAGACGTGAAGTGAACCCCTTCAGGCAGTATATAGAAATATAAAGAGGGGTAAAAGACAAAGGGGAGATTCAATTTAAAGTCTCGCGTTACTAACTTAGCCCAATCCTGCGATGTAATACCCGACGTAAACGAGATTACGTCAGGTATTGCATTGCGGAAAAAAAAAAGTAAGTAGTGCTACTTTAAAGCCCCATTCAATGTCCCGTTACGTTTCGTGCTACGAAGTAGCACACATCTTAACGGAAGGGGTTTTAGATCGCTAGCACAGTGCTATTTCCAAAAACATTTGGAAATGGCGCTGTGCTCTAAAATCCATCTAAAACCCACGTTAACCCGAAATTTCTTCGGGTTAATGTGGGTTTTAGACGGATCTGGGCCATATTGAATCTCCCCCAAAAAGTACACAGAAACAAAATAAAATTATTTAAGTAATATCAAATATAAAAAAACAGCAAAATAAATAAACCTGCAAAAAAAATTTTTCTAAATCAATGAAAAAAAGAAATAAGTATAAAAGTTGTATGTGTTTGTTTGTGTGTACAAGAGTGTGAATATTTTTGTGTGTTTCAAGTAAAACCTGGTTTTTATTCTAATCTTCCGAAACTCTGAACTTTTCATTGAAAATCAAATATTAGAAAATCTAAAATTCGAATAATGTATTCAGAAATCTAAAATTCCTATTGAAAATTTAGAAATCTTATCAAAACTTGCTACATATTCAGTGTGAGATACAGGAATTTTCTGTGATTAATAATTTTTTTTAATTTTTTTTATTTTGGGCCTTGTCACACATACATGAGATATGCAGTTTTATTTAGTAGGGTTTATTTTGCTTGTCGTGTTTTTTTTTTTCTTGACAGTTATAGACTTGTTTCTATTTTTAAATGCAGTTCTACTAAGAATGCATCTGTGCCATCTTCCCACAGGCTTACCCTCAGACAGGGAGGGAGAGAAGGTCCAGATAGATATTCACAGGAGCAAATTCTGTGTTGGATTACAGTCCATCTATCCCAAACCTAGGGGTGAGGTTTGTGCAGTTTAGGTCCTCATCCTGGTAGGGGCTGGGGATGATTGGTATTGTTATATAAATAGCTAAATGTTTGCATCGTTTAAACATCTATAGTTTGTTTGCATGTTTAGTGTGAAAAAAAAGTTGTGCCGTTAAACACAATATTAATACTGGCCACATCTCAATACATGTTGGGTAGCATTTTAGTTTGTGCCATTTACTGTGAGATGAAATACTTACCTTCCATGCTGCTCTTTCATCTGGGTTCTCGTGCGGTGCAGTAATCAAACGTAATTTTCCTCCGAAGGTACAAGGAACTAAGACCTCCATTTAAAAGATGTTGGTTTTGCTCTAGGATGCAGAGCAAAAGCTACCACTAAGAATATTACATCAGGCCCCGGTAAACTGAAACTTTATAAAGGGCAACTGTGGGCTCAAAACAAGTTAGGGTTAAATGAAAGCCTGCAATATATCCTTTATACTGAGCCAACAATCACATCTCTGGCTGGAGCCTGTGAGAAATTACATTGGGGTGAATGTTCAAACTTCCTGCTTCCAGTAGGTTGAGTGACATCACCTGACCTCTGCCGGCCCTTTTCCCCCGGGGGAGAAGCATGCTCAGTTAAGACTTATTGCTGGGGAAATCAGGAAGTACCTGAGGAAAAAATTGACAGTTGAGAAGTGGAGCCTATTAAAGGAATAGTTCACACAAAAAGTGTGAACTATTCCTTTAAAGCAGTGATTGACCGCGGCTCCATTGACAACTGCCGACTGCTTCCTGGTTTAGTTGCACTATAGCGCGCATGCTATAGTAAACAAAACCAGGAAGCAGTCGGCAGTTATCAATGGAGCCGCGGTGGATCGTGCGTGAGGTAATTAAACTTACCTTCGGTCCTGGATCCTGGTGAAGTGATTGAGGAACGGAAGCTAAGGAATATGCCCTTTACCTCCCGGTCTTCAATCACTGCTTTAAAGGAATAGTTCACTTTTTGTGTGAACTATTCCTTTAATGCAGACAGGCTGGTCACATGACTAAAAGGTGGTCACATAGCTAAAAACAGGAAGAGTTCAACCAGGAAGTTACATTGCTGAACCTTTCCAGCAATAACTTCTCACAAATTTTATCTAGAGATGTGATTTAGGTTTTATTTTGAAGGTACGATGGAAGGCTTTTTATATAATTTTTACTAGTTTGGAAGAATTTGAGACCACAGTTACCCTTTACCCCCATGCTAGCCCAATATAAAATCGGTAAGCGCGTGTTTAACTTTGTTTTAGACTATATTATTACATCGCCCTGTTTGTCTTTTTGTCTGCCTGTAAAACTTTGAAATTTTCTCAATTTTTAGATTTTAGGGGAAAAAATTAAGTACACCACACCTAAATACCTTGGGATTGTTAGTTTATAAAAATATCTTTTTTTTTATTGAGGAATTTCATCTTTACTTCTTGTGGTAGTTCTTTAAGTTTCATTTACTGTAAATTCTTAAAAACAAAAAAATAACTTGCAAAAATAACACATTTTTAAACTTTTAAGATAATTCATCATATAAAGCACAATAGAAAAATATTATATAATCACATACACATATACAAGTTTAGAATCAGTGGAGATTATGTAGTGCCAACCTAATGTTGGCACTACATAATGGATCTTACCCTGGGCTTTCCTATAACACCTCTTAGCCACTATCGAATCACGCCCTTAACACTTGGCTGTGATATGCTAATTGGGATTTTCCAGGGTACATAATTGCCACAGATTCTTGTACAAGTCATTCTGAATTGAGAAAGCCAGTCGGATGACTAGCGAAACGTCTTCAAGAAATAAACTTCAAGTCCAGTTGATCTAATTGAATACAACAGATATACCTTTACTGATATTCACCTGCTTACAGGAGTATATGGAAAAACCTGATGTTTAGTAATAAAATAAATATTAATGCTTAAAGGACAACTGTTTTGTCTAAGCTCAATGGGAAGGCACTTCTTCCCATTTGATAGAACCCAGAGTTTAATAACACATCTTAATCGTTGTTTAATGTGTACATTTCCGTTTTCCAGAATTTATTTTTCTACAGAAGCTTTGTATCAATGAGTTGTAAAGAAGCTTTAGCTTACAATTTTGTTTTATCTTTTGGTCTATAGCGTTTATTCAATAGGCCTCGTCACACTTTCATTTAAAGGTTGTTGCTCTTTCCACTTTTTGGCACCGGGCCTAACCATTAGGAAGAAATGTTCCGCAAAAAGCGTTTTCCCCCACTGGATAGAACCCAGACAGAGGTGGGGGCAGAACATGGGCAATACAGTTGCCCTTCAAAGACTTTACTGAGAACTACATGAAAGGTGAGAAAACAGAGCTATAAAATTATCACACAACATAATATATCTGTTTACTTAAAGGGAAACTAAAGTAAAAAAACAAGTGATAGAAAGAAAATATGCACTATATTGCATGGCAGACTGCTCAGGCTGACAATAGTTTAATGACAGTGAACAGTGATGTAACATCAGGGCTCAAGAACTGAGGGGCTCAGGAGGTAAGAGGGCCCGTCATCCCCTTCCCAAATGATCCACATGTGATCATCTGTTTAACAGACTGGATCTTCTTAGAGGGAAGTGGTGTGTGTCATGGGCCCGGCCTCCAATCTTGTGATGGGCCCCTAGAGTTACATCCTTGACAGTGAAGATATATGGTTTTAAAATTGTCCCGTGGGGGCTGCCATCTTTGCTCCTTCTGTACCCACTGGATAAAACATATGCCCAACAGCCATAACTTAGGGACTGAGGCTAAATAGCAAACTCCTTTTACATTTTGCATGAATACTTATTTATCAGAGCTAATTAATATTGCATCTACGTTCGATAAATTAGTAAAGCACTTTTCATGTGCACTAAAAACTGCATATGGATTTTAAATGCACAAGCTTGTTAAATCTAGCTTGTTATAAAATGTAGTTATGGTTGCTTGTTTTTTTTTTTTTTTCCTACTAGGTTAACTTAAGAGGCATGTCCACCCCTTTTAAATTTTTTTGATATATAGTAGGTGCCCCAGCCACTATAACAGATTTTCCAGTAACTCCCCCGATCGTTACTTACCTTCCCTCTTTCCTCCGGGAGGGGAAGGACTGCTCTGAGCAAGCCAAAAACCTCTGAGAGGACGTCTCAGAGGCAGAAACAAATTCCCTCCCTGACAGGCTCCTGGTGGCCAGTTTTCTGGACTTTGGAAGGACATTACAGGAGAACCATGTGGGGCCTGTAGTGGGTGAATTTATAGTTTTCGGGGTGGATATGCCCTTTAACAAAGCAATCATAAAAAAGAACAAAAAAACCCATATGGTTTGGTTGCTTAAAGGTGAGGTATACAGTGAAGTAATAACAAACAGTATGAATAACCCCCAGGGGGATGGGTCTATACCAGTGGATCCCTTGATAAAATGTAAATATATCAGGGAAGACTTGCATAAAAACATTACTTATTTTTATTTACCTCTCAGACATAAATACACCAAACACATAATTCATACAAATATAGAACATTTATGAATATAGAGAAAATAATATCTGTATTCACCACAATGGTGGATCCATGCAGTTTGCAACCTCTTAGGGGACCACTGGTTGAGAAACGCTGCTTTAGTGGTATGTCATGTTACGGGATGGATATAACATGTAGACACAAGATATGTTCCAGTTACCGACAATAACTGTTGGATCAGGTTTCTCGCTTGCCCTTTAAAGGAGAACTAAACCCAATTTTTTATACTCCAGAATCTGAAAACAACCCCCTTAAAAACCCCAATAAGCTATAAAATACCACTTCAAAAAATTGTATCTGTGTGTATGTGCAGTGTCAGACCACAGCTCCTGACCTCAGTCACATGCTTCCTTGTTTTATCTGTCCTGTAAAAGAATTGGCTAGAGATTATTAATGGGTGTGACCAACTGTAACATGTTTATGCCATAGCTAAGGTCTGAGCATGTGTAGAACATAATGGTCATTGACCAAACTGTGTCATATTAAAATGCTGTAAAGTAAAGCACAAACCATATGTTATTTAGGTAAATTTCCCAACGCCCGTATCAAAATGAGAGGTAAGACACAGATTACTGGTTTTATATCAAGGTGTTCTGCCTTCTGGTTCAATGTTGTTCTGTGGGTTTATTTGTCCTTTAAAGAACAATTATACTTGCCTCAGCCCTGCACCTCTTTTTATTCCCAGGTCAGTAGTACCCAGGGTGAGGACCTAAACTGCTACATCCTTAACCCTGGGTTTAGCCTGCAGAATGCAAACAAAGCTTTAATACTTACCTTTGCATGCCCACCTTGCTACACTTGCTTCAGTACTTGATATATTAATTTCTGCTAAAATCTGATGAAAATTGTTAAGATTATGTGATCTAGGAGTTTTCAATTATTTGTACTATTGGCTAAACATTGGTTACGGTATGTGTATGGCTTTACATACTGTTTATGAATATAATATAAATAAAAAAACAATTGATCAAACCCATTTAAATAACTTATTGATATAGAAGGAACACGTGTTCCTTATAACGGCAGTTTTCTTTTAACTGCTTTGTGATCTTCTCTTCCTTGAGTAAGTCGTATTTTCTCTGGAGTCTTTATTCCTGATTTGTTTGCATCCCTCTTACATTCTGGTGTCTGATATACTGTTCCAGCTACAGTCTTCTCTCCTTTAGAGTGTTTAAGCAAAAATGTGTTAAGCCATATCATGCTTCAGTTTACAATTGTGTACAATAGTTTTTGCATTTTTTTTTTTAACTAGCAATAATTGAAATTAAATTCTATCATGATATTTAAATCTTACATACAGTACTAGTTCCTGTGTTTGTTTACAATTATGCAATAACTATAAATATTTATATACATTTGTTTTCATTGGGAATTGGGATATAAAGTAAGCATGTTTTTCTCCTGCTTCGAAATGTCTGTGTAACTGGTTAAATGATCTACTTCTGCTACACTGGAGAGGTGAAGGAAGGGCAACTTGAAAGATAAATGGTCAATCAAAGGCTTTGTACACACATTATGATATTTTAGGACAGTAAATTTCTGCCGATCAATGGTTGCGTCTGCACAATCGGTTGCATCAAAATATTGCCCTTGGGCCTTTTGCATGATTGGCCTCCCAGGTCAAAATATCACCAGTGTGTACCCAGCTTAAAGGGCAAGTCAAGCTCTAAAATGAAAACTTACATACAGGTAAATCATCCCCCAAAACCCTAAACGGTAATAGTTTGAAATCTAAAAATATATAAGTCTAACCTGAAATCCTGCACAATGTCCTGTTTCCCCTGTTTCTGCTTCCTGGTTCTTCCCATTAGCAACTGTCAGTTATGGAGTTGACAGTTGACATCACTGCCAATGACTGAATGTTAATCCCCTATCTGCCTCTTCTGAGCATGCTCAGGCTCAGTACAGGTTTCTAAATTGCTCAGTTTCCATGAGGCATCCAGAAGCATAGCAGGCATACAGTAATGAATTCATAAGACAAAGTATGATATATCAACATATTTTAAATAGGTCATTCTTTCTAAAAGATGTTTTTATGAGGGTGGAGTTGTCCTTTAAAGGGTATCTCCACTGGTAAAATAACTTTTTTGTATTTTATTGTTTTATTGAAGAGCAGGAGGTAAAGGAGCTGTATCTTACCCCCCATTCTTTAATAAAATGGTGCGGGAGCCGGGAACCAAGTTAGAGAACTTACCTGATCTCTTGCTCCTCCGCTGCGTCCTCTGACAAGTCCCAACCGACTCGCATTGCACTTGCGTAAGTGATATATATAATGTTATTTATTTGGTATTTTCCTATTTCAAATTGTAACAGTTCCCTTTCCATCACAGCCTGTATTTACCTACTTTACTTTAGTCAAGTTAATTCATTACCATTATAATAAAAATGAGAAAAGTGAATAAGATAACTTTGCTAATAGGGAGTGAATGAAACAAATAGAAATTGTAATAATTTCAGAACATACCAAACCAGAACAGAGAACAGAAGGGGCGTCCATGCAAAGTGTAATCTAGCTATTAGTCAGTGTGTAATGTAGGTGCATCAATGTCAAACAAATAAAAAATCAGTTTCAATTTGTGTTAAACATTTTAAAGATGAAAACATATTCATATTGTGCATGGTACTTACCAGACTTCAGAATGGGAGATTCACTAACTTTGTTGCTTTGTTCATCCTGTAAGAGATGTTTTAAACAATATTTTGAAAGAATGATTTTGGTGCCTTTGACCTTCTTAGCCATGACAATATTGAATTTATATTTTGGTGTATTCGACCTCATTGGTAACAACAGTATTACATTTATTGGGGTCTCGCTTTTGAACTGAATACAAAACTTTCAAGACAATTTTGTTAAAAGTAATTGTAAGTATCTTACACATACTAATTGAAGTTTATAAATATAGTGGGAAATGTTCTAAGACTTGTATTTGCCAAACCCCATGCTAACACTATTGTGGCAATATACCACAGATTAGCAATCAAAAAAGCTCAAAAGATCTTGATAAGGGGTGTGGGGTACCCAGAAGTGGAGGGGAGTACATTACAGATTTCTGGGATACCTGCAACTCTTGCTATCCCCTATAATGTGTAACTGAAGTTGTGGGGAGCCTGGGACCTTGGGTTGCCAAAAAACTTTGTTGACCATAAAAAGCTACAGATGATGTGCAATTGTTGCAGGTGGATCTAGTGCACTTGAACACTTTATAATTTATATTGTCTGATGAAGTTGCTATCTAAGCACCGAAACATTATTTGGCCATACAATAAATTATCTGGGGCATTGTTCATTAATAGAACATGTCAGAGGACACATGAACATCCCTTAAGACAGGAAGAAAATAAGTTTAGTCTTCAAGTTCAGAAGAGGTTTTTCACAGTGAGAACTGTAAAACTATGGCACTTCCATTGGATGTTGTGATGGCAGGTTCATTAGATAGTTTTAAAAAAAAAAGCTGGGGGGGCGGAGTCTGACCAACAATGTGAGAAGACGTGTCCGGGCAGAGCTCTCCAACCCTAGGGCCTATTTCAGCTTCAGGACATAAATTTTAATCCCAGGAAAAGCTAAATAACGCTCCATGGACACCCTGATGAGACCCAAAAGGGACAAACGAAGCAACAAGGGCAAAATAACAGACTACATGTCGCGCTCCGGCTCCTCATTGGTCTCCCAAGATGGCGGCAAAACAGGCGGGACCGACCCACCGGGAAACAGCCTCTGCACCAAGCAAGATCTGGAGGACCTATTTCATAAATCGAAAAGATCATTCACCTGTCACAAGACAGGTCATACAGGAGGTTAAATTGGAAATTACCTTACTTAGCGAGAGAATAGCCTCCCTGGAAAAATCGACCGACCACATGGCGGCCTACAGCCAGCAGGCCGAAATAGAGATGCAAGAAATAAGGAGAGACATACAGCTCATTAGAGATGCCCAGGAGGACCTAGAGAATAGGTCCCGACTTAATAATATACGACTGAGGGGTATCCCTGACTGAAGATGTGCTCGATCTGGACAAATACTTAGCAAACTTATTTGAATCCCTCATCCAGAAGAAGCAATCCAGAAAAATACTGCTAGATAGAGCCCACCGGGCCCTCAGACAAAACACCCCCCCGGCAAACAACCAAGGGACATAATATGTAAGTTCCATTACTATAAGCAGAAAGAACTAATAATGGAGGCATCCAGGAACTCAGATGGGGTAACACATGAGGGGGTCTGTATCCTTCTGTTTCAGGACTTATCAACCACAACCTTGGCAAGAAGAAGGGAACTCAGACCCCTAACAGACCTCTTGCTAAAACACAAGATCCGCTATAGATGGGGCTTCCCCTTCAAGTTGTCAGTAATGAGAAATGGTTGACCAATCTCGATCTCATCGCTTGAACATAGTGAGGAGTTCCTAAAGAGACTCGATCTACCACTATCACCAAACTTCAAACCAGCATCCCCACACAGGGATCGCATACCAACTTCACGAACCGAATGGATCCAGGTGGAATCAAAGACCCTAAAACATATCCCACAAAGCAACCGCTTCTCCCTCCAGATGGAAAAGACCTCCACCTAGGCTGGAACGGGTCAAGAAGAATAATTCCTCTTTATAAACCCCCCAAGTACAACCCCAACCTGAACGTGTAAGTAACACTATGGACACAAACTTTTCAATGGTCCCTCGCCAACTGAACTGAGATGAAAATGGACCTTAACCCTATGGCAGGCCTGAAGCGTCCCCTACCCACCTAACAGACCATATTATCATCGGAGTAAACCAAATGTGCAACCCCTCTCCCAGGTGTCTACCACCATACCCAGTAACCACTCTGATACCATATATATTAGCCTTGCACTAAGGAAATTCTTTTCCAGCAGTCTCCATCAGCTCCCTACCCCCTATGTACTGAGTGACTTATAGCTGAATGTTAAGGCTGCCACCGCCACCTCCATTCAGCCTAAGAACTACTACTGAAATTTATGCAGCCCCTATAATTGCAATGAGGGGAGACTATACCTCCGCTGAGGGGCAGGAGGGCTGAGGGGTAAGAGGGTGGTAATATGTTTTGCCTGATGTTCAAATGTGTAATGAGGAGAAAAGTTTTGTGGTACTATTTACACCTAACAAATTGGAGATACCCGACAGGATGAGCAATGTGCAACTACCACTGGGTTTCTCCAACATACAGTTGTTAACCAAAAGCTCTAAAATGTTACTCAAAATGTTTTGTATTTTGATCCGTAAGCAAACTATAATAGACCTTCTTAGTATTAATATGTTAACTTTTCTTAAAATTGGATTATAGGAAAATAAAAGGCATAACAATAGAGAAATGCAAGCAAAAACTGTTTCCAATCTATCTCGCTACAATTCATATAATTAAGTTTTGCAGCCTGGTGTATGATCCCCTCAATGTGAAGACAGAACCTGTTAACCACTATACCCCCCCTTTTTTTCCCTCTTGATCCCTCCCCCAACTCTCTCCCCCACCTGTTTCCCAATGAATGGAAACTATTCCATAAATACCTAAAGTTATCTGTGTGGTCAAACCCCCACAAACCCAGTTATGTTATAATTCCACTGGCAAAGTGTGCCTGGAAAGTTATTTGTTTTTTAACTATATTTCTGCAACCGCCTACCACCGTTGATGTAAAATGCCTAGATGTACTACTAACTGTACCCTCGAAGGTAATTAGCAACCTCATCCAAGCAACTAATACACACTTACTAACCTTGGAAATATACAATATATATCCTAATATTCTTTTACATGCAGGACCTCTGCTGCCCCCACAAAACTTAAACAATCTTGTTGAGTCTCCCTGCAAAAAGATGGCGAAATCCACAAGAATCTAGAGAATGTGGTCCCCGGGCATCCACCCTCCAATCCATTCCCAACAGATCCACCTCTCTAAAACCAGTAACAATCTCACAGGTAAGAGCTCTATTTAAACTCATACAGTATGGCTTCTAATCTAGATATCATCTCACACAATGTAAAAAGTCTAAACTCTCCCAACAAACGAACAATGGCTCTACAGTATTATAAAAAGCTGAGACCGGATGTCCTTCTTCTCCAAGAAACGCATTTCCTTAAAGGGAAAGAACCAGCTTATTGGGGGAAAAACTTCACATCCCACTATTATGCATCCAATTCCACCAAAACCCGAGGAGTAGCTATCCTTATAGACAAAGCCGTCTCCTTTGTAGAAGACTCTTGTTACCGAGACCAACAAGGCCGATATATAATATTAAATGGCTACATCCACTCCACTAAATTAACTTTAGTTAATATATATGCTCCTAACCAACAGCAACAGCGTTTCCTTCAAATAATAAACAATAAACTAACAGAATTTGAATTTGGCACAACAATTATGGCGGGTGATTTCAATACCAGTCTAAACCCAAATGAGACAAATCCCACAACCAAACAATATCCCAGGAATCACCATCAGCCAAACACCTTAAATCCTTCTTAAATAATAACAACCTACTGGACATCTGGTGTCTTTCTAATCCAAACTTCAGAGAATACACTTTCTATTCAACCCCACACAAATTATACACATGCATAGATTATTTCTTTATCCCCCCACAACTGTTTTCACAGGTCACTGACTCAAAAATCGTGGAAATATCATGGTCCGACCATGCATACGCATCGATATATATATATATATATATAGCTGCCAAGTACTAGAGCACTCGTGGGGTCTCACATAAATATATTTTTATTGTTAGAACATCTACGCGTTTCAGCTGACTTGAGCAGCCGTCCTCAGGATGTTACAGACAAATAGGTAAGTGCAAATTAAAACCTGGATCAGCCCTCCTCCCCCTGGTGCTCCTCCCTGCTAACATTAACCCCTTCAAAGCGATATAATGAGTCATAAACAAACAAGGCTATAGAAAGTGCAAAGTAGTGACAAAAAGTGCAACATGCTAATGCATAACCTGCTGATAGGTGATAGACAATAGTAAACTATATTTCAATAAATATATTACATACGGATGTGACATATATGCCCCGCCCAATAAATTAATATTAAAAATCGATATCTATGTTTGGATATAGATAATTTCGAAATATGTAGTAATTATGGTTTAATTATTCCGATAATGTGTAATGTCTATCTCTGGTTTTAATATGAACCCGTAGTGGTTTATATGTTGATCTGACTTGGGGGTGTATACGGTTTTTATTATGAGCATCTCATTTTTATATTAGCATCTCACTTTTTTATATAAGGTTGACATTTGTATATTAGCATTTCCCTTTTATACTTTTATAGGTATGTTAGCACTTCACTCATATACCAGTTATGAGGTATTATGATATATTAGAATTCTATATATATTATTATGTTTGATATCGATTTTTAATATTATATTTATTGGGCGGGGGAGCATATATGTCACATCCGTATGTATATATTTATGTGAATTATAGTTTACATATTGTCTATCACCATCAGCAGGTTAGCATTAGATGTTGCACTTTTTGTCAGCTACTTTGCACTTTCTATAGCCTTGTTTGTTTATATGACTCATTATATCGCTTTGAAGGGGTTAATGTTAGCAGGGAGGAGCACCAGGGGGAGGAGGGCTGATCCAGGTTTTAAATTTGCACTTACCTATTGTCTGTAACATCCTGAGGACGGCTGCTCAAGTCAGCTGAAACGCGTAGATGTTCTAACAATAAAAATATATTTATGTGAAGACCCACGAGTGCTCTAGTAATTGGAAGCTACATTTGATTCTTTTAGAAGCACGGGGCCCAAGCTGAGTGAGTGAGTGCGGGATACACGACATATTATATATATATATATATATATATATATATACAACATTTTACTAACAAGACCATCCCCCAGGTGGCGCATCAATGAACAAACACTAGCGGATGAAACCGACATATACGATTAAAAATAAGATACAAGGAACTAACTGACTGCAAGCCAATTTTTAACTTATTATGGACCCTACCATCCCCTCCGAAACCCCCAAACAACCAAATCATCTCCACAACTCTAAAAATCTGGAAACAAGTAACACAAAACTATAATCTGAAACACCACCACTCTCTGATGATACCCATAACCAACAACCCAGCCTTCACCCCATTCTTACAAACTCCCGACTGGAGGGAATGGTCTGATAGAGGGATTATCTGGATGTTCCAGATCGCACCACAGAGACAAATAATACCTTGGGAAACATTAAAAACAACCTAGAATATCCCACCCAAAGAATGGCTCAGATACCAGCAACTGGCAGCCTTCACCAAATCTCTACAAACATGTACGGACCCTCCCCCACTGTCCCCCTTGGAAGAACTGGCATACCATCACCCAACAGGCCCCCACAGGATCCCGAAAATTTACCACCAATTGATCTCCTTCAAATCAAAACTTCCAATGCAGGTCAATGGGAAACCTGTCTCAACACTAAGTTATCACAAGACGAATGGTCTACGATAGGTTCAAATCTTAACAAGAGCACCAATAATACAATAATAAAAAAAAGGAAAAGCGTTCAAAATCCTACATGGCTCAGATACCAGCAACTGGCAGCCTTCACCAAATCTCTTCAAACATGTACGGACATAAATAAACTTAACAACTTTGACAAAATTTGGGACGCATGGATACTGGCTATGGATCCTCCCAACCAGAGTCCCCATATCTGAAAATATGATCGAGTGGGGGGTTGGGGAGGGAGATTTGGGTTGGTCAGTCCGGAGACGCCTGGGGTGGCCCTACCACCACCACCCCTCTTCAGAGAGGGAACAAAGGCCTTCCCTCTGGGGTACCTTGAGAGTAAACACATGAACAGTGGATATTTCCACTCGAGCTCTACCAGCGCTGAGAACTTTCCGAACAAGTAAGATAAATAACTTTTCTTTCCCCCCTTTAGGAATTTTCTAATGTTAACTTTAAGAAAAATACTATTCCTTCCTCCTGCAGTTTGCTTAAGTTAATTGTTAAGTTATTGGTATAGACCATTTTACTAATGGTAGTAACAATCGGCTTCCAATGCTATACCTACAAGTTATCCCACCCTCCCACCCCCCCAATCCATCCCCTACCCCCCCTTTCTCCCTCCTATACCTCACCACACCCCCTCCCCCACCCCTTCCTTTCCCCCTCTACTACCCTTCCCCCCCATCCCCACCCATAATCCTGAGGTTGACGCATATAAAATAGGTATACCACCATAAAATGCTAAGAGTTATCATGTATAAAAATCTGTAATTCTTTATCTCCCCAATTTAATTCACACAATGTATGTTATATCTCTGCCATCTAACAACCTCAATACAAAACTTTTATGAGAAAAAAAAATAAGATACAAGAATACTTTGATATAAATAACACCCCAGATATTTTCAGAGCTACCCTGTGGGCTGCTCATAAAGAGGTAGTACACGGTCACCTCATTCAATTGGCAGCTAAACAGAAAAAAGACTAAATCAGATAGAAAATCTAATCCAACAAATTAAAAAACTAGAGCACCAGCTACACAATCAAAACGACAATTCAATTCAAGTAAAATTGGACACCATAAAAAGGGAACTTAGTACACTATTATCTTTGAGAGTGGAGAAAGCCTTGAGATTAGTAGGACAACATTTCTATCTTAAGAAAAACAAACCAGATACCATGCTGGCTAAAAAACTAAAACAAAAACTAACCCAAAATAAATTTCTCCCCTTACACACACATACAGGCTCACTCCAATATGATCCCCACAAAATGATATCCCAATTTGCCCAATTTTATCAAAAACTATACAATAGCACCCCCTCAGTAGCCCACTCTCCACAATCCATAGACACATTTCTTTCGCAAGTAAATCTGTCCACAATCTCAGACAACCAAAGACTAACCCTACAGGCCCCATTCACAAAAGAAGAATTCACCAAAGCAATAAAAAGCTTCCCCACTACCCCCACAAACTCTTTTCTTATCTCTTGATATTGAAAAAGCCTTTGAAAAAGTTGATTGGACCTTCCTGCAGAAGATACTAAATAAATACGGCTTCCCCGCTCAGTTTACGCAGCAACCCTTAGCATGTACAATAACCCTATCGCCCGAGTACACAATATGGGTTACCCCTCAGAAGTCATACAAATTCAAAACGGAACAAGACAGGGCTGCTCCATGTCACCTCTGCTCTTTGCATTATGTATAGGACCATTAGCAGCTATAATAAGAGCAACACCCGATATACATGGAATAAAATACAAAAACTCAAAAACATAAAATAACGCTCTTTGCGGACGACACTTTACTATCTATAACACAGCCACTAATCTCACTCCCATCACTATATAAAATTCTAGAAGACTTTGTCAACATCTCAGGTCTGAAAATAAATCAATCCAAATCAACCGCATACATGATGAATATCCCATCAAATCTAAGCGACACACTCATACAACATTTCAAATTTAAAAAAGCGAAGACCACCTTTAAATATCTTGGAATCCAACTATCGCATGATACAAATTCCTTATTTCAACACAACTACACAGTAATGTTTAACCATTTAACCAAACTCCTAAACACCTGGAACTCTTACTCACTCACCTTAATAGCTAGAATCAATGCAATAAAAATGACTTTCCTTCCCAAGATTTTATATCTATTTAGAGCCCTCCCCATCACTCTTTATAAGAAAGACTTAGAGGCACTGCAAAAAGCAATGATTAAATTTGTATGGAAAAACAAATGCCCAAGAATAAAATCAATATATTTAATAAGACACAGAGAAAAGGGAGGATTCGCTCTACCCATACTATACCAGTACTATAGAGCAGCTAGAATAACACAACTCACACAATGGACAAATAGTGCCGAATCAACAGGATGGGTTAAATTAGAAAACGAATTTCTGTCCCCTCTACACACATCATCGATTCTCTGGCTTCCTCCGAAAATAAGATCCAAACACCTACAAAACCCGCCCCCAGTGATAAAATCATCCTTCAGAATCTGGGACGCTTGCTCCACACAAACAAAATTAACATCTCTCTCATCCCCATTAGTGCCATTATTCTATACCCCACAATTCCCGCCAGGTATGGACCCTATATACGCAAATAAATGGCAGGAAAAAGGTATCAATAAACTCAAGCATATCAGAGATCAGATGGGAAATATACTATCCTGGGAGGCAGCTAAATCCAAATACAAATTACACCCCAATGACTGGTTTCAATACACACAAATTAGACAATACGCTCTCTCAATATCTCATTTACCAGAGGAGACTACTCCCACAAAGTGGGAAACGCTTTTGCTGCACCCTCACAGAGAGGGAAGGATATCGGCACTTTATAAAATTCTATGGCAAATAAAACCTGTACGCAACTGGGAGAGATGCCAACAAATACTAGACAAATCCAAATGGACAATTATTTTCCAAAATTTAAGAAAATGCTCAGCCAATGTGATTGCTAAAGAAAAATCATATAAAATCCTTTATGATTGGTACAAAACCCCATCATATATAACACCTATCAACCCCCAGTTCTCCAATATCTGTTTCAGGGGATGCAATGCACCTGCAGATCAATATCATTGCTGGTGGGCATGCCCCGAAGTCAAAAAGCTCTGGAAAATATGTGAAGTCATACTGTCTGAAATATTCTTTAAAAAATAGAGCTCTTGCCATATACGGCTTTATTTAATCGACCTATAGCTAACTTAAATCAAAAGGAAAATACAAACTGGTTTCCCATATCTGTACTGCCACAAGAAGTTTACTGGCAGATACACTGGTGGATACACGATAATGAATACTTAGCACATAACCTAAGAAATAATCTAAAACAATGGACGGAGGTGTGGGATGTCTGGATCCTGCATGTGAGCCCCCCCTGAAAGCGCTCATTAACTACTCAAGTATCTTTTGAGGTGTTTATGTTAAAAATTCAGGGGAGCGAAAGGGAAGAAAGTGAGGAAAGCAATAGATTAAGTAAAACTCCTTTATGATGGGTATGCAAATACTACGTCCACGGTGGTAAACGCAGAACAAGGTACTAACCTTCAACATTGTTATTATGTTTTGTGGTTTTAGTAAAAGTATTTTAAAGGAAGGGAGGAGATAAAGAAAAAGGGAAAAAGGAAAGAAAAGGAGAAATCATATAACACTATATTATATAACTAATTAAGATGTACCTTTTTGTAATTTTATAATTTGTTAATTTCAATTCCTCTTAACCAAGAGACGACAAACTCATAATTTTGTTCAGCTCATAATGTATGCTGAACAAAAGCAATGTATACCTTTTATTTAATTTATTTTATTGCAAAAAAAATTGCAATAAATTGCAATAAAAATTGATTGAACCAAAAAAAAAAAAATAAAGAAAAGCTGGATGAGTTTCTAAAAACAAGGAATGTTGCATGTTACTGGTATAAAAAGTTGATCCAGGGATATTTCCGATTGCCATTCGGAATTTTTTCCAAAAAAATTTGGGTATTGCTCAGTACTGGATGGACGTATGTCTTTATTCAAATGCTATTATACTATATTATAGCAATAGGGACATATTTAATAAATGCAATTAGCATGACTGCACTAATAAAATAAATGGGCAGTTATTCACTTTTGAGCAAACATGCTGCATTTAATAAATAATGGATATTAGTACTGGATTTTTGTATATGAATTGCCACTTTGTTATAAGAAAACTAAGAAATCAGCTTTAGAGACTTACATTTGTTGTCCACAGTAGATCCATATCTAGAGTATTTTCATGAATCTGAATATTTAATTCAGGACATGGCATAAATTCTTCTATGGAAGTCACAAAAAGATAAAAACATTCCATATAGTCTTTAACCTCCATAATTTTTATTTCTGCTCCATATTTTTTCAGGCTCTGTAAACCTCTTTGATTATTATTTTCATAAAATTTATATAATTTTGCAATATGCAATGTCATGTAGACTTGATTCTTGTCATTTAAAAGAAAACGAAGCAATTCATTACAGCAAAGAAAACAAGGGCTGTAACTCATGTAGAAATGTAACTTATATTTTGATTTCATTTTCGAATTGTCTGCATTAAGTAATATACGCAGTTGTTGTAAAACAATTTTTTCAGCATGATCACCGTTTACATCATTGTACGCAACTCCCCAGAATTTCCATAATGGCGTATCATCTTCCAAATTAAAACAGACCAAGGTTTTATGCTTTGGAATAAGACAAATAAAATGGTCTTTAAATTCATCTTCTGTTAACTTTGTTTTCAAGAACAATGGCATGACTGTGTCTAGGTGGCTATTTTTTTCTGAAAGGTAGGTTTAGGAATGAAGGGTCCAGCTTGATGGATGTTTGTCTTTTTTCAACCTAAAATAAAATATGTAGCTATGTCTTCCCTGGTCACCAGCTGTAAAAGGAAGTATAATAGTGTTACAAACTATTGGGACAAAACTAAACACATTTAAAGGGCAAGTCCACTTACAAAAAATGTTCCAAATTGTAGATTACCCCCAAACCCCACTTTCACAATATTCACAGCTTCCAAAGACGCTCCTGAACTTTCTTACCTATCCTGGTACCTTGCCGTCTAGGTGCTGCCCCTGCTTCTGTTTTGAGCTCAATTCGAGCAAAAACAGGGGCAGCGGACTTCTGTGCCATCTGCCGCTTTACCTCCTGGTTGCGGCGATTAGGCGTGATGTCACGTCGTGCCTTAACTGACAGGACGTCGAGTGGCTATTAGCATCAGCAGCAGAGTAGAAGTGGCGAGGAACCATTTTGAAAATGTGAATATCACGAAAGTGGGGTTTGGGGGGGTAATTTACATTTTGGAGCAAAGTTTTTTGTTTTTTTTTCAGTGGACATGCCCTTTAAGTGTACACACAGACATTTTAAACAGGCACTCACAGTGCAGTGTGTTTGTGAATGTAATACATGCAGCTTAGAGGGTATCTATACATAAAAATCCAATGTGCCCATTTGTTTTTACAATTTACATTGAACTGCCCCAGAGTATTAGCACAGAGTCATGCTGGGGCACAATCATGCTTTCTCCCCCTTTAGACACATGTAATGTCCCCAGTTACACTTTATACCAACGTATTTTTAGCCACCCTAAAAAAACTTTTTTTTAATTACTTTTTATTTAGCTTTTTTAACTTGTTTTTATTTCACTCCACCCCCTGCACTGAAAGTTTGTACTTTGCATCTAAACTGCTCTCTGGTTGCTGTTAGTGATTGTAAGAGAGAGTAACTTTTTCATGACAATGGTTTCGCACTGAAAAAATGTAGATGTAAATGCCACCACATTTCCATAAATTGTAAGATACCTGATAAATAATAATGATCCATATTGCATTATATCAGTTAAGTAAAAATTCTTCCTAAATATTCTAAGACTTGCTAGGAGAGATATAAAATAACTAATACAACTGAGAAAAAGAAAGCGAGATAAAATAAAGAAAGAGGAAGCGAGAAAGAAAGACAAAAAGAGAAAGTATCTTGCTGAAAACTACATGATATATTCAGACATTTTTAGTATGAAACAAATGTACATTCACAAATATAATTTATATACAAGATAAAACATTAAATAAAAAATAGTGAGATTTAAATAAAGTATATTCTTTGCTTACTTAGCAGCTGACCATTTATAGGAAACACAGACGTTGTTGTGTTTCCTCAATTGCTGGAAAACTACAATTCCCATGGTTCCTCGAATTTCCTGTGGCTACGCCACTTCTAGTGTGAACTGAACATTAAAGGCACATTAGCACAAAAATACAACTTGCACATAACGTTAAAAAAAAAGGAACAGAGATAAAGCAAGAAGTAGAAATAGTGGGGGAGAGATAAAAGAAAGAAAAAGATAGAACACGTGTCTTGCTGAAAATAATAAGCGTGATGTATTCAGCTATTGTTTCACTAAGATAGTGTGAAACAAATTTGCTTCACTAATAAGCAGCTGGCAATTTTAGGAAGCACAGACATTGTGTTTCCTAAATTGCTGGAGACAAGGGAGCTAAAAATCTTAGGGAGAAGGGGGCCAATAGGAGCAAAAAACCCTCCACTGAGCATAAAAATGGAGAATCACCTTATAACAGAAGGCATCTTGCAGTCTCATGCTATATGAAATGCCCAGAAAATCTAAGAAACAAGAAGTAATTTCTTACTCCCATATTCCCCAGAGTAAGGAGCAGAGATATGCAAAATACTCCTTTATGTCCCTTAGCTTATGCATGTGTCCAGAATCGCTGTCTTAATAACATGCAATATAGCCTAATATATATTCTCCTCTAAATTGCTGGAAAACTACAATTCCCATGGTTCCTCTTATTTCCTGTGAATACGCCCCTTCTAGTGTGTACTGAACATTAAAGGCACATTAGCATGAAAATACAACTTGCACATAACCTAAAAATAGGAGGGGGTTTCCAGGGGTGTGTATGTCCCAGATTGTACATTTGCCAGGGTGGGATAAAAATCATGTTCTTACAACTTGCAGTGCTAGATTCTGGATCACTTTCAGTAGCCTTGATATTCTGATTTCTGCTATATATTTATATCTATCTAATCTATCTATCTCCTATCTATCTATCCTCCTAGCATATGAGTGCACTCCACTGCAAAACTTGCCTCGGTGCAGCCCAAAATAGCAGCATAAGAAATCACAAGGCACACTCAACGGACTTCTAAACAACTCTTCAAGTTTATAAATAATAAACATGAGAGTTGTTTGGAAGTCCGTTGAGTGCGCCCTTCACGAATTATTGTACAAAGAACTGATGTAGAAAACACGTTATGAAGGGAGCCTAAATGGATTTACCAACTTGGCAACCTCACTCCGAGAGGAGCTAACGAACAATGGTCCCTACAGTGTTTTATTTAATAATTCATCACCAGGACTATGCATTAAGTATCCATTAATCTTTATTTAGCGATGTCAGCTTTAGTATCCCCTCTTATGTATTGTTTCATTTCTTATCTTACCTAGATACTTTGACAGGTCTCCTCCACGATAGATAGTATGTAGTGGGAGGGACTATCGTTGACTCGTCTATATGCCATCTCAATATTCTTTTATTATCCCTTTATACTATCACACTAGCGTGTGTAACAGTCATTGGCAACTATTAGGCATTCTTTAGTATGCCGTAGGTAATTTGTACGGATATAATCTGGATAGTGACAGATTTATTAAAACATATCTAGAATTACTTGATAACCGTTGATGGTTATTCTTGATCCTTATAGCGTATCTGCATATGTAGTCATAGAGATGGGTCCCTCAAACTAGTTGTTCGGGTTCTTTAATCTTAACCTTTGCATGATCTATTAACATTTTTATATAGTGGACCTAGATAGAACTTTATATTTTAACTTATTTTTTTATTCGTTGGCACTGAGCACTTTATTGTAATTTGAAATATTGTATTTTGAATATGGTTAACATTTGGGCAGAACCCTGTGCAGGATCAGGATATTGACACACAGCACTTTAGATAACAGGGGATACACTGTATTTTTATGATCGCTAGCACCTTAATATATGTTGTTATTCCTCTTTAATTACAAGTTTTGTAGCCTATGTGTGTCTAATGGGGCTACACCCACTCACTTTGTGGTGTCCGTGGTGGTAGGGTATTTAAACATGCACCTAATTATGCCTCAGATGTTCTGAAGACGGTCCCGCTGTAGGGGCGGAAACGTAAAACACGTTTGAGTAAATAAATGCTTTGCTTTATCTATTAGACTCGGTTTTGTTTATACCACTGTATGTGAAGGTCATTTGTGAGTTAATCACATGTAAAAAAGGCATTGCTCTAGTTATCCTTTTTTTTATTGAGCCTTTGTATGCTAAAGATCACTAACAATAAATGTTATTGTAAGCTATTATCAATGTAAATGAATACACCCAAAACTTTAAAGATGACTTGTAAATGTTGGTCATGTTAAATGTACAAATAATAAGCATAAATAACATCTAAATATAAATACTTTTTTGTCATGAATTTTTTAATTTTCAAATATAAAATTTTAAAGGAGAAATTAATAGCAAATACATGTTTTCATTAAAAAAGCAATTTATTTTTATACCCAATGACATTAAATTGCAAGTGTCGTCAAAAAATTACTTTATGGTAATTGATAGTAATTGATCCCCATGACAATTTTTACAATTTATTTTTATTGTTTATTCAGTTAGTCAGTCAGTGTTAAACAGTCAGACAGTCAATGTGAGACAGTTAGTGTGAGTTAGTCAGTCAGTCAATGTGAGACAGTCAGTCAGTTTGAAACAGTCAGTCAGTGTTAGACAGTCAGTCAGTGTGAGACAGTCAGTGTGAAATAGTCAGTCAGTGTTAGACAGTCAATGTAAGACAGTCAGTCAGTCAATGTGAGACAGTCAGTCAGTGACCTGATAAAAATAATGATCCATATTGCATTAATCAGTTAAGTAAAAATTCTTCCTAAATATTCTAAGACTTGCTAGGAGAGATATAAAATAACTAATACAACTGAGAAAAAGAAAGCGAGATAAAATAAAGAAAGAGGAAGCGAGAAGAAAGACAAAAAGAGAAGTATCCTGCTGAAACTACATGATATATCAGACATATTTTAGTATGAAACAAAATGGCATTCACAAATATAATTTATATACAAGATAAAACATTAAATAAAAATAGTGAGATTTAAATAAAGTATATTCTTTGCTTACTTAGAGCTGACCATTTTAGGAAACACAGACGTTGTTGTGTTTCCTCAATTGCTGGAAACTACAATTCCCATGGTTCCTCGAATTTCCTGTGGCTACGCCACTTCAGTGTGAAACTGAACATTAAAGGCACATTAGCACAAAAATACACAACTGCACATAACGTTAAAAAAAAAGGAACAGAGGAAAGCAAGAAGTAGAAATAGTGGGGGAGAGAGAAAAGAAAGAAAAAGTAGAACACGTGTCTTGGAAAATAATAAGCGTGATGTATTCAGCTATTGTTTCACTAAGATAGTGTGAAACAAATGTGCTTCACTAATAAGCAGCTGGCAATTTTAGGAGCACAGACATTGTGTTTCCTAAATTGCTGGAGACAAGGGAGCTAGAAATTTAGGAGAGGGGGGCCAATAGGAGCAAAAAACCTCCATGAGCATAAAAAATGGAGAATCACCTTATAACAGAAGGCAATCTTGCAGTCTCATGCTATATGAAATGCCCAGAAAATTAAGAAACAAGAAGTAATTTCTTACTCCCATATTCCCCAGAGTAAGGAGCAGAGATATGCAAAATACTCCTTATGTCCTTAGCTTATGCATGTGTCCAGAATCGCTGTCTTAATAACATGCAATATAGCCAAATATATTCTCTCTAAATGCTGGAAACTAAATTCCCATGGTTCCTCTTATTCCTGTGAATACGCCCCTTCTAGTGTGTACTGAACATTAAGGCACATTAGCATGAAAATACAACTTGCACATAACCTAAAAAATAGGAGGGGGTTTCCAGGGGTGTGTATGTCCCAGATTGTACATTTGCCAGGGGGGATAAAAATCATGTTCTTACAAATTGCAGTGCTAGATCTGATCACTTTCAGTAGCTTGATATTTGATTCTGCTATATATTTATATCTATCTAATCTATCTATCTCCTATCTATCTATCCTCCTAGCATATGAGTGCACTCCACTGCAAACTTGCCTCGGGTGCAGCCCAAATAGCAGCATAAGAAATCACAAGGGCACACTCAACGGACTTCTAAACAACTCTTCAAGGTTTATTAAATAATAAACATGAAGAGTTGTTTGGAAGTCCTGAGTGCGCCCTTCACGAATATTGTACAAAGAACTGATGTAGAAAACACGTTATGAAGGGAGCCTAAATGGATTTACCAACTTGGCAACTCACTCCGAGAGGAGCTACGAACAATGGTCCCTACAGTGTTTTATTTAATAATCATCACCAGGACTATGCATTAAGTATCCATTATCTTTATTTAGCGATGTCAGCTTAGTATCCCCTCTTTGTATTGGTTTCATTTTATCTTACCTAGATACTTTGACAGGTCTCCTCACGAAGATAGTATGTAGTGGGAGGGACTATCGTTGACTGTCTATATGCCATTCAATATTCTTGTATTATCCCTTTATACTATCACACTAGCGTGGGTAACAGTCATTGGCAACTATTAGGCATTCTTTAGTATGCGTAGGTAATTTGTACGGTATAATCTGGATAGTGACAGATTTATTTAACATATCTAGAATACTTGATAACCGTTGATGGTTATTCTTGATCCTTATAGGTATTGCATATGTAGTCATAGAGATGGGTCCTCAAACTAGTTGTTCGGGTTCTTTAATCTTAACCTTGCATGATCTATTAACATTTTTATATGTGGACCTAGATAGAAACTTTATATTTTAACTTTATTTTTTATTCGTTGGCACTGAGCACTTTATTGTAATTTGAAAATATTGTATTTTGAATATGGTTAACATTTGGGCAGAACCCTGTGCAGGATCAGGATATTGACACACAGCACTTTAGATAACAGGGGATACACTGTATTTTTATGATCGCTAGCACCTTAATATATGTTGTTATTCCTCTTTAATTACAAGTTTGTAGCCTATGTGTGTCTAATGGGGCACTACACCCACTCACTTGTGGTGTCCGTGGTGGTAGGGTATTTAAACATGCACCTAATTATGCCTCAGATGTTCTGAAGATGGTCCCGCTGTAGGGGCGGAAACGTAAAACAGTTTGAGTAAATAAATGCTTTGCTTTATCTAAGAAGACCCGGAGTGCATCCTAATAGTTTGTCTAATAATATTATATATATATATATATATATATATATATATATATATATATTATATATATATATATATATATATAACATAAGTAGAAAATATACAGCACACCACCTCTATGGCAACTTCACCGGGTGCAAGTGTAAGGAGTACAACTGGATAATCCCAATTTATAGCATCTGGCAAGACACAGCACTCGGATTCTGCTTTTATACGATTTATTGAGTCAATCGCATTCCAATATATACATTTATACGACGTTTCGGGGATACATGGTTCCCTTCTCAGGCCACACTTGGATACAGTATCTGTATCCAAGTGGGCCTGAGGAAGGGGAACATGTATCCCGAAACGTCGTATAAATGTATATATTGGAATGCAGATGACTCAATAAATCGTCTAAAAGCAGAATCGAGTGCTGTGTCTGCCAGATGCTATATATATACACCTATATATTATGTGTGTGTGTGTCCACAGTGACGAGAAAGTGTGTGTCTTATACACAACTAACTAGACATTAAGCCTGTTACATTAACAGGTGCTAGAAGCCCAGAGTGCACTCTTAGTGTACCAAGGCCATAGCCCCCCTTGGTCCCAATTCCAGGGTCCCCCCTCTGTCCTAAATCCAGGGCCCCCCCTTCTCCCAAATCCAGCCCCTATCTGTCTCAAATCCATCCCCCCCTCTGTCCCAAAGCCAGGTTCCCCCCACCCTGTACCCATCCAGGGACCCCCTCTGTCCCAAATCCAGTGTCACCCCTTCTGTTCCAAATCCAGCCCCCCCTCCTGTCCCAAATCCAGGGCTCCCCTCTGTCCCAAGCAACCTTATTTGTGGTCTGCGTAATTGCTGTGTTCTGCCTACTGCGTGTTTCCTGTTTCTCCCTCTATTGGTGAATTGATAGGAACTGCAGAGACCATCTTACTATCTCCCTCTAATGTTAAGTCCATTGGAACTGCAGTGACACATACACCCAGAATCACATAATCAGCTCTGGGATTTTATATATAAAGATGCACTTGCACTTTTTTACATTGGGAGATTATCTGTACTTAGTAGATATAGCAACGCACTTTATGTATGTGTTTTTAATATTAATATATTGTATGCTGTTTACTTCAGAATAAAAATATATATGGGGGAGTGCAAAGTAAATAAATAAAAAATAAATTTATAAACCGTAAAACGCCACATAAGGCGGTGCACCGGGGCATAAATATTACCAGAAAACCAAAAAAGAAAGATGAGAACTGAGAGTGCACTTTGTTGTGGTACTTAAAGGACCTATCACTATAATGTATAAAAAGTACAAATATTTATTGTGATTCACTAAAACCAAATACCCATAAGAATACACTACATAAGAAACTACATCAGACACAGACAGGTGATGTACATACTGCGCTTACCAGTGGCGGCCACACTCTTCACCTGGCTCCACTCCTACTCACTGCCAGACCTCTTAGGAAGCCGCCGTCCACGCTACATTGATTTCCCAAAAATATCTATCGATCATGGTATTCCAAGGTGGAGGGGGATGGGGGAGGACGTTGAACAAGTAAAGGGACAAAACAATTATTTAGTTTATTCATTACCCCTTGTCTACAAAATAACATATATGCTTCATATGAAAATACAAATCAACCATACACTAGATACCTGGTTCTTAAAGGGCATGTCCACCCCCAAACAATAACTGTAATATCAATAGATCAGCTACTTACATGCTGCAGCACACTCTCCATTTTACTAAAAGCTCTCTTGTTGCTGGGGATGTGCCTTGTACAGTTTCCCAAAACGAGCACTAGGAGGCTGAGAACGAAGAAAATGCTTCCGCCTTGTAACAATCATCGTCGAAGTTGGTGCGTGCGCATTCACGCAATTCAGTCTAATCCGTGCACTCTCCTCACTCCCTCCGGGTATGCGCGCTACAGGAAATCCCAACAAGATTCAGGCTGTCAGTGCTTAGCGTTCACGACCAATACAGCGTCCGCTAATGGATTCCACCAATGGAGAGCAATGAAAACCGCCCAACCAGTAGTAAAACCTGCGGCCAATCAAAATTAAGTATTCACGATCTCCACACAGATCAATAAGAAAACAGTAAGAGGGGTATCTAGCGTGGAACACACAAAGGTGTTAGAGGACTCTAACTTTATATTTATTGATAAAAAAAGGTGAGCAATCTTGCTTCATTAAAATCTTACTTTATATACAATATATATAAACGAAGAGGTTTAAGTGGCACTCACGTATCGTCGTCGTCATGCCCGGGTGGCTACATCCAAAGGAATATGCAACTATCAAATAGAACTTGGAAGCACTCCTGGGACTTCATCATATGCAAAAAATGTTAATCTTTATTACACGAACATCAATGCGTTTCCGCCGCCATCGCGGCCGTCATCAGGATCATGATGACGCGAGCATGGGCGGCGGAAACGCGTGTTGATGTTCGTGTAATAAAGATAACTTTTTTTGCATATGATGAAGTCCCAGCGAGTGCTTCCAAGTCTATGATTAGTTACAATATATATAATATATAATATATATATATATAATATATATATAAATTTATTAATTGAAATACATTCATGCATACATACATAGAAACATATCAATATGAGTTTCATTTATTTATGACTGAGTAAAGCCTTGCATATTTTTTAAAGCCTTATAGTGTTGTGGTTGAATACATAGTAAATTGTGTTCTATATATTTATGTGTGTGTGTGGTGTGTGTATATGTGTGTGTGTGTATATATATATATAATATATATATATAATATATATATATATATATATCGAATTATATATATATGTGGGTTGGTTTTTTTATTTCTTTAAAAAAATTTTTTTTTTGGTTATTAATAATTTCATATAACTAATCAATTTAAACTAAAATTATTAATTAAAAAAATGATATACATTTTTAATGTACAGTACAGTATCTATTGTTTAAACCGGGTGTGATAAAATAGTATATAATATAGATTAAGTAATTAGTAATAAAATAATACATTTACATAGTGTACAATTATTAATTCAATATATATTAATAAAAATAAAAATGAAATAATTGATATATATTTTTTAAATATTTTTTCTGAGTGGACTGTGTTTTTAAAAAAAATAAATGTAGTATGTTGTGTGTATATATATAAACACAACATATGTAGATGAGTGTTTTGTTATTAGTCATTATATAACCTCTATTTAGGGGTAGGCCACACTGCGCGCTTTTTTTGCGTTTGCGCTTGCGTTTGCGATTGCGATTGCGCTTGCGATTTTTTCAAAATTATTGAAAACGCGGGCAACGCAAAAAAAAACGCGCGTTTTTCGATGCGTTTGCGTTGCGTTTTGCGTTCTGCATTTTATCGCAATCGCATGCGATTTCCTATACTATTGAAGAAATCGCAAGCGCAAACGCAAAAAAATCGCACATGAAATCGCATGCGATTGCGTTTGCGTTTGCGTTTGCGTTTCAGTGTGGCCTAGCCCTTAGACTCGTTTTGTTTATACCACTGTATGTGAAGGTCATTTGTGAGTTAATCACATGTAAAAAAGGCATTGCTCTAGTTATCCTTTTTTTATGAGCTTTGTATGCTAAAGATCACTAACAATAAATGTTATTGTAAGCTATTATCAAGTAAATGAATACACCCAAAACTTTAAAGATGACTTGTAAATGTTGGTCTGTTAAATGTACAAATAATAAGCATAAATAACATCTAAATATAAATACTTTTGTCATGAATTTTTTAATTTTCAAATATAAAATTTTTAAAGGAGAAATTAATAGCAAATACATGTTTTCATTAAAAAAGCAATTTATTTTATACCCAATGACATTAAATTGCAAGTGTCGTCAAAAATTACTTTATGGTAATTGATAGTAATTGATCCCCATGACAATTTTTACAATTTATTATTGTTTTTATTCAGTTAGTCAGTCATTGTGTTAACAGTCAGACAGTCAATGTGAGACAGTTAGTGTGAGTTAGTCAGTCAGTCAATGTGAGACAGTCAGTCAGTTTGAAACGTCAGTCAGTGTAGACAGTCAGTCTGTTGGACAGTCAGTGTGAAAGTCAGTCAGTGTTAGACAGTCAATGTAAGACAGTCAGTCAGTCATGTGAGACAGTCAGTCAGTGTGAAACAGTCAGTAGTCACGTGTGAGACAGTCAGTGATGTGAGACAGTAGTGATTGTGAGACGTCAGTCAGTGTGAGACAGTCAGTGTAAGAAGTCAGTCAGTCAGTCAGTTCAGTCAGTCAATGTGAGGGACAGTCAGTCAGTGTTAGACAGTTAGTCAGCTGTTAGACAGTTAGTCAGTGTGAAACAGTCAGTAGTCGTGTACAGTCAGTGTGAGACAGTCAGTGATTGTGAGACATCAGTCAGTGTTAGACAGTCAGTGTGAGACAGTCAGTCAGTTTTAGGCAGTCAGTGTGAGCAGTAGGTCAGTTGTAGATAGTCAGTGTGAGACAGTCAGTCAGGGTGAGACAGTCAGTCAGTCAGTGTGAGACAGTCAGTCAGTGTTAGGCAGTCCGTGTAGGTGAGACGTCAGTCAGTGTGAAACAGTCAGTCAGTAGTGTTAGGCAGTCAGTGTGAGACAGTCAGTCAGTGTTAGACAGTCAGTGTAAGACAGTCAGTCAGTGTTAGACAGTCAGTGAAACAGCAGTCAGTGTTAGACCGTCAGTCAGTGTTAGATAGTCAGTCAGCGTGTGAAACAGTCAGTCAGTGTTAGACAGTCAGTGTGAGACAGTCAGTCAGTGTTAGACAGTCAGTGTAAGACAGTAAGTCAGTCAACAGTCATTTAGTGTGAGAAAGTCAGTGTGAGACATTCAGTCAGTTTTAGACAGTCAGTGTGAGACATTTGTTGAGCCGTAATAACTACAGATAAATTACAAAATTTTTATTATGTATACATATAATTACTTTACAAATTTATAATATAATATTTATCTTTTTGGTCCGCCGCTGCCGCCGCCGGGGGGTGTGGGCGGGGTGGGCGTGTCTCCCGGGGCGGGTGCGACCACCCGCCGCGGGTTGCCTGCCCATCCCCGCCGCGGGAGGTTAGTATTGCTGACTTCGCCACCACCTTCAAGGTGGCGAAGTAAAACAGCCGTACTAGCCGACGAAACCAGTACCCGCGCTTTAAAAAGAAGCGGCGGTAACAGGTAGTACGGCGCGAAAGGTTAACGCTCGTAACTTTTCGCGGCCGTTTCGGACCTTTAAATCGCGGTAAACGCGATTTATGCGTTAATGTCCGCGAAAACGGCCGCGAAAAGTAACGAACCTTATAAATATGCCCCATAGTGGGGCCTCTTACATACACTTTACAGGGGCGTGTAACAACAGTTTTAAAAGTGTCTCATCAGTGTGGTGTGTTGATGTGTATAAAAATTCTCAGTTCCCTTATATGGCCAGGAATTATCCATTTTTCTATTACAACACAGACATCATGCTGTAACAATCTATTCCTAACCTAATTAGGAAAACATATTAAATGTGACACACACCATATGTTCACAGCCATTATAATCTGCTAATTAATATTTGACAATGCTACTGTAATAAATGTGTTAAGAGGAACATTTACTGTTTTTAAAGGTGGACAATGGCATGTCCATCCTTTAAAAACAAAAACTGTTCAAATGTGATAAAAAAGCCACACTGGGGTAAATCAACAGTAGATCTTTGGTAGTACACTGGGAAATATAAATATATTTTAATTCTTAGTTTCCTCTGCTTGTGGTGTGTTCTGATCTGTTTACTCTGTTGTTTGACACAATTACTTCTCTTGACCATTCTTTCTGTTTGCTGCCTGGACTGACCTCTTGCTATTTTGACTCTGATTTTGCCTGACCCATTTGTACCTCTCCTGTGCTGCTTGACTTGCTTAGCATTGACTTCGTCCTTATCTCACTCCTCTGTACCACGCTATTATAACTGACCTCTGGTCTTGACCTGATTAGTCTGACTCCACTCTTGACTACTCGGTCACCACAAGAAATAGATTTGCGTTCCAGTCTACCCCTCTCTTATTAGCAGCAGGCAGTCATATGGTCTGTGTGCTGGAGACCTCGGAGTGTTTGTCTCCTACTACTATATTGCAATTAATAGATCTTCTCCACACCACCCAGAGAAGCGACAACTCCCACAATTCTTTCATAAAAGCCTTCTTTATTGGTACACTCGATAACACACAGGTGAGTTTCATACATGACACTAGAAAAACGTTCATGTACAACCCTCCACCTATTTAAAAGCATTTAAAAGCTTCATCAACATCAAACAAACGTTGAAAATAGAATTGATATACCTAAGAACATGTGCCCGGAAATCTTTTGAATTGCTTGTAAAACATAGTAGAAAAAAGTTACCTGGAGGCACCTGTATATATTAAAAGAATTGGATGAGTGCGGCTGTTCCTTAACATATTATATATATATATATAGATAAAAACCACCTACTCTTGTGTTCCTATGTTATGTGAAAAAGAAGATTTTAATGTCCCCTTCCCCAAACCATAAATCCTGCCTTTCCCTTTCAGTCAGCGACAGAAAATTAGAATGTGCCATTTGATTGGTCAGGAAGCTAGCAGCTTTGCTGAACCAGTCACCTTTTCTTATCTACAACATGCTAATAGTGTGTTTACTTTCTGCCCAGAGCTTCCGAGTTCCCTGGCTGGACTTCAAAGTAGGAATTCTCTGCATTCTTGTATTTTTTTTTTTAAGAAAGGTAGAAGGAAGTTGGGGAACTTAGCACAACATACCTATACATTTAACTTGTTTCCCATTTGATGAGTATAATTGTCCTTTAATCATATTAAATTATCTGTATTGGGGAAATAAATTTATTGGGAATAGATAAAAAATCATGCTAATAGTTTCAAATCCAATATAAACTAAAAAATCATATAACATACAACATACATACCAAATGTAAAGATGAAAATAAATGAAATATAAAGTACAATAAGTATTGAGTGATGTAAAGTCCAGATATGTTTAATGTTTCAATTGATACCATGTTGCGCAAACAATAGAATATGATCATATCAATCAAAAATCACTGGAATCCAAAAAAATCCTAAAACATCATTTTGTTCATAGATTGCAATCTAAAGAAAATAATATAAAAAAGGAAGACTCCATAAAAGTTGTATAATAAAATACTTTTGTTTAGATGCAATCTATGAGCTCTTATTTATACTGATTGTTTTAGGATTTTAAAGGGTATCCAAAAATCTACTTTTTCTGTATTGTAGGGGACCTCTTCCCAACCCTAACTGCCAGGTTTAAAACTTAAAAAGTGCATAGAAACAACTTACCCACCAACGTTCCCTCTGCCTGCATTCTTACTTCCAGGAAGTAGCAACAGGGGCCGGACCGGAAGCCTCATCTGTGATTGGCTGAGAAAGCCAATCACAGACATGGCTGCTGTCTATTTCGAGAGCCTAGGGAACGAAGGTTGGTAAGTCTGTTTCTGGGCACTTTTCTAAGTTTTAAACATGGAGGTTAGGGTTGGAGGGACCCTTATACTAAGAAAAAAAGTAGATTTTTTTAACCATTAACTACAGCGCAGATGGATCCGGATGGAGGAGAGCTCACACGCCATGCTGAGTCCAGGAGGATCAGAAGGTACAGATACCTTATTTCACCAGGAAGGCGGATTAGGCATGTTTCAAGACCAAATATTTCAGGTCTCATATATTATATATCCCCTAGTTTTATAGTTTTAACTCCTAGCCCTTGGGGTTGGTATTGGTATCTAGTATCCCTTGGTATTTAGTACCTAGTGGGGGTACATTTAAGGTAATTGTGTGCCCTACATTCATGTGCGATTTTTTTTGCGTTTGCGATTTCTTCAATAAGTATAGGAAAACGCATGCGATTGCGATTAAAAACGCAGAACGCAAAACACAATCGCAACGCACCGAAAAACGTGCGTTTTTTTGCGTTGCGGCGTTTTCAATGATTTTTTTAAAAACGCAAAAAAAAAAACGCAGCAGTGTGGCCAGCCCTTACTCTTTATTTTATTAAAACATACACCATTATGTAACTGTTTTAAAACAGCAAAAACAATTAAAAAAACATATTAATGAATAACAAACATTTCCTTCTGACACTGGCACTGCTGCTGTGGATGTTTCTTTATAGTGGACCATTTAAGTAGTTGCTAAGAGGCCGCACTCTGTACCAGGTGGATCATATAAAAGCATGAGGCCTTGAGTGATGTATATGGTTATGGAACTCCTTTGTTACTTCTGTCTTTTTAATTTACAGGCAGTTTCTCCTATTCATACAAAAAATGAAGCCTAGTGCACATCCAATTATTTGCTTATATTTTACTTTACCATTGTATTGCAACTTAAAAAGCCTGCCTTCCTCTCTGGATAAATTAAAGCAATTAGTTCAATTACTAAATTATTTTAAGCCTAGCTACCACTTCATGGTTTGCTTTATTCTGCTGGGTCCTAACTTTTAACTGTTTTTACTGAAGTAACTTTTACCTTCTTAGGAAGTGTAATTCTCAAACTTTGTCTTTATATCAGTACCTGCCTTTACAGGCATACCACCCCTCCCAGATCGTCCGGTTAGTCTCCCTCATTCTGGGGTGGTCTCCCGCACTCCTGGGGAACCACCTCAGACTCCCGGACTTGAGAGGAGACTCAAAAATGGGATAGTATACATCCATCAAGTTTCTCCTATTCACCCATTCACAGCTAAATCTTTTCCACTCTATTACTTACTTATTACTTAGGCTGACATTTCAACGGCCTAACAATTAACACACCATTGCATAGTTGCCAACAGTCCCAGACTACCCCAGACAGTCCCGGATTTAAGAATGCAGCCCCGATCTTCGATGATACGGTAAATGCCCTGATCTGGAGCTGCTGCATGTGGTTTTAAAATTTAAAGCCTCCACTGCATTGTTACTACTATCAGATCCTCTCCTCCTCAGGAAAAGAGTTGAATTACAGTCAGTCTCACGTATTGTGCATGTTAGAAGGGGAGGGGAAAGTGCAGCTAAGTGTTGTTCTGAGTACATCGCTCAGCCTTGAAACACATTGGAGGAGGTTAGTAATCTATCTTTCTCTGCCTGTCTGTTACTTTGCTCTGTCTCACTAGCTCTGTATGCCTATCTACTATCTATCTACCTACCTACCTATCTATCTTTATATCTATCTATATATCTATCTATCTTTATATATATCTATATCAGTTCTATCTATCTCTAGCTCTGTCTGTCTGTCCATCTAGCTGTCAGTCTATCTAACTCTATCTGTCTATCTAGCTCTTTCTGTCTTTCTACTCTCTGTCTGTCCCTCTAGCTATCTGTCTCTCAAGCTCTGTCTCTTTCTCCCTATGTGTCTCTCTCTCTATCTCTGTTGGTTCATCTCTACCTAGCTATTTCTGTGCGTCTGTCTATTACTGTCTTTCTGTCTATCTTTCCATTAAAAGTGGGCGTGAACTTTATGAAATTGAGGAGGGGCTAAAACTTGTGGTGGCACGCAACAATTCCCTAGAATTTTTTTGAGAATGTTGGCATATGCAATTTGTTGTCTGGAATATTAGTGCCCTTTTTGAAAATCGGGTTGTTCAGTCCTTGATAATAACACAATTGGCCATGGTTTACCAACATGTCCGATCAATTGGATTAACATTTCTGCTTAAAAATATTAGAAACGATCTGTCAGAAATGAAAGGCAATATTTTTTTTCATCTAATATTTGTCTGGGAGACTGAAATATTGCATCATGTCTACACAAATATTGCCTGGGTGACTGAAATATTGGATTATCTTTACACCCTGTCCATGTTTCCATGTATGTACTACTTCACACTCAGGATTCCAGACAGTATACAATTGAAATGTTTGTGTATTTTTATGAAAACCTCGCTTCTTCTGTCACTGTTTTCTGCAGTTAAAAATTAATGCCACAGTCAGGTCATACTAAATGTTGCTCTCTGGAAATAACTGATACACGATTTATAAACATAAATTTATTATCTTATATGAACTCTATATCTGTAACCACTAAGAGTTAATTTAAACACACCTCTCCCTCTCTCCCTGTGGTCCTGTTCTCTAAGATCTGCAGCAAACATCCTGTTCATGGCTTCTTATAAAGACTGAATTCAGCAACTGTGCATTCTCTACTTTTCCACTCAGTAATAAGTTGGGACTTAGCTGACAGAAGTGTACTGAATATATTCATTTGTGCATTATTTTAAGGCCTGGTGCGCACGGCTTGTTGGGAAAAAACTTTTCAGTGAGAACAATCACAGCGCTCATCAAAGGCTGTGATCAGCCAAAATTTACTGCAGGTCTGATCAAAAGTTTAAATGAGATCTGATGGTCAGCACTAACATTTTCACAACACAACACTTTGTATATAGGTGCAGTTTTTGGAAAGAGATTAAAGGAATGATCCACACGATTTACTTCAAAAGTGTATGATTCTAATTGGGAGATGCAATATTCCTTCCTCTATTGTCAGGGAAAATTCACGCTACCCAATGAACATGTTAGTGTGGGTTTACATGACTGGAATATTTGGACTTTTACAACGCGCCTGATGCATAACTTTTTTGGTTAAGTTTTGCGCTACCTAGTACTGCAAAACTTAACATATATTCCATTTGAGTCTTATCGAGGTAAACGCTGCACTGCTTTCCTGATCGTGATCAGTCTCAGTGTTTTTAGTACATCACGGGATCCCGGCCAGGTAAGTATGACAACAAAATGACTGCATCTCCCCCTATAAGATTTAAAAAATCATAACGCAAAAGATTTGTCCCCCAAACAACTATACATTGTAAATTCTTCTTCTGTAACTAAGAAGGCTTCCATATTGTTGCCAGTACAACTTACAGCCCATGTAGTCTTCAATGATCCTTATGAGAATGTGCTCTTATTGCCATGCCCATATGGAAGTCCCAGGTAAGACTTTAAAGCTGCTTGTTAACCTGCACTTTACCAGCCTGCATTGAATACATACAGCCATCCTGGGGTAATACAAAATATTCCCTACTGAAATTCATTACTGACATTTTTTATTCCGTTCCTTGCAAAAGATAAAGCTCTCAAATGTACCTGTATTTTTTGCATATGCTGAGGTGACTCATCAGTATCAGTTTTAGAAACACTGAGGTCACGCGTTTGAATCCCCAGACTTACATTTTTTTGCTTCCATTATGTCCTAGCAGCAGATAAAGATTCTACTGAACTAGTTCTTCACAAAGTAGCTCTGTTGGGATAGTGGTATAAATGGTAAGATGTGCATTTAGCAGGGTGAGCCCCCCCCAGTAGGCATCCTGAGGTATTTGCTGTTTCTTCCATATTGGAAATTCTTATTTAAAGCAGGTAAGGTATGACAAAGAGCTTTCATTTAGATAATAATATCACTAAGTCTTTGGCTGCCTTCAGGCAAAAGTGTGTCAATTACATCTATAAACATCATTCATCTTACATGTGGAATTGCTAACTGTTTTTTCGGGTGGCTATATCTTATTAATAATAAGCCCGTGTTTTCTGCAAACTGTGAAAATCATGAGAAATAAATCTGTTAATCATTGATAAGCCAACATAAAGATAGTCAGTCAATGTCTTATATTTAGTAACCAGTGCTTTGCATTGGAAAAATGCTGTTTGTGCATGTACAGTATTAACATTGGCTATCTTCTAAAGGTTAAAGACAACAATATGTTCAAATCACATTACCTTAAGTAACAAAATCAATACTATCATGTAATAATGAAAGTGTGATACTTACCTTTAGGGAATCGAACAGGCAATAACCCGTCCATTTTCAACCTGACAGCTTTTGGGTGGATGTGCAAATTTGCATTCTCATCAGACCTTGACAAGTCCCCCTTTGAAACTGTCTGCATACTTCCAATGTGCCTTGGTATCTCTTACAGGAGCTACATTCAAAGCCATATTTGGGGAGGAAAACACAACTGCTTTCCTGGTAACTGTCACATTTTAAGTCAATCAATAACCAGGAAATCCCTTGCAACTATAGCTAAGTTAGCAAAAATATATTTTAAGGGAAATACTGCTGAACAGAGTCCAAGGCACTTGAAGCACCTAAAGCAAGCAATTCAATGAAATTTACTCATCAATCAGACTGACCCACTTAAAGAATTTGGGCTTAAAAACGACATGCTCTCATACTTGACACTTGCAATTGTAAGGTCAGCTTTTCTTTAAATGCTGAAGACTGCTTTCCATAAAGTTGCTCCAGATTTACTGTACCTTTCTCTTTGTTAATTAATTTTCTTTTGGACTAATCTTCATTCTAATTGAGATTGGTTAAAAATGGTGTCGGCCTTCTGGCAAATTCATACAAGTGTGAGGATACAATCTTCTTGCTGATGCTCATTCCATTTCACGTTAGTTATTGGCAAGCAACCCATACATGGTAGTCCCAGTCACACTTCAGAACAGGATAATGTGTTTGGCAAGCCAGCAAGTGCCCCAAATTTGCTGATGGTTTGTGGTGAAACTTTCTGGCATAAGTGACTTCACGAAAGGCACTTTTAAGTAGATCTAATAACAAAAACAAAAGAAGAATATGTCTGCTAAATTGAACTTGACAAATATTAAACCAACCACACCCTTTAAAATATCAGAGCTCTATGTTTAGACCATGGAGGAAATTAATGCATGAAAGGAAAATACCCAAATTAAAATTATATTCAACAATACTTTAGGCACCCATCCAGAGATGGGCGTGACTCAGATTTATTGAGAATGATGTAGCAACAAATAGACTAGTCCTTTTAAAGCAATTTGACTCTGATGTGCATGGCTTAAATGACATTATTTTTAGTTATGTACAACTTCAGTACAATTTTTTCCCTCTTTGCATACAAAAAACATGAATTCTATTAAATACAAATTCATTACAATATTTGTACCTCCATTTCAAAGACCAGGGTTATTCAATAAATATGGTGCTAATTTTGCCCCAACCAATCAGATGTTACTTTCAATGTTAAATAATATTGAATGGTTGGGTCAAAATTAGCACCATTTTTAATGATAAGGACTTTTATTGAATCTCCCCGAAAGTTTTTTTACAAAAGCAGTTTAGATAGTAAACATTTTTTTTATTACGTTTTATCTGTTACACAAAGCACATACAGTAACAAAGCAGAAGTTGCAAAGCAAAATAGTTAGTCCATTTACAAATGCTGCTCTCTTCTCCTTAATTTATAACATATTTTTACAGTAAATAAGCTGATTTTTTACAACAAAATGGTTATAACATAAAAGTACAACCCACAGGTTAATTTTTTACACAATTTCCAATTATATGTGATCAATGCTTTGAGGCCTTTGCCTCCCATCATAAGGCAGAGTCCCCTGAAATGTACCGTATATACTCGAGTATAAGTCGGGTTTTCAGGCTGTGAAAACAGCCTGAAAACTGAACCTCGACTTATACTCAAGTCAGTCACTTACTGGTGAAGGAATCCGGCTGCCGCGTCCACTGATGTCGCTCCACTGACGTCATGACTCGGCGCCGGGAATAAAGACCGCGCCGAGTCGTGACGTCAGTGGATGCGACCATCAGGACCGGCAGCCGGATTCCTCCATCAAGATGTCGGGGGCCTGGACTCTCCTGCAAAGGTAAGGCATTAGTAGTAGTGTAGTGTATTGGCAGGGTGAGAAGATGGGTGCAGGGAGTAGTGTAGTGTACTGTAGTAGTGTAGTGTAGTGTAGTGGCAGGGTGAGAAGATGGGTGCAGGGAGTAGTGTAGTGTACTGTAGTAGTGTAGTGTAGTGTAGTGGCAGGGTGAGAAGATGGTTGCAGGAGTAGTGTAGTGTACTGTAGTAGTGTAGTGTAGTGTAGTTAGTGGCAGGGTGAGAAGATGGGTGCAGGAGTAGTGTAGTGTACTGTAGTAGTGTAGTGTAGTGGCAGGGTGAGAAGATGGGTGCAGGGAAATAGGTTTTATTCCTGGGGCTGGACCTGGGGCTGGAGGGAGACTCTACCCTCGACTTAAACTCGAGTCAATTGGTTTTACTCATTTTTGAGGTAAAAATGGGTACCTCGACTTATACTCGAGTCGACTTATACTCGAGTATATACGGTATCTCACATCTTTTGATCTTTCACAAAAAAAGTGTTAATCCCAAAAGTTAAACTGCAAGTGCTATGTATATGTTGTAACCATTTTGTTGATTATCACACAACTAAGTAAAAGCACCGCAAGAAAGTCAACAAATACATTTTCTAGAGAGTGCTGTACAGAAAGAAAGGAAGTTCACAACAAAAGCACAGACCACTGGATTGGAAATGCTTCTTCCAGTTTTTATCATTTTTATTATAATTTTAAATAAAGCCTCACTATGCATGTATGTTATGTATACGGTATGTTTTATTCATAAAGCACGACTCCTGGGCTTCTATCTATTTAATTGGAAAGAGGGTAGAGATGAGCAGCTAAGCTGAGGGTGTTACCAAGATAGGCTAGCAAAGTTGTGTTTGTTTTTTCTTTGCAATGGAATATGATAACACTTTACAAATAAGCCTTTTACAAATATTTAAAAAGGTAATTACAGACAATAAGCTGGGGGTAATTTTAATACATGGACAAATAAAAGACAATGTCCACCCACCCCTTTAGATTAAGGGCATGTCAAACCAGATTTATACTTATCTTCTCCACACACACCCTACACAGAGTTTGTTTACTTATTTACCTTCTCTCAGTCCCTGAAGCCAATAATACTACATTCATTTCTCCGACGCAAGAAAGCCATCTTCTAACATAGATGCCAGCTTTTTTTTAGATTGCAGCAGTCACTGCCGAGATGATGATGTAACCGCCATCATTAGGTGCATCTAAATGATGGTGCATTTAGATGCGCCTCCTATGTCATGCACATCCCCTCTGTAAAAGCGCTCTAAGCATACTGTGGAGAAAGGACTGGGGAGGCAAAGCTAGCGGAGAAAAGTATAATTGTCAGAGACCAAGGGGAGTGGAGTAATTATAAGATCTCTGAGTTTTGGGGGTGGGGTGGATACATAATATACATTTAAGAATACATGCCTTTCAGCATTGCAAATTACTGTGATTTAGAATACAGAAATACATATTCAAGAGGCCTGTATGTTTTTTCATAGAGGGTTAAAGTTAGTTAACGGCATCCATAGGTGCATATGTGACGGGTATTTCCTTGTATGCGTGGCGAATGAAAAGCGTCAGGGCATGGTCCATTTTAAAGTATGTGGCTGTTTTTCTTTGTTGGATAGGCATAATTGGGTTTTGCATGGAAGAATTGAACTTGATGACTCAACACAAAATAAATTGTAAATAACTAATGCACATAGTGCTGTACTTTGTCAACACAGAGGATACAAAAAGGTATTAAAGGACATGTCCACCCAAAAACTAAAATTTAACCCACTACTGGCCCCACTGTGTAGTTTAAAAAAATCATTACCTTACATCTCTGCTCCTTATGGTTCTACTGCATGTGATGGTCCAAATCCAGGAAACTGAAGAGTTTGTCTAAGAGGATAGTGGCAGGGGAGCCTTTACCTCCTCCCTCCAACCTGATCCCTCCAAGGCTGCCCTTCACCTAGTGTAAAAACTTTAATACGATGTAGGGCTCCCCTGCCCACCCCAAACGCTATTTATAAAAAGAATCAGAACTCTACTTAAGCTCCCGCAGCACTCTGCTTTTCCGTCAGCTGCGCCTGTGATTGGCTGCTTTTCAGCTGCAGATCCAGCCATTTGCAAGTTCCAACAAACAGAGGGCCAGATAGAGAGCACCGCAGGACGAGGACTGTAAGAAGAGTTATGGTTCATTTTTTTTTTTTTTTTTTAACAATTTAACATAATGGTTGGGGGTGGACCTACATTATATAAAAAAACTATTAAGAGGGTGGAGTAACCTTTAAGTGCAAAAAAGAAAAAAACAAGCCTATTGCATTAGCAGTCAAAACATACATCTATAAAACATGTATTGAAGTAATGTATCTTGATAATAAGGATTAATTCCCTGCCCTGTAAAGCATCTACTGTAGTGAGCTAACAATCTAAGTGATTAAAATTTTCAAAATCATCCTCCTTTAACTCTAAATCACGCTCTCAAATATCACCCTTTTTTCATTCACACTTTCCTCCTATGGACATACAAATAACGTTGAGATTCAATAAAGTTCTACATTAAAAAGGGTGCTAATTTTGCCCAACCCAGTCAGATTTTTTTTAAACATTTGAAAGCTAATATCTGATTGGTTGGGGCAAAATTAGCATTAGCATTTTTATCAATAATAACTTTTATTGAATCTCCCTGTATGTTTGAGGCTAACGATTCTCTTTTGCATGCAATTTACCAAATTTCTCAGTAGTAAGATAGGCTTACTATTTCTATGGTAGTAGGACCTCCATCCTGCCCTCTAATCAGTCTATAAGTTCTCCATTGAGTGTGCCTTTTTAGTTTATTTGAAGAAAGGAAGGTAAATAGAAGCTTTTCTCATAAAAAGAAAATAAACAATGGTGTGCCAGTCTAGAGATATAAGCCAAGGTAATTTGTTTTTTAGCATTTACCATGCTGGGATTACCTTTTTTAGTTGGAAGGATTTTGCACAGATACATTAAAAGCCCTGGAATAAGCACTGGCCATTTCTTTTTCTTTGTCTTGTATCCTATAACTTTATCAAAAATTTGTTTCCAGTAAGATTAATTTTATCTGAACCTACAGTTTTAATGTGTAGAATATTGAACCACCTGCAGGTCTTCTACTTTGGAACATTTATTAATTCTTATTTCATCAGTCTCAGGGCCTTCTTCTACCATGTTCCATCTCACTTCCCACCTGTAATTTGCAGTTTTTCTTGAGCACATCCCTGTCCTGCGAATAGCTGTAAAAGGCACTTTGATAATTGAGGATCAATAAATAAAAATTCAATTATTAATTTGGTTTCTTTACATTAAAAGCTTATTAAGTTTGGTAACATGTTTTTAGTAACAGTCCTGTTAACTGTACTAAGAATAAAGTCAGACTAAACCAAAAAATATATATCTATTCAAACAACTGTGATGATTTGTCAGAACAGAGATCTGTTGTTGTTAAAGGACATGTCAACCCCTAACATAAAAATCCATACGTACCTCCCTCAACCGCTAAAACCCTCAAGACAAGACCATTTGCTTTTTGAACACTAAATTTTTTACACCCAAGCTTGCTGAAATTACAATTCTGTGAGTCCCCTTGGATCCACAAATGTTGTTTTGTGGTGGAATGCCCTTTAAAGGGATAGTGTGTGACTTTTAATACATTTTCAGCACATTTATGCTTGATTACCAATTTTAATACTACAAAACCCTTTCTTGAGGAAATCGTGGTATTGTTTACATTCATCTAAAACTTTGATACTGTAAAACCAACCAAAATTTGGGAAATTTATAATGTTTGAACTTGACAATAAGAAACAATTGATGCCCATTAATGTAGGGGTTCTACATCTATGCTGTTTAACCTGAGCATTTTCTGAGATCTACCAGACATATTACATAGCCATGAAAACAGGACTCATCAATATCTCTTGCAAGGTAAGTCAGTATTGCGGCTACAGGTTTTTGGGCATTGGGGAGATAGGTATACTTTTTTGCTAGGGACAGACATGCCTTTAAGGCATATACATGCACGATACTCCATCAGATGGAATCTGCCTAATATTAGGCATGTGTAAGCCATACATTTTCTCAGTCAAAGTAAGTCAGATATTGTTTATAAAGCAGGAGTCACAATTATTTATGAAAATAGAGGCCAGTCAATTAACTGTATGATCAAACACATATGCATTATCAGCCATTTTGCATTGCAGAAATCCCAGCTAGTAGTTGTGGAAACATTGTACCCAAATGGTGTAAAATATATTATGCAACTTTATGTTTGTTGGTCTCCAAACACGTAAAAATGCATGCGCTGTGTGTTGTTGCAGCACTATTCAACGCACACACTGGTGGGCACTTGAATTGCATTTAAAAATGCATCTGTGTTATTGTAAAAACAAACAGTGTCTGCGTACTCTTAAGCCAAGGGGGTACCATCTTCTTTTTTCCTATGACAGATATAGCCTTCTCAGAAACTCACTGTGGGCGAAGCACGTATAGGGGCCCCATCATAGTTTTTCGGGGGGGCCCCAGTGATTCCTATTTACGCAACTGGTAGGGGCACAGCAGAGTGAATTGGATTTAAAGGTTAAAAGAAGGGTATTGAATGTGATAATTTGCTTGATGGAAGCCACCCCATGGATTGAAGTAGTCAAGACGGAAGATTATAAGGGCATGCAGTAGTGGAGCGAGAGAGGAAAGGGCAATATTTTGAAGGAGAAACTTCACGAAAACAAAGGAAAGGAGGAATCAAAGATTACTCCAAGCAGTGTGCAGATTCAACTGAGTTAATGACCACATTTTCAATAGAGGTTGGACTGTCCTAGTTTAGGAGGGAACTGCGCCATCAAGAAAATAAAAGCAGATGTTTAAAGGAAATCTATAGTGGAAAATAAACTTTTTTTCTTTCTTTCCATTGTTTCTATAATCCCCCCAATCCCCAGAGTGTCTTTACTTTTTTCAGATTCCCACTCTATCCTGAGATACACAAATTAGAAGAATACAGATTACATCTTTTACTCCTACTAGTAATGTCAATCAAATCCCTCTGACGTGACCCTCTTCCCTGCTCAAATCCCTCCCTCCTCCATGCTCTGTAACAAACATAGGGATAAGAGCATTAGCATGGGAGAGAGGTAGCATTGACTCAGAGATAAGGCTACAACTACCTCCCTTCTTGATAGCTTTCACTGTTTGATGATGGGTCACAAAGAGGGAGATCGTAAACTGTACTGTTCTCCTTCTTCTTCATGTCTCCAGAACAGCTTGCTTTCTATTGGCTGCTGTGCGTGGGTGTGTGTTTTTCAGGATGTTGAACTTTTAACTCCTGCTGCACATGATAAGCTTGTCTGGCAGCCAGAGTTAAGATATGGAGGGGTAACAGAGGGGAGGTTCTGCAGATCTGACACCAGAAAAACAAAGTCACTGACAGAGGTAGGAGAAAGCAGCACAGAGTACATGAATTTAACTTTGCAATGGGCCAATGTGTTTTTTTCACTATAGATGCCCTTTAAGATAGAACCTCAAAGCGTTAGTGCAGTGGGTGGACAAGTACATTTGTGTATCAATCAGCATATAGGTGATACTTAAAGGTCACTAAATTGGCTTTTTTCAGAACATACATTTTTTTCTATTATTTACAGGGAGTAACGCTTATTCCCACCTCCCTGTGAATAATAGAATGCCCAGGGGACACTGCCGAACTTACCTTACTGGCGCTCCACTTGTAGCTCTTCTGAACTGACAGCATCGCTTGTCCTGATCGCTCACCTATTTTTTGTATGGGCGCGCATGTGCCAAAGAATTATAGAATTATAGAAACATATTTATGTACTTAGAAAGTACAGAAATCTGTTTAGTCTTCCTTTAAAGTCAAAATAACTGATTAGTTCTTCAAAGAGATAGTGTAGAGGGAGAACTGTAAAGGTCTAAAACCGAGCCCTGAGGGACCAAAGAAGATTATTAGCAAAAGAGACAAGAAAGATCTGTTAGAAAGATAAGAAGAAACAACCACTCGGCAGCTTGATTTTGGATGCCCAGAGAATTTAGAATTGCATAAGAAGAGAATGGTCCAGAGCATCAAAGGCAGCCGATAGATCGAGGAGAATGAGGACTGTGAGATGGCCATTGGCTTAGCAGTTTGTAGGTCAAGACTTGCAGAGGGCCATTTTAGTTGATGACCTGGTCGGAATCCTGATTATAATGGGTCCAAAGGTTATTAGCATGGAGGTAAATGGTAATATGTGTTAAGATGAGACGTTCTAAAGTTTTGATACAAACGGTAAAAGGGAGACAGGGCGTTAGTTTAAGAGCAGGAAGATCCAGAGAGTTTTTTTTTAAAGGGCATGTCCACCCCCAAAACTATATTTTAACCCCACTACTGGCCCCACTGCGTAGTCTGAGAAAATCTTTACCTTACATCCCTGCTCCAAATGGCTGCCCTGCAAATTCCCAAAAGTGAAGAGCAGGAGCCTGGCTGTGTCCCATAATGTTTCTCGCCTCTTCCTCTCCCCCGGTAAAGTTTGGCATGCGCAGTGAAGCCCTCTCCACCTCCCTCCCGTTTTTTCTCCCTTCCTCTAACTCCAAATCCCTTTTCTGTAGTGTAGCAGTCCCTATCCCACCCCAACTGCTATATTTACTTGTAAAAAAAAAAGATCCGAACATTACTTAATTTCGCGTCCATGATTGGCCCCTCGTGCAGTTCCAGCAAGCAGCGGACTGAATTACAGTGCCTGGAATGAAGGAAAGTAAATATTGTTGGGGTCTTTTTTTTAACATTTAAACTAGCATTTGGGGGTGGAATAGGGAGTACTATAACATTTAAAAGTGGATCTGAGGATGGACATGCCCTTTAAGAAGAGGTTGACCACGCATTTTTGAGGCAGAAGGAAATATCCTAGAGGTCAGGGGGAATTAAAATTGTGAGCAAGAGAAGGGGGAAAAGATTTTATGCAGTGTTTGAGTAAGAAGGAGGGCATGGGACCAAGGGAAAGTGGCGAGGACAATAGAAGGTCAGACTTCAGAATCGGTTTAGACTGCAGAAAAGGGCGTTTAAAGCTAGGGGATAGGAAGCCTGAAGGGGTCGAGGGGGTGGAGAGAGGGGAGTGGGCAGTGCTCCCCTGTGCATGCCAGAGTCTTCTCAGAGGACAAGAAAGAAGCAGGGACCGGATGACACACAGACAGCTCATAAACTTCACTTTCTGGGACTTTGAACAGTAACTGCAGAAGAACCATAAGAGGCAGAGGAGTACTTTAATTTTAGTTTTGGAGTGGAATGCCCTTTAAGGGATAGTTTTGGCCTTTGAATACATTTTCAGCACTTTTATACTTGATTAACAATGTTTACACTACAAAACCCTTTTCTGAGGGATTATGGTATTGTTCAAAAGCTTTGATAGTGGTCCAACACCCAAATTTGGAAAATTTGCTAATGTTTAAACTTATATTAATTTAAACAATTGATGCCCATAAATGTAGGCGTTCTACATCTTGCTGTTTAAACCCGGGCATTTTCCCTGAGGATCTACCTTGGCATATTACATAGCCATGTACTTCTGCTGCACTATGTTTAAAATAACAGTGTGTTTTGCGATTTATGCGTTAATGTCCGCGAAAACGGCCGCGAAAAGTTAACGAACCTTTATAAATATGCCCCATAGTGGGGCCTAGTCAGTGTGAGACATTCAGTCAGTTTTAGACAGTCAGTGTGAGACAGTCGGTCAGTGTTAGATAGTCAGTGTTAGATAGTCAGTGTGAGACAGTCAGTCAGTGTTAGACAGTCAGTCAGTGTTAACCAGTCAGTCAGTGTTAGTCAGTCAGTGTGAAACAGTCAGTCAGTCAGCGTTAGACAGTCAGTGTGAGACAGTCAGTCAGTGTAAGACAGTCAGTCAGTGTGAGACAGTCAGTGTAAGGCAGTCAGTAAGTCAGTCAACAGTCATTTAGTGTGAGAAAGTCAGTGATTGTGACAGTCAGTGTAAGACAGTCAGTAAGTCAGTCAATGAGAGACAGTCATTTAGTGTGAGACAGTCAGTCAGTGTGAGACAGTCAGTCAGTGTTACAGTCAAGTCAGTGTAAGACAGTCAGTCAGTCAGTCAGTGTGAGACAGTCAGTCAGTGTGAGACAGTCAGTCAGTGTGAGACAGTCAGTCAGTGTTAGACAGTCAGTAAGTCACACTTACACTGACTGTCTAACACTTACTGACTGTCTCACACTAAATGACTGTCTCTCATTGACTGACTTACTGACTGTCTCACACTGACTGACTGTCTCACACTGACTGTCTTACACTGACTCTCTAACACTGACTGACTGTCTCACAATCACTGACTCTCACACTGACTGACTGACTGTTTCACACTGACTGACTGACTGACTGTTTCACACTGACTAACTGTCTGTCAGTGTGAGACAGTCAGTGATTGTGAGACAGTCAGTCAGTGTTAGAGAGTCAGTGTGAGACATTCAGTCAGTGTTAGACAGTCAGTCAGTGTTAGACAGTCAGTCAGTCACTGTGAGACTGTCAGTGGGGGAGTGCAAAGTAAATAAATAAAAATAAATTTATTAAACCGTTAAAACGCCACATAAGGCGGTGAACGGGGGCATATAAATATTACCAGAAAACCAAAAAAGAAGATGAGACTGAGAGTGCACTTTGTTGTGGTACCTAAAGGACCTATCATATAATGTATAAAAAGTACAAATATTATATGTGATTCACTAAAACCAAATACCCATAAGAAAACTACATAAGAAACTACATCAGACACAGACAGGTATGTACCTAGCGTTACCAGTGGCGCCACACTCTCACCTGGCCTCCACTCATATCACTGCCAGACTCTTAGGAAGCCGCCGTCCACGCTACATTGTTTCCCAAAAATATCATCGATCATGGTATTCAAAGTGGAGGGGGATGGGGGAGGACGTTGAAAAAAGTAAAGGGACCAAAACAATTATTTAGTTTCGATTCATTCCCTTGTCTACAAAAAACATATATGTCATATGAAAATACAAATCAACCATACACTAGATGACCTGGTTCTTAAAGGGGATGTCCACCCCCAAAACAATAACTGTAATATCAATAGATCAGCTAACATGCTGCAGCACAATCTCCTTTTACTAAAAGCTCTCTTGTTGCTGGGGATGTGCCTTGTACAGTTTCCCAAAACGAGCACTAGGAGGCTGAGAACGAAGAAAATGCTCGCCTTGTAAAAACAATACGTCGAAGTTGGTGCGTGCGCATTCAAGCAATTCAGTCTATCCGTGGCACTCTCTTCACTCCCTCCCGGGGATACGCGCGCTACAGAAATCCCAACAAGATTTCAGGCTGTCAGTGCTTAGCGTTCACTGACCAATCAGCGTCCGCTAATGGATTCCACCAATGAGGCAATGAAAAACCGCCCCACCAGAGTAAAACCTGCGGCCCAATCAAAATTAAGTATTCACGATCTACACACAGATCAATAAGAAAACAGTAAGAGGGGTATCTAGCTGGAAAACAAGGTTTGTCAGAGACTCTAACTTTATATTTATTGATAAAAAAAGGTGAGCAATCTTGGCTTCATTAAAATCTTACTTTATATACAATATATATAAACGAAGAGGTTAAGTGGCACTCACGTCTCGTCGTCGCCCGGTGCTGCCCGGTGTGTACATCCAAAAGGAATAGCAACTATCAATAGAACTGGAAGCATCCTGGGACTTCATCATATGCAAAATGTTAATTCTTATTAACACGAACATCAATGCGTTTCACCCGCCCATCGCGGCCGTCATAGGATCTGATGACGGCCGCGATGGGCGGCGGAAACGGTTGATGTTGTTGTAATAAGATAACTTTTTTTGCATATGTGAAGTCCCAGAGGAGTGCTTCCAAGTTTCTATTGATAGTACAAAGATATATATAATATAAGATATATATATATATATATATATATATATATAAAATTTTATTAATTGAAATACAATTCATGCATACATACATAGAAAATATTCAATATGAGCTTTCATTTATTTATGACTGAGAAAGCTTGCATATTTTTTAAAAGCCTTATAGTTGTCTGTGGTTGAATACATAGTAAATTGATTGTGTTCTATATATTTTTATGTGTGGTTGTGTGTGTTGTGTATATGTGTGTGTTGTATATATATATATATATATTATATCGAATTATATATAATAGGTGGGTTTGTTTTTTTTATTTCTTTAAAAAAATTTTTTTGTTGGTTATTAATAATTCATATAACTAATCAATTAAACTAAACATTATTAATTAAAAAAAAAAATGAAATATACATTTTTTAATGTACAGTCAGTATCTATTGATTTTAAAAACCGGGTGAAAAATAGTTATAATATAGATTAAGTAATTAGTAATAAATAAATACATTTACATGTGTCAATTATAATTCATATATATTAATAAATAAAAAATGAAATATATTTGATATATATTTTTAAATGATTTTTTCTGGTGGACTGTGTTTTAAAAAAAATATAACTGTATGTATGTGTGTAGTACTATATATAAAACACAAACTATAGGATATAGTTTGTTTTGTGTATTAGTCATTATTATAATCCTCGTATTAGACTCGGTTTTGTTATACCAACTATGTGAAGGTCATTTGTGAGTTAATCACATGTAAAAAGGCATTGCTCTAGTTATCCTTTTTTTTTATTGAGCCTTTGTATGCTAAAGATCACTAACAATAAATGTTTATTGTAAGCTATTATCAATGTAAGATGAATACACCCAAAAACTTTAAATTAAGATGACTTGTAAATGTTGGTCATGTTAAATGTACAAATAATAAGCATAAATAACATCTAAATATAAACTTTTTTGTCATGAATTTTTTAATTTCAAATATAAAATTTTATAAAGAGAAATTAATAGCAAATACATGTTTCATTAAAAAGCAATTTATTTTATACCCAATGACATTATAAATTGCAAAGTGTCGTCAAAAAATTACTTATGGTAATTGATAGTACTTGATCCCCATGACAATTTTTACAATTTTTTATTGTTTATCAGTAGTCAGTCAGTGTAAACAGTCCAGAAGTCAATGTGAGACAGTTAGTGTGATGAGTAGTCATCAGTCCATGTGAGACAGTCAGTCAGTTTGAACAGTCCAGTCAGCGTTTGACACAGTCAGTGTGAGACAGTCAGTGTGAAATAGTCAGTCCGTGTTAGACAGTCAATGTAGACAGTCAGTCAAGGTCAATGTGGGACAGTTCATCGATAGACAGTAGTCAGTGTGAAACAGTCAGTCAGTCAGTGTGTGACAGCAGTGATTGTGAGACAGTTAGTGATTGTGAGACAGTCAGTCAGTGTGATGAAACAGTCAGTGTATAAGACAGTCAGTCAGTCAGTCAGTCAATGTGAGACAGTCGTCAGTGTTAGACAGTTAGTCAGTTGTGAAAAACAGTTCGTCAGTCAGTGTTAGACAGAGCAGTGTGAGGACAGTCAGTGATTGTGAGACATTCAGTCAGTGTTAGACGTCAGTGTGAGACAGTCAGTCAGTTTTAGACAGTCAGTGTGAGGACAGTCGGTCAGTGTTAGATAGTCGTTGAGGAAGTCAGACAGTGTGTGAGACAGTCAGTCAGTCAGTGTGAGCAGTCAGTGCAGTGAGACAGTTCAGTCAGTGTTAGCAGTCAGTGTGATGTGAACAGTCGTCAGTGTGAAACAGTCAGTCAGTCAGTGTTAGGCAGTCAGTGTGAGACAGTCAGTCAGTGTGTTAGACAGTCAGTGTAAGACAGTCAGTCAGTGTTAGTTTAGAAGTTTTCACGTGGTAATGACAGTCACGTCAAGTGTTAGGGACAGTCAGTTATGTAAGACAGTCAGTAAGTCAGTCCAATGAGAGACAAGTCATTTAGGTGTTAGACAGTCAGTGTAGACAGTCAGTCAGTCAATGTGAGACAGTCAGTTGTGTTACAATTAGTCAGTGTGAAAAGTCAGTCAGTCAGTGTTAGACAGTCAGTGTGAGAAAGTCAGTCAGTGTGGACAGTTAGTGATTGTGAGACAGTAGTGATTGTGGACAGTCGTTCAGTGTGTGGACGCAGTCAGTGTGAGACAGTCAAGTGTGAGAAGTCAGTCAGTGTTAGACATCAGTGTTAGACAGTCAGTTGTAAGACAGTCAGTCAGTCAAGTGAGACAGTCAGCAGTCAGTGTTTGACGGACTGACTGTTTCACACTGACTAACTGTCTAACCACTGATGACTGTCTTACACGACTGTCTAACACTACTGCGTCTCACTAAATAGATGTCTCTTCTCATGACTGACTTCTGACTGTCTCACACTGACTGACTGTCTCACAATGACTGTCTCACAGACTCTAAACAATGACTGACTGTCTCACAATCACTGACTCTCACACTGACTGGACTGACTGACTGTTTCACACTGACTGACTGACTGACTGGTTCACACTGACAATGTCTGTCATGTGAGTGAGGACAGTCAGTGATTGTGAGACTGTTATGATTGAGACAGTCAGTCAGTGTGAGAAGTCAGTCAGTGTGAGTGTAGACAGTCAGTCAGGTTAGGCCAGTTCACAGTCGTGTTGGCAGTCAGTGTTAGGCAGTCAGTGTGAGACAGTCAGTCAGTGTTAGACAGTCAGTCAGTGTTAGACAGTCAGTCAGTGTTAGACAGTCAGTGTAAGACAGTCAGTCAGTCAGTCAGTCAATGTGAGACAGTCAGTCAGGTTTGACTGACTGACTGTTTCACACTGATTAACTGTCTAACACTGACTGACTGACTTCTTACACTGACTGTCTAACACTTACTGACTGTCTCACACTAAATGACTGTCTCTCATTGACTGACTTACTGACTGTCTCACACTGACTGACTGTCTCACACTGACTGTCTTACACTGACTCTCTAACACTGACTGACTGTCTCATCAATCACTGACTCTCACACTGGACTGACTGACTGTTTCACATGACTGATGCGATGACTGTTTCACACGACTAACTGTCTGTCAGTGTGAGACAGTCAGTGATTGTGAGACACAGTCAGTGTTAGACAGTCATGTGAGTGAGACAGTTCAGTCAGTGTTAGACAGTCAGTCAGTGTAAGACGTCAGTCAGTGTTAGATAGTCAGTCAGTGTTGAAACAGTCAGTCAGTGTAGGACAGTCAGTGTGAGACAGTCAGTCAGTGTTAGACAGTCAGTGTAAGAACAGTAAGTCAGTCAACAGTCTTAGTGTGAGAAAGTCAGTGTGAGACATTCAGTCAGTTTTAGACAGTCAGTGTAGGACAGTCGGTTCAGGTTAGATAGTCAGTTGTTAGATAGTCAGTGTGAGACAGTCAGGCGTGTTAGACAGTCGTCAGTGTTAACAGTCAGTCAGTGTAGTCATCAGTGAACAGTCACGTAGCAGTCAGCGTGACAGTCAGTGTGAGACAGTCAGTCAGTGTAAGACAGTCAGTCAGTGTGAGACAGTCAGTGTAAGACAGTCAGTAAGTCAGTCACAAGTCTATTTAGGTGGAGAAAGTCCGTGATTGTGACAGTCATGTAAGACAGTCAGTAAGTCAGTCAATGAGAGACAGTCATTTAGTGTGAGACAGTCAGTCAGTGTGAGACAGTCAGTCAGTGTACAGTCAGTCGTGTAAGACAGCAGTCAGTCAGTCAAGTGTGAGGAGTCATAGTGGAGGGACAGTCAGTCTCAGTGTGAGACAGTCAGTCAGGGTTGTTAGAAGTCAGTACAGTCACATTCAAACTGACTGTCTAACACTATGACTGTCTACATAAATGGTGTCATCATGGATGTTATGACGTCACACTGATGACGTCTCACCTGACTGTCTTACACTGACTGCTAACACTGACGACTGTATCACAATCATGACTTCAAATGACTGACTGACTGTTCACACTGACTGACTGACTGACGTTTCACATTGACTAACGTCCCTTTTGGTCAGTGTGAGACAGTCAGTGATGTGAACGTCAGTCAGTGTTACGACAGTCAGGTGTGAGACATTCAGTCAGTGTTAGAACAGTCAGTCAGTGTAGACAGTCAGTCAGTGTTAGATAGTCAGTCAGTGTGAAAAACAGTCAGTCAGTGTTAGACAGTCAGTGTGAGACAGTCAGTCAGTGTTAGACAGTACAGGGTGAGAATTCAGTCAGTGTTAGCATGTCAGTGTGGACAGTCGGTCGTGAGATAGTCAGTGTTAGATAGTCAGTGTGAGGACAGTCAGTCATGGTTAGACAGTCAGGCAGTGTTAACAGTCAGTCAGTGTTAGTCAGTCAGTGTGAAAACAGTCAGTCCGTCAGTCGTGTGAGACATGTCAGGTGAGAGACGTCAGTCAGTGTAGAGACAGTCAGTTCAGTGTGAGACAAGTCAGTCGGTAAGACAGTCAGTAGTCAGTCAACAGGTCACTTTAGTGTGAGAAATGCGTCAGTGATTGTGACACGTCAGCTGTAAGACAGTCAGTAAAGTACAGTCCAATGTAGAGGATCAGTCATTGTAGTGTGCAGGACAGTCAGTCAGGTGTGAGACAGTCAGTCAGTGTTAGCAGTCAAGTCGATGTACAGGACAGTCAGTCAGTCAGTCAGTGTGAGCAGTCAGTACAGTGTGAGACGTCAGTCAGTCAGTCAGTCAGTGAGGACAGTCAGTCAGTGTTAGGACAGTACAGAAGTACCTACACGGATGTCTAACACTTATGACTGTCCACACTAAATGACGTCTCCATGACTGATACGACGTCTCACACTGACTGACTTCTCCACTGACTGATCTACACTGACTCCTAACACTGACTGACTGTCTCACAATCACTGAGGCTCTCACACTGACTGACGGATGTTTCACACTGACTGACGACTGACTGTTTCACACTGACTAACTGTCTGTCAGTGTGAGACAGTCAGTGATTGTGAGACAGTCAGTCAGTGTTAGACAGTCAGTGTGAGACATTCAGTCAGTGTTAGACAGTCAGTCAGTGTTAGACAGTCAGTCAGTGTTAGATAGTCAGTCAGTGTGAAACAGTCAGTCAGTGTTAGACAGTAGTGTTAGACAGTCAGTGTTAAGACAGTAAGTCAGTCAACAGTCATTTAGGTGAGAGGAAAGTCAGTGTGAGACATTAGTCAGTTTTAGACCAGTCAGTGTGAGACAGTCGGTCAGGTGTTAGATAGTCAGTGTTTAGATAGTCAGTGTTGAGACAGTCAGTCAGTGTTAGAGCAGTCAGTCAGTGTTAACCAGTCCAGTCTGTTAGTCAGTCAGTGTGAACAGTCAGTCAGTCAGCGTTAGCAGTCAGTGTGAGCAGTCAGTCAGTGTAAGACAGTCAGTCAGTGTGAGACAGTCAGTGAGGGAGTCGTAAGTCAGTCACAGTCATTAGGTGAAAGTAGTGATGGGACAGTCAGTGTAAGACGTCAGTAAGTAGTCAATGAGAGACAGTCATTTAGTGTGAGACAGTCAGTCAGTGTGGGACGTCAGTCAGTGTACAGTCAAGTCAGTGTAGACAGTATCAGTCTCAGTCAGAAGTCAGGTGAGACAGTCAAGTCAGTGTGAGAAGTCGTCAGAGTGTGGGGACCGTCAGTCAGTGTTAGACAGTCAGTGAAGTCAGTCAATGAGAGACAGTCATTTGGTGAGACAGTCAGTCAGGTAGACAGTCAGTGTAAGACGACAGTCATGTGAGACAGGTCAATACAGTTGAGACAGTCAGTGATGAGACAGTCAGTGATTGTGAGACAGTCAGTAGGTTAGGCAGTCAGTGTGTGAGACAGTCAGTCAGTTTTAGACAGTCAGTGTGAGACAGTCGGGTCAGTTTTAGATAGTCAGGTTGAGACAGTCAGTGTTAGATAGTCAGTTTTAGACAGTCAGTCAGTGTTAGATAGTCAGTCAGTGTGAAAAGTCCAGTCAGTCAGTGTGAAACAGTCTCAGCTCAGTGTGAGACAGGTCAGTCAGTGTGAGCAGGACAGTCAGTGCAGTCAGTAGTGTGAGACAGCAGTCAGTCAGGTAGACGTCAGTCAGGTGAGTACAGTCAGTCAGTCAGTGTGAGGACAGTCAGGTCAGTGTGAGACAGTCAGTCAGTGTGATGCCAGTCAGTCAGTGTGAGACAGTCAGTCAGTGTATGAGACAGTCAGTCATTGTGAGACGTCAGTCAGTTAACAGTCAGTCAGTGTGAAAACAGTCAGTCAGTCAAGTTGAGACAGTCGTGTGAGGACAGGTCAGTCAGTGTGAGACAGTCAGTCTGTGTGAGACAGTCAGTCTGTGTGAGACAGTCAGTCAGTGTGAGACAGTCAGTCAGTGTTAGATAGTCAGTCAGTGTGAAACAGTTAGTCAGTCAATGTTAGACAGTCAGTCAGTGTGAGACAGTCAGTCAGTGTTAGATAGTCAGTCAGTGTGAGTCAGTCAGTGTGAGACAGTCAGTCATTGTGAGACAGTCAGTCAGTGTTATACAGTCAGTCAGTGTTAGATAGTCAGTCAGTGTGAAACAGTTAGTCAGTCAATGTTAGACAGTCAGTGTGAGACAGTCATCAGTGTGGGAGACAGTCAGTCAGTGTGAGACAGTCAGTCAGTGTGGAGAACAGTCAGTCATGTGAGACAGTCAGTCAGTGTAGATAGAGTCAGTGTCAGTCAGTGGGGATAGTCAGTCAGTGTGAGATGTCAGTCAGTGTGAAACAGTAGTCAGTCAGTGTGAAACAGTTAGTCAGTCAGTGTGAAACAGTTAGTTAGTCAGTCAGGTGTGGAAAACAGTTAGTCAGTCAGTGTGAAACATAGTCAGTCAGTGTGAAACAGTTAGTCAGTCAGTGTGAAACAGTTAGTCAGTCAGTGTGAAACAGTTAGTCAGTCAGTGTGAACAGTTCAGTCAGTCAGTGTTGAAACAGTTAGTCAGTCAGTGTGAAACAGTAGTCAGTCAGTGTGAGATACAGTAGTAGTCAGTCAGTGTGAGACAGTCAGTCAGTCAGTGTGTGAGACAGTCAGTCAGTGTTAGATAGTCAGTCAGTGTGAAACAGTTAGTCAGTCAATGTTAGACAGTCAGTCAGTGTGAGACAGTCAGTCAGTGTGAGACAGTCAGTCAGTGTGAGACAGTCAGTCAGTGTGAGACAGTCAGTCAGTGTTAGATAGTCAGTCAGTGTGAAACAGTTAATCAGTCAATGTTAGACAGTCAGTGTGACAGTCAGTCAGTGTGAGACAGTCAGTCAGTGTCTGTTTTATTACAGCTGTTGTGGCCGGTGTACCCACTGTATAACAAACTGTAAATTGTAGACAGAGAACAAACTGTGCACACCAGTCTGCAGACAAAAAGGAGTTTATTTAGACATCAGTCAAAAACCAAATTGTGACGTTTTCTGTGCTAACCGCACTCATCAGACATAACCATATGTCTGATGAGGTGCGATTAGCACCGAAAAGTCAAAATTTGGTGTTGGACTGATGTCTAAATAAACACCCTTTGTTTGCAAGACTGGTGTGCTCAGTTTGTTCTGTTACAATTACAGTTTGTGCTGTACTGGAGCACCCAGCACATATTGCTCCATTGGAGTACTGTGAGTGTGCAAGATACTTTGTTCACTATTGATTTTATAACAAATGTATAAAATACGAGTGACATGAATAATATTTAATTCAAATATACTAAGTCAAAATATCATTTTTAATCAAATGGTATTATGTAAGTTATCAATTGAATTTTTTTTTTACATAATATGTTATACACAATAAATTTTGTTGAGCCGTAAATAACTACAGTAAATTACAACTTTTATATTTATAAGTATACATATAATTACTTTACAAATTTATAATATAATATTTATCTTTTCTTTCAGCAAACAATGATATATTGCTTTGTAAAAGCATGCCCATGCGGACAAAAACATATTCATCCCGATATAGTCTTTCATTCATTCCCTCATGACAAAGATCGTATCAGAAATTGGTTGATGCAAACTGGTCAACAGTTCACAAATCTTGAAGAATTGATACAAAACATTTATGATGGTGCGAAGGCGTGACTTCACAGAATATGTTCCGCACATTTTACGCAAGACCAATATATAATGAAAGGAACTAAAAAAGTACTTAGTCCAAGTGCTGTTCCGACTATATTTCCTTCACCTGAAACTCAAACATCCGGAATTCCCCAGCTTTATGTACCAGCACCGAAAAGGAAAAGAGTTGAGGAAGATGAAACTCCAGGACCATCCTCAACAGTTGTTCGCATTATTAGACATTTGGTAACGGTTTCTACTCAGACAGACATAAAAATTTTCAATACAGATGCATCAGTCAATACAGATTATTGGTCTAATACCGCAAACAAGGGAATTCAAGTAGAACAGACTGTTAACACTACAATTGGAACTCAAACTGGTGAGGAGGAATTTTCTAATGTTCAAAGACAAATACAACACGACCACTACAATGGTCCTGTAGCTTCAACTCCATTGAAAGCTATGCAGTCTGTGATGCAATCTTCAATAACTTCTGAGATAGAATCTACAGATCTGATTAACATTTCAACTATATCTGAAATATCGTTACCAACATCAATACAATCCCAAGAGATTGTTAGTCCTCTTGAGGAATCAATTCAAATTGATGATCTTCAAGCCTCACAAGAAATAAATTCACCGAGTTTGAGTCCTGTCTCTGAAAATTCGATGGATTTCACATGCTTTGATGAGAAATCACATGTATATCAAAGAAAATTCATTGTTTTTGAAGATAATTTAACACAAATTTTTCATCAAGTTAGGTGCCAGTTCAATAGCAATAATCCTTGTAACCAACCCATTGTACAAATTGACAAACATATTGAGGGGACATTTGTGACATTTACTCTAAGATGTCTTGATGACCATATAGCTATGAAATGGAGTACATTAATCAAACAGGCACCGGTTGGAAATGTGATGATGGCAGCATCTATTCTATTCAGTGGATCATCTTTTACAAAGGTAAAGGAACTCTTTGATTTGTTTGGTGTAGAGGCAATTGGAAAATCCAGTTATTACAAATATCAAAGAAGTTTTCTATTTCCAGCTATTAACTATCGTTGGTCTTTGGAGAAAGAGGAAATAGATGAAGATTTAAAAGCTGTAGTCTTAGCAGGGGATGGACAGTTTGATAGTCCTGGCCATTCCGCAAAGTACTGTATCTATTTGCTCCAGGATCAGTACAATGATAAGATTTTCATGTTGAACAACTTGGTCCGGGAAAATCCTCAGTAATGATGGAAAAAACTGCATTTGAAAAATGTTTAGAAAAATTGCTTGAAAAAGAAGTTGATGTTCATGTTGTAGCAACCGATCAACACGTTAGTATTCGTAAATTTTTGGCAGATACCTACCCAGAAATAGAACATCAATTTGATGTATGGCATTTGGCTAAAAGTGTGTCCAAACAGTTAGTAGCTGCTAGTAAAAAGAAGGGGTTGTAGCGATTTGAAATCTTGGATTACACCTATTATCAATCATCTTTGGTGGTGTGCACAAAGTTGTGAACAAGATAAAGACAAAATAATTGACCGGTGGAAGTCACTAATGTTTCATATTGCCAACAAGCACAAATTTCATTACAGAAAATGCGGTCACGGACCAAGAGAAAACACGGATAAAGTTTGTTGGATCAACTCAAGACACAGAGCACATGAGACACACAAAAAATTATTTTCAATCCAAGACTTTTAAAAGACATTAGAAAAGTAACTCATTTCTGCCACACTGGATCACTTGAAGTATTTTACAGTAAGGTTTTGAAATATCGTCAAAAACGTCTTTCATTCGGAATTAATGCTGTGGAAGCAAGAACTATGCGCATGCGAGATCTATGCGCATAGAAGACAAGGTCCATCGGGACCTGTCAGACTAAGCGCGGGGGGAGCGAGCGAGCGGGTAAGTTTCTTACCTTCTCTCCTGGCTCCTGTTTGTTCTATTGAAGAACGGAAGGTAAGGCACAGCTCCTTTACCTCCCGTTCTTCAATAGAACTGGATTCCCAAATGTTGAAAATACGAGTGGAGATACCCTTTAATATAACAATATAAATCAAAAACAAAGATAGAAATAGCAAATCCCAATGTTTTATAAACAGATATAGAAAGCAATAATATATTAATGAATAACTTTAATTTGTAAACATACTTTTAATTCAAAAAAATGTATTCGGAGTCATACACCATTTCCTCCGCATAGTAATCTCTGTGTATCTTCCTCTCGGATCAGGGAAAGCCATTCTAATAGCCTTGACCACACAAGATGGGATAGGCTTTCTATTCTTCTTTCCCAAAAAAACATATACCCAAACTGTGAATGATCGATAAGCTGTTTTTCTTAGAGCTCTATAAAATATAATGAGAATGATGTTGATTAATAGTTAAAATTACAATAAATTTTACAACATAAATACTATTTTATATTAACAGAACACAAATAATCTATTTAGTTAAAATTAATTGATATAATAATTTGTGGCATTTGTATTTGCAAAAAATAACAAAATATATAAGTACGTTGATTATGGTCAATTATTTTAAGAACACAATCTCATGTATTGTAGAAAGCTGTTGAAAAATTATGATAAAATAATATAGACCAATCACAAAATTTTGCTAGCATATTTTAATTACTAGTAATACATTATATAAATACGTCATGTTACTATAATCAATGAAACATTGATTTAATTTTGCCTTTTTAGAATGCATACCTTGCCAAATCTCTTTCTCTGGGCAATCTCTGCAGATGTACGTTATTGTTCCTGTACATCCATTCTACCTCCTCTCTTGTAGTACAGTGGGATTGGAAAAAAGTATTTTCAGATACGCAGAACTTGTCTTCGGGGTTGTAGGTTTCCATTTCTTCAACTTCCTTACAACACAAACTTTCTAATCCTGTTGTCATGGGTACGCAATGACCACATTGACACCAGCTTACATTTCCAATGCGGTCAGCATTGAAATGTGCACTGTCGTTTGGATCCTCCACCTGCTCCTGTTGGACATCTTGCTCAACATTTTGACTTCTTTCAACCCTACGTAAAGGGTTTGTTGGAAAACTTTCTCCTCTATTTTGCACAGATGGTCTTCTTTGGAGAATAGATAAAATTCTACACGCTAAATAAAAAAACAGAAATTATTAATGATAAATATTATATATTTCAACTAATAATTATTATTACTAATTTATTACTTTAAATTTTTAATACATGGGATAAATATATTAATTTATTATATATTATAATATAATTTGTGATGAATGTAATCTCAGTATCAAACTTTAATAATAAAATTAAATCTATCAAAAGTATTCTTTTTATTAAATATACAGATAAATCATAAATGGTAATATTATGCCCTATGAAAATCTTATGCAGCCATGCAGTGCTACTTTCAGTGCTTAAAGTTGCGCTAAACGATTTATGATTTGTTAACGTGACTTTCATTCACAATTTGCTGCTGTGGTACGTGTGACAGAAAAGCTAATCTCAAAGCTGTTGCAAATCTAATTTGCAGACGTTGTACGAGTCTTAGCTCTTAAGTATTTAACACCCTCTATGGACCCCACGATCGGTCGTGGTAACTGTTGGACGCGGCAGCTTTTGCCGTGCCAAACAGTCATTCCTCCTGGAAGAGCGGTCGAAACATATTGAACGCTCGGTCGGGAGGAAAAATTGCTAGTTGAGTAGCTAGCTTTACAGAAGATTTGCAAAAGTCACTTGCTGCTAAAAGTCAATCTCCACGCTCGTCTCACATTTGCGTATGAATGAGTATTTTAGGAGTGTATGTGTCAAAGGTAGACTTGGTTACAAAAAAATATTTCAATTACAATGCACTATTTATGATTTAAACTTGTATACTTACTCTTTGTCTTCTCAACTTGGGATCAATATGAGTAGCAGGATGTTTAGATGAAGTTTCGTTAGACATCGTTACACTGTGAAAATGTTATGTTAGAAGGAAATTCATTAGACATATTTTTAAAAACTGCCAATAACGTTTTCATATATTTAACTCGCAGTTAGCGATTTAAGTTAAAAGTGATCAGAAAGCACTATACAGACTAATTTACAGAGTGTGTACTTCTGTTTCAGTTCAGATCAACGAAACATGACAGACAGGATCTCCTGTCTGCAATCTTTCAACGATCTGCATACACACAGACCCAAGTGTTCTGATAGTGAGAACCCTCTGAACTGATAATTTCCATCGGCTGCGCTAGACTCCTCTATAGGGAGTGTAGTACGGCCGATGAAAATTTTCAGTAACTCAAGAAACGAGCGTTCCACCGACCAGATCATTCGGCGCACACACGCTCATTCTGAAAAAAGGTACACAGTACAATAAAGCAGGAATACCAACGGTATTTCGCCGTGAACCACTGAGCGCTCCATAGTGGGACTCACTATCAGTCATAATTTTAAAAAATTTACGTTGGTGATTTTATCCGTTTCGGATGAATGAACGGTTGGTGAATTGGTGGGAAAAGACATACACTTTCTGCCAGAAAGTGTAAAAGATTGAAAGGTCGGTCTGTGGTAACAAATTATTATATAGTGTGAACCCAGCCATAAGCTCAGTACATGCTTGAATGATTTGGGGGAGATGACAGACAGGATCTGCAAGATTGATCTGGTTGATCCGAATGATCTGGATGATCTGTATGACATGGGTGAGATTCACCAAGAGCTAGGCAGACTCTGGTAAATCACATAAGTGGGATTTGCCCATAGGGCCAGAAGCTCTTGGTGAATTTCACTACATATATTTACGCAGTAACGCTGGGTAAATTGTCCCCAATGTATTTAAAATTACAATAATTTCACTACCACTTAAAATTCATACATACATGCGATCGCGGGTCTCAACCCATGTCGAATGATGTGTACGAGCGTTCATTTTGGATGATAATCGGCCTGTGTCTAGGGCCTTTATCTGCCAAAACAGATAGTTTGGGGATCCACAAATTCATTCATTTTGCAATCTTCTGTAATGTGTATATTCTATATTTTCAGGTGTTCAAGATAATAAAAAAATATACCTTAGTTACCCTTTTTTTATAATACTGATAACTATTTCATTATATAACCTAAAAAAAAAATATAATGTTTAATAAATAATATATATATATATATATATATATATAAATACTTACCTTTTCTTACACACAATACTATCTACCTACTGTTTTTGTTAAATCCAATTGCTCTGTTAAAAGATCTCATCAATGATCTTAAGTTTAACAAAATTCAGCAAGAGGTCATGACATTGCACTATCTATTGTTTATTTTAATGAGCTTTTTTGTTTTATATTTATCTATCTATAATAATTTATACTTTTTCTACTTGGACTAATGAATTATAATATTTATTTAAATATAAATATCTAAATAAAAAAAAAACACCACAACATAATAAAAATATATATATTTTTTTTTATTGTACATATGATATATTATAAGGTACATGTATAACAATATAATACTATTAAAATATTTTATTTTTATTTTTTTTAATTCATATTTTATTAATAATATATTTTTATTAAAAAATTATATATAACATTTTTATAAATATTTAACATTTTTATTTATTTCATTATTTCTTTATATATTTATATATATATAATTAATATATATATTGATCTTTTATATGAGTATGAAAAAAAATATAATCAATAATACATTTTATTATTAATTATAAATCCCAATCAGATTTAAATTAAGCTTATAATTTATATATAATATATAATTAATTATATATATTTAATAATTATATTATGATTTAAAAAAATAATTAAAAAAGAAATATAAAATAAATAAATATTAAAATATTTAATTTAATATCTAATTCATTTATATATATTTATTATGCTGATTAAATTGATATAGTTAGATACATCTTTTTAGAGTAATCCATATACACATTAATAATTCACACTAAGTAATAAACAGCAGGAATTAAGGCACATCACATTATAAATTCATTAAACAGTAAGGAATAACATATTATATTTAATTTCATTGACCTTATTAACAGAAAGCGAAGCCAGCTGACAGCGATACCCGCAAGGTGACTCTCAGTGTCTCAATGTAAAAAACACTACTCGCGGGTTCTTTACTTCCGCATCTCGTGATTAAGGGCCGGGGCGGAAGTGCGTGTAACCCAAGGCACAGGATTTGCTCTGCAAGACCTTGCAGAGAAAATGCGTGTCCACACGCATGATTGACAGCGAGAGGGGAGCCGTGAGGTGAGGCAGGCCGCACATTTTGAAAGCTGAAGAACGGGTAAATGAACCTCTTTTTTGAAAAATGATATAGGCGTTTGGGGAGGGTGACTAAACTTGTCAATGCATAAAAGTTGTTTTTGGGGGTGGACATGCCCTTTAAACTGGTAAGAACCAGGTATCTCCTACCTCCACACACACACACACCTTCTACATTCTAAAAACTACTGTGTTAACAAAGGTGGAGCGGCACTCCTCGTCCTCCTTTCGCAACCACCCGGGTGCCTCCGTAAACGTATAGAATACGCGTCGACACTCGTGTTATTTAATAAATATTGTTTGAGCTGAAGAATCCCAGGAGTGCTCCGATCCTTTGGTTATTGTTATAAAAACTACTCATATATTTATCATGCCACCTTTAATAAGAAAAAAAGAGGAGTTGCCATAGCAATCAAAAATTCAGTAGCCTTTCAAGAATTAAAAAACCACAAGTCCAACACAGACACAATTCTAAGAAGGATTCTTAAAACAGAAGAACTGTATGGCTCATGGAGATCCTTACTTCCCCTAGATCAAGATTTTACTATTCAAAAATCCCACAACACTTTTTCAGGAATTGACTTGATTTTTACAGATACGGTAAGTGGCTCCTACAAAAAAAAAAAATAAAGCACACATAGGAACTAGAACAGACCACTCTCCACTAACAATAGAAATGTGAAGAAAACTCCATACCCAACTTAAACCAGTGGAAATTAAACTCATATTTGCTAAGCATCCCAAAAATCAAAAAACAAATACAATCAGATCTAGAAGAATCCTTACTCTTAATGATATAAACCAAATATCCCCCTTCCCATTATGGAAGGCACACGAAGCTTATATGAAGGGAATTCAGACAAAGAACAACTTTATAATCAATTTAACACTCAAGAAATACACAAAAAAACCCAGAAAACTAGAAACATTTACAACAAATAACTTACAAACCACACCAATATAATATGTATGAATTTGACAAATGTATGCAGAGACTGAAAACAAATTACTATACACAAGGCCCTAAAGCAAACAGATTGCTAGATAACAAACTTAAAAAAAAACATTTCCTAATCTAAAATATCCTACATATTAGATTAAAATAACGGAAAGATGTACAATATATAGCAAACCAGTTTGGGGAATATTACTCAATTCTATACAACGTAAATTCAGAATCCATTATTAAACATCCAACAGAAACAGATATAAAGAAATTCCTAGATAACATACACATAAATAAACAAACGCAAAACAAATTAGCCACCCTATCCAACTATCCCAAAAAATAAAGCACCAGGGCAATATGGCTTTACTAATGAATATAACAAAACCTATATGGAAATATTAACCTAGGCAAATTTCCAGAAGAAATGACACAAGCTACCAATACCAAACATGAGAAAGATCCTAACAAAACCACCAATTTATGACCAATTTCTTTATTAAATACAGACTTACAAATAAACTCAAAAATTCTAGCACTATGAATACAACCATACTTACCATCACCAATCCCCTCCAATCAGGTAGGCTTTATACAAGGAAGTTCATTAATATCATAAAGTGGGCAAATAATACAAATAGGACCTGAGGAAGGGGGCACCTAACACCCCCCGAAACGTTGTGTTTTTTGATGTTGGTCACTTAAATAAACAAAACGTTGTTTGGAGTGCAACCCTCAGCTTTTTGTCTATTTTTCTATTGAACTATTATCCTTGGAGGTAGGATACCAAGAGGAGTAGGCAGCCATAGGTTGGAGAGAGTGCATTGGACTTTGCTTGTTGTTTGGGTGTGATATGCCTCCCCCACTATATGTGTCCTTATGCTAGGCATATTTATAAATGGCCATTAACTTTCCCCAAAGGGTCCTTGTTAGGGCTGCAAGGGCCCTTCCAAGTGCCAGAGAGAGGGGGGGTCTGGTTAGGACCCCCTAAGTCCCAAAGGGCCCTTGTCAGGGCCTCAAAAGGCACTTATAAGTGTCAGGGAAGGGGGGGTCCCGGTTCAAGCTGCCGGACCTGCTAAGCCCCAAAGGGCCATTGTCAGGGCTGCAAAGGCACTTATAAGTGCCATGGAAGGGGTGGTCCCAGCTCGAGCTGTGGGACCCCTTAAGCCCCAAAAGGCACTTCTTAGTGCCCCCATTGGCATGTGCCCCCAGCGGGCCCCTCCCCCCCGCGATCGTACGGGGTTGGGAGGGGTTGTTGGTAAGCAGTTGTGCCGTGGGTGGTCTCCCCCGTGGGGGGCGTACACCCTGCCACCTCTGGTGGGTGCGACCACCCGCGGCACAATTCCTTCCCAGCAGCCCCTCCCAGCCCCCTGCCCCGTACGTTGTTATTAGAGCCCTTCGACGCGATACTATATGCAATAGTAATATGCAAAAATAATAAGTCTATTATCGCGGCAAAAAAAGTTCAAACTACTGCCGCACATCACCGCAGTGTTGCTTTTCGCCACGATAATGACCGCCTTTTTAAATAAGGCTATAATAACGATTTTTCCGCTGCGATGTGCGGCAGTAATTTAAGTCAGAAAATAACAGACTTTTAGAAATGTGCCCCTTAGACACTATTGAGGCCCGGGTGTATATACCCCGGACTTGATCGCTTATGGCACTACTGTTTCCTCTAGGAGTCGCATCTGCTATATATAATATATATATATATATATATATATCTAGGGTATGGTTAGCACTCACTTGACAAGTATTATGGCCTTGGTGCTACCGATGAGAATTTCACATATATATTTGATTGAAGTCAGTGCACACAAAAGGACTTCTTAATATCCAAAATACAACTTTTATTCACACATAATTTGTGTAGTTAGCAACGTTTCGGTCCTGTTTTCTGACCGAAACGTTGCTAACTACACAAATTATGTGTGAATAAAAGTGTGTGTGCAGGGACAATGTGAGCACCCAGGTAAGAATTAAAACATAACTTTTATTGTAGAGCTATACATAAAACACGTGTACAAACAGACACGCCTGACACTTTTCAGATGTACGTCACATCCTTACTCATAGTCCAATACATGTATGTGGCCAAGCAGTAAACCCAGAATTAATGCTAACAATGGCAAAAACAAAAAAGATGGAGAGATAGCATATTCACTATGCATTTTTTTCCCCATTGTTTCATATAACATTGATTATAGGTTAGTCATACATCATATATTGAATATTCTGTGCATAACAAAATAAATCATCGTATATATGCTGAGAGGTGTTGTTTAAGTAGAGTTGTAGATATTCTATTGTTCATAGTTTTTGCTCTCAGTGTTTTTTGAGGAGGACTAAGCAGTTGTACAATGTCACTTTTATAATCTTAATAAACCGTAAAATAAAAACAAGTTTAAATTAAAACCAATCCGTTTCTTTGTTCATACCTGGTTCTTATTGTTTACATTTTTTTTTCTTTTCTTTTTTCTCCTATTTGGTGTTTGGTTCCTTCCTCTGCGGCTCTGGGCTTTACGTAGTTGTCGGTGGGGGGTCTATTTCCCCTATTCTGTTCATTGTAGGTTGCAGGTCGTCCTCCTCCTCCATTCTCAAACACCATATATCCCATTCTTTCATAAACTTGTCTGTATTACCCTTAATATTATGTAACATTCTTTCTGTTTGATAGACCCATTTAATTTTTGTCAGCAGTCTCTGCTGCGGGGGGGCTGGGGATTTCCATGTGGCTGCGATGACACATCTTGCACAAGCACAGATATAGTGAATTTGTTTCCCTCCTTGTTTAAGGTGGTTCGTTCTTATCGAACAGGGCAACCCATGGGTTCTTTGGTATTTGTTTGTCAAAGACCTTGGCTATTATGAAATAGCAATCGTCCCATATTTTTCCCACCTCTGTGCAGTTCCACCAAGTGTGGGGTAAGTCTGCATTGTTCTCCGCATCCTCGAAAACATAATGAGGAGTTAGCTGGAGAGATTCTGTGGAGGCGTTCAGGGGTAACGTACCATTTATGTAATATCTTAAAAAAATTCTTGTATCAATGTGTTGATTGAGCATTTGCGCATATTGGTGAAAATCTGACTCCAGTTTTCTGGGGGTAGGGTATTGCCCAGCCAGTTTTCCCATTGAGTTTGAGCCTTCAGTTTTACCTCTGCTCTAGAAGATATAAGTATATCGTATAGTTTGGTGATTATTTTTGTACCAGGGGTGGGGTTCATGCATAGGGTTTTGAATCTAGTTAGGGTCATGGGTTTGCGTTTTGATAGTATGGAGTTGGCGAAGTGGGCCAGTTGGGTATAACAAAAACCATTCCGTTGTTGGGAGTTTCCATTTGGTTTTCGCCTCTTCCCAAGTAAGAGGTCTGTTTGTGTAGAGTAGGTGAGCTACCTTGGTGATCCCTTTATTTCTCCATAAGGACCATCCACTGTCTGAGGAGGTGTTCATAGTGTGGTTTATGTAAGGATTGGTGTGTTTCAGGTGGCGTGTTGGAAATAACCATAGGATAGTGTCTAGGGGGGTAGTCTCTATTATTTGGTTTTCCAGTTCCACCCATCTTGCCTTTTGGTGAGCATTCTGCCATTGTAGGGTTTGTCCTAATCTGGCTGCTAAGTAATAATATTTGAGGGAGGGCAGTGCTGTGCCCCCTTGTTTTCTAGGTCTCATCATGGATGTTTTGTTTATCCTAGCTTTCTTGTTGGCCCATATAAATCTAAATATTTGGGATTGGCAGGTTGCCAACTCTGCTTTTTTATTTCAATGGGTAGTGCTTTAAAAAGATAGAGAAGTTTGGGTAGTAGGGTCATTTTTACAGCGTGTATTTGACCAAATAGGGATAAGTTGTGTGGGGTCCACTTCTGGAGGAGTGTTTTGGCTTTTTTTAAATAGTGGGGTGTAGTTTGCCTTATATGTCTCCAAGGTGTTTGTGCACAGGTGGGTGCCTAGGTATGGGAGGGGTCCTTTGTTCCATGAGAGATCAAAGTTGAGTTCTAGGATTTTGCGTGCTCTGTGTGTCATTGCTATAGATTTGGCTACGGTCTTTGATGGGTTAAATTTGAATCCCGAGGCCTCCCCAAACCGAGACAATTGGGAGTATAGATGTGGGAGTGAGGTAAGTGGTTTGCAAATTGTGAATAATGAATCGTCTGCAAATAAGGCTATTTTATACTTGGCATTGCTGACTTGAAGTCCTGTAATTTGGGTGTCCTTTCTTACGTGTTGTGCGAGGGGTTCTATGCATAAGGCGAACAGCAGTGGGGAGAGGGGGCAGCCCTGTCTAGTGCCGTTTAAGATCGGAAACTCCTCTGAGGTGAAGCCCATGTTGTTGATTTTAGCTAGTGGGTTTGAATACATAGCTTTTATTAGAGATAAGATTTTGGGGGGGGAAATGAAAGGCTATTAATACTTTTTGTAGGTAGGTCCAGTCTATCCTGTCAAATGCCTTTTCGGCGTCGAGTGCTAGAAAGGTTGTTGGGATTTTATTATTGTGAGCTATGTTGAGTAGTTGTAGCGATCTTCTTATGTTGTGAGTGGTTTGTCGGCCAGGGATAAAGCCGCATTGGTCCGGGTGGATAAGATGAGGTAGTATGGTGTTAAGGTGTGTCGCTATAATTTGAGAGTATTTTTAGGTCTATGTTGATTAGGGATATTGGGCGGTAGTTTTTACACTGAGTGGTATCTTTGTTTGGTTTAGGGATAACTATTATATTCGTTCGTAGCATGTCTTGAGGTATATGTTCTTTATTTGAGAGTATGTTGTTGTATAGGGATATGAGATGTGGAGTGAGATCCATTTCAAATTTTTTTGTAGTATCCTGCTGTATACCCATCTGGACCTGGAGCCTTTCCTGTTTTGAGGGTTTTGATTGCTTCTTTGATTTCGTATGTGGTGATGGGGGAGTCTAGGGTGGATATTTCTTTAGTTGTGAGTTGTGGAAGGTGGGCTTCTTGGAGGTAGTTTTCGATGAAGTTTTTGTGTATAGAATTGTGGTCGACTGTTTAGATCGGTGTAAAATTTGGAGTATTGTGCCAGAATTTCTATCGGGTTGTGTATGAGGGTATTGTCTGCCTGTCTTAATGGTAACAGTCTGTTTTGTGTAAATTTCTCATTTAATTTTCTGGCCAGCATTGTGTCTGGTTTATTCCCTTTTTCGAAGTACTTGAGGTGTGTGATTCGTAAGGCTTTTTCCGCTGAAGGGTAAAGGTGGTTGTTTAGATTATTGCGAATTGTGTTTAGGTTATCTAGGTTGTTTTTGGAGGGTTGAGATGTGTATGTTTTTTCTGCTGCTTTTGAGGCTTGATAATAGTTTCTGGGTTGGGTCTTTTTATTGTTTCTTTAGTCTATAGGACATTTGGATGATGTGGCCTCTGATAACGGTTTTGTGTGCTGCCCATATTGTAGATGTAGGGATGTCATATGTGGGGTTCTCTTCGAAGTATAGTTTGATTTGTTTGCTTATAGACTCCCTGTTTTCTGTGTTTGTAAGTATTGATTCGTTTAGTCTCCATTGATATTGGTACGGAAATGGGTGTTCTACTGATAGGTCAACTGAGACGTGTGCGTGGTCTGATTATGACATCGGGGCAATATCTGCATCTTGTATGGAGGGTATCAGTTGGGAGTTTATAAAGATGTAGTCAATTCTTGTGTGTGTCATGTGTGGGTTGGAGAAGAATGTGTATTGTCTCGATCTGGGGTGCCTCAATCTCCAAACATCCCATAGGTTGAGAATGCGAAGCATAGCTCGTAGGGATCTAGAGGGCGTGGAAGGTTTGTTTGATGTGGATGGAGAGGATCTGTCCATTTTTGGGTCCAGTGTGGTGTTGAAGTCGCCTGCTAATACTAGTATGCCTAGGTTTAGGCCCAAGAGAGTTTGTTCTAAGTTCTTGAAAAATGCTGATTGGCCTGTGTTGGGAGCATAAACGTTAGCTAGTGTATAGTGTCTAGAGGCTAGTGTGCCTTGGATCAATAAGTAATGTCCTGCTGGATCTCTTATACATTGGGTGACCGTGAATGGTAGTACTTTTATGTATAAAATTGCTACCCCACCTTTCTTGACTGAGGCAGAGGAATAATAGTGTGTGGAATATTTCTTGTTTGGTAAAAAAAGTTCTCTACCTTTTATGAAGTGTGTTTCTTGTATGAAAACAATATTGCTCCACTCTCTTTCATAGTATTGCATTGCCAAGCATCTTTTGATTGGGTCGTCAAGGCCCTTAGTGTTGTTGGTTAGGATACGAAATGTGTTGTCCTTCCTTTGGTCCTCTTTTTCTAGGATAGTTCTTTATTGTACAGTTCCATAAGTTTGTCGTGACAAAGTTCCATGGTTTGTTGGTGATGGAGCGGGTGAAGTATTGTATCATGATATGTAGAAACACTGTGCACACCAGTCTTGATGCAAATGGTGTTTATTGGAACATCAAACAACACCTTATGACGTTTCGGTGCCTCCGCACCTTCATCAGACACATACAAATGATTAAAATAAGGGAGGACCCTTAAATAGGCTAGAGACAGTGCCTATACTGCCACCATGTGGTGATTCTCACACAAAATTTCTATTATATACATCCAAGAAAAAACACTATAACAATATATCTGCAAAACAGCAACATTGTATATATACAGAGGAACACATAATTAGTATTTGTAACATGTTATCTCTTAGATAAAAAACATGCTAAACCCAGATTTATATTCAGTCCTCTGGGTTGTACTGTATCTAGTGTAAAGATCCAGAATGCCTCTCTGCGTAGGAGGATATTCCCACGGTCACCAGCACGTGATAGGGGGGAATATGATCGATCACCATCCCACGCAGATCGGCAACCTGATGCTTTAATGTTCTAAAATGACTGGCAACCGGTGGATCTTCATATTTCTGTGTGGTAGACTCAGGTTTGGCCAGAGCCAATTTTATGTCACTACGGTGACGTTGAAATCTACGTTTAAAAGGGCCTTCTGTCTTACCCACATATACAAGGGCACATGGACATTTTAATATGTATATGCAAAATTCTGTCTTACAGTTAAAATATGAAGCTATTTTATACACACACCCAGTATAGGGATGTGTAAATCCCTCGCCAGTAATTAATGAGTTGCAAACATTACAATTACTGCACTTGTAACAGCCCTTCCGATTAGAAAAGATAAATGCTTTTTTCTTATATTTATCCACTGGATCGGGCTGTACAAGTGCAGTGTATAAAGATCGTCCCTTTGTATATACACAAAGGGGCTTTTGTCATGTCTCAGGTCCTAAAGAAGTGTCACCCTCAACAGAAGGCCAGAATTTTGTAAGATTACGTTTAATAGCCTCTGACCTGTGGAAAATTTTTGGACAAACGGAACACCAAATTTCCGTTCATTATTTCTCGGTGGCTCAGTTATGCTATCCAATGCACGTTTAATAACAGAGGGAGAGTAATGTCGGTCCACAAATTTTTTGGTCATACATTCCATTTGATTGGCCCTATCATTGGAGTCTGAACATATCTTGTTTACCCTCATAAATTGAGACTTAGGCAAGCCCTTAAACACATGTTTTGGATGGAATCTTCCCCCATGTAAGATGGTATTCTGATCTGTCGGTTTCGTGAAGAGAGTCGTGTGTATCTCACCACTTTTGATCATAATCTGGACATCTAAAAAATGTACCATGTCCCTTGAAACCTCTACTTTTAACTCAATACGTTCGTCCATCTCATTGAAAAATTCAATGAAAGTATAGGCCTGTTCTAGCGAACCTGACCATATAATGAATAGGTCATCTATATAACGCCATAGACCAACCACATAAGTATTAAATAGTGGATGTTGATACACAAGACTCTCCTCTAGAAAACCGACAAAAAGGTTAGCATAGGACGGAGCTGAAGCATTGTACTGGTAAGGTTGGTAAATATATTAGGATATTTAAGTTTTGGATTTGCTGTCTCATTTTGCTGGGGATGGTTCTCTTTGTACAGTTCCAAGGTTTGCTGGTAGTAGGGTGGGTGAAGAGCCTTTTTGGTAAATTCTATGAATATATTGGGATATTTGGGTTTTGGATTCGCTGCCTCGTTTTGTTGGGGATGGTTCTTGTTGTTCAGATCCACGAGTTTGTTGTGATATAGTTCCAAGGTTTGCTGATGATGGAGCTGGTGAGGAACTTTATTGGTAAGATCAGTGAATATATTAAGATGTTTGAGTTTTGGGTTTGCTGCCTCATTTTGCTGGGGATAGTTCTTGTTGTTTAGTTCCATGGTGGGGTTCAGTAGGTCATTGAGGATGAGGTATGTAAAGTTCTCCATTAGTGTGTCCCATGGTTGTCCGAAGGTGTCTGGGTTTTGGGTTCATTGGCTCCTTTTATAGAGGCTAGTGTTTGCCGTGCAGTTCCGTTTTTTATCTGTGTTGAGAGTTCCATGGTGTGTTGGAGGTGGAGCAGGTGGGGTGTCCTGCTGCGAAGTTATATTGTATTGTCCATTTATTCTAGCAGTAGTTGGATTGATGGTTTTTAACCCTCATTTGTTTGGTTTTTTTTGTGTCTTGATATTTGTGTCCTAGGGTATAGTGTTTTGTGTCACTTATTTCCATTAAGTTTTCTTTGGGGTTCAGTTTTATCTCTTGGGGGGAGTTTTGTTTTATTTCCCTGGGTGGGTTGGAGTTATGCCGGGTCTCTTTGGTTTTCCTCTGGTATTTTCCTTTTTGTTGTGTTGAGGGGGTTGGTGTGGACTGTGGTTCCTTGGTGCTATCTTCGTGGTATGGAGGTAGCAGTTGTAGGCAGAGGCATTTTAAGAGGGTCGGACCATCTCTTGGGTCGTCAGTAGAGGTAGTTTTGTCTTGGTGGGTGACCAAAAGTCTGAATGGGAAGCCCCATCGGTATTTAATTTTTGCATTATTAAGCTGGTATAGGACCGGTTTGAGGGCCCTTCTCTTGGCCAGTGTTTGTGGGGCCAGGTCCTGGTATAGTTGGATCTGATGGGACTCCACTGTGATGTTTTGTAGGGAGCGGGCCTTTTGGAGTATTTGCTCCTTGGTGGCGTAGTAGTGCATTCACTCTATGGTATCCCTAGGGGGGGTCGTTCGGGCCTCCTCCTTGGCATAGTGCGTGGTGTGCCCTGTCCATGAGGAGTTTGTCCGGTGATGCGTCCGGGATGAGGCTTTTGAATAGAGTGGTGAGGTATAGCTGTATATCTGTTATGTCCTCGGGTATCCCTCTCACTCTAATGTTATTTCTGCGGGAGCAATTCTCAATGTCTTCTTGCTGGGTTTGCAAGGAGTGTAATTGGGCCCTTATTTCTTTAAGTTCCGTTTCCACCAGAATGCAGTATTGTGTCGTTTGACTGTAATAATTTTTTCCAAGTTTGTATAGAGGTTCTCTAGCTCGTGCCTCGTGACTGACTTTGCAGGTTCCGGCTAGGCGGCCTTCTTGCTGGCACCTTGTGGTGTGGCGGCGGCTGAATCCTGCCTGGTGACATAGTTGATCATATCTCCTTTTTTACCCATTGTGGGTTTATTTAGGGTTGTTTTGTTTAGTTGGGTCCCCAGTTAGCTAGCGTTAGCTTTGGATTGTGGCGAGGTTCGTTCAGAGCTCTAGTGCTGTGCGGCCATCTTGGACAGCGGTCAGGCTCCTCCCCTTCACTATGCATCTTTAATGGACCAATCAAGATACTACTGGACAGAAAAAAAAAACAAAAAAAAAAACGGTAGAAGTCAAAGATCAAAACAGTTCAGTGACAGACAAACAATACCCAATTCTTCACTATATCAACTGTGATGTTGATCATGTTGTTTATCTTCTTACATGTAAATACTGCTCTTTACAGTATGTTGGGTACACTACCCGATCATTGAAATCACGGGTGAGCATATCAGAGACATTGAAAGTGTTAGAGATCTGAGTCCAGTGGGCAGACATTTTTAACTGTGTAACGGGTCACTTGTGAAATTTCTGAAAGTACAGGGCATACAGCGTATACCCCCCAACAGACCTGGAAGAAACCGTCTTGCTCTCCTTCGCAAGGCGGAGGTTAAATGGATATTCATGTTGGAGACACGGATACCCACAGGCCTTAATTCAAGATATGATATAGCCTGCTATATAGACCAATAAAATAGTCCTCCAGTTCTTATTTCTTATTTGTTGCTTATTCGTAGTATTTTTCCCTCAGAACCTAGTTCCCCTTAGGATTGCCAATATTATTGGAATATATTCATCTAGTTCATATTTGAGCTTTAACTTTTTTTTGTTGCAGTTTTTGCAGCACACACTGTTACCCTCTGCTCCAGTAGGCTCCGCCCCCTCCTCCCCGTCGGTGACGAGAATAGGAAGAAATTACTGTTTGAGGAGTAGAAGATGGCAAACCTTGTAACTTCAAAGTGTTTTATTGAAACCCACACATCAAAGTACAGTGTTTCGGGGGAACGTGCCCCCTTCTTCTACAACGTTCCCCCAAAACGTTGTACTTTGATGTGTGGTTTTCAATAAAACACTTTGAATTCACCGAAGGCGACTCCAATAATCAAGAACTGCTTGAATTTACCTCCCTTGGAAGTGGGGAGTTTTCAGGAGGTCAGCACCCACCTGGGTTTGTGTGCATAAGGAAACTGTATAACATCAAACCTTGTAACTTCAGATGTTGAGAAACTACAACTCCCAGCATGCTTGGGATGTATTCTGCTACCAATGTATGGTGGGAGTTGTAGTTTCAAAAACATCTGGAGTTCCAAGGTTTGGCCCCAGCAGACTCCAAGAGAAAATGTAGCAGTCACTGTTAGTGTGTTTAACAGCGTGAGTGTGCTAAGTTCATTAGCCAGTGTTGTCATCCCTCAAGATTATTAGCCTGTGTAGTCAGCCCTTCAGTTCATTAGCCAGTGTTGTCAGCCATCCAGTTCATTAGCCAGGCCCAATGTAGCCAGCAGCTCATTATCCACTGTTAGTCAGCCCTCCAGTTTATTAGGCAGTGTGTCAGCCCTCCAGTTCATTAGCCAGTGTTGTCAGCCCTCCCGTTTATTATCCAGTGTTTGCAGCTCTCCAGTTCATTATCTAGTATAGTCAGCCCTCCAGTTGATTAGCCAGTGCTAGGCAGCACTCCAGTTGATTAGCCAGTTTTGCCAGCCCTCCAGTTGCTTAGACACCATGGTCATCCCTCCAGTTCATTAGGCTTTTACTGTAATCTTATAGGATAGGTAAAGGAACAAGAAGTAAAGGAAGTCTTTCCTCCCATTCTTTAATGTAACTGGAGCCAGTGTTGGATCCCACTAACGGGTAAGAGCAGACTTTGGGCAGACTTTGTACCAATCACTCCAAGTAAAACTTATGTACCAATCACAGTGGGCAAACTTTGTAGCAATCACATCGACAAACTTATACCCCAATCACTGTAGGCAAACTCATGTCCCAATAACTGTGGGCAAACTTATATCCCAATCACTGTGGGCAAACTTATATCCCAATCACTGTGGGCAAACTCATGTCCCAATCACTGTGGGCAAACAGCCACTGTGTCCACCAGTCAGTTAGGTCAGCTTTCCAGTCCACCAGCCAGAATTAGGTTAACCCACCATGTTCACCTCCACAAGCTACAAGCACTTGCACAAACCACACCCACTTTCCCAGAAAAAGCCATGCCCACTTTGCCCTGGCGTCACGCTTTGTGGGGAGAATTGCATTCTGATCTTATTAGGAAAAGAAAAAGCAGCCATTCTATTTTATTCATTGTCATTTGATTAGCATTAAGTGACACCAATTAATAAAATGCATTTGATTTCTGCAGATATGGTACAGCAAAATATTAGTCAATTATTTACAGAAGCAATTAAATAGATCAGGAGTGAAAAGAGCTTTTTGCAGCAGAGGTTGTAATGCACTTTAACTTGGTAGATTTCAATGAAATGTAACACTAAATATCTCAATCACCATGGAAACAAAAAATATTTAGCATTATCTTTTCTGGTTCCAGGCATGTTAACATTACATTTATCACACGAGGGAGCTAAATGTTCAGCGCTACCACATACAGTAAGTTAACCACAAGGCTATAGAGACATTTCATAATTTCATATGGCATTTAATGCAGTGCTTATGTCTGATGCAATGTGTACAACTGTTGGGAAAAATGTCAGTCTTTCAGGGTTATATTCAATATATGCACAAACTGTGCTTGTGAAGGTTCTCATTCATCCAGGTCATGGTATATCTGTTGTATTCAATTAGATCAACTGGACTTGAAATGTAGTTCTTGAAGACGTTTCGCTAGTCATCCGACTGGCTTTCTCAATTCAGAATGACTTGTACAAGATCTGTGGCAATTATGTACCCGGAAACCAATTAGCATATCACAGCCAGGTGTTAAGGGTGTGGATTAGATAGTGGCTAAGAGGTGTTATAGGAACGCCCAGAGTAAGGTGTCAAAACAGCATTGTACATGGCAGACAGTTGGTGTCGAACCCCCCCACCTCTATTTAGGCTTAGGTTTACAGAAAACCAACACACACAGATCAGTATTTGATGTTTGACTCCCACCACCCTTTAGATCACAAGCTGGGGGTCATCAGAACCCTGCAACACAGAGCCGAGAACATCCCACTAGCACAGAGCGGAAGGCTAAAGAAAAGAAACATCTCAGAGGAGCCCTTAAAACTTGTGGATATCCAGACTGGGCCTTTGTCAAAGAAAGTAGAAGGAAAGAAAGAACACGAATACCAACAGTGAAGGGGAAAAGCAAGACAGAGGAAGAACATGGTCACCCATATGTAGCAGGGGTCTCCGAGAAATTAAGAAGAAATTTCAAAAAACATCGTATCCCTGTCGCTTTAAACCGAACAACACACTGAGGCAGCAATTGGTACATCCGAAAGACCCAATACCAAAACACAAGAAAAGCGACATCATATATGCAGTGCAGTGCAGTGAAGAATGCTCTGATTTGTATGTGGGGGAGACCAAACAGCAACTGCATCAACGTATGGCCCAGCACAGAAGAGCCAATTCTCGGGTCAGGACTCAGCCGTGTATCTGCATCTTAAGGATAGGACATACCTTTGAAGATGTAATGTAACATACTGGCGAAGGAACGTGACTGGTTCAAGAGAGGTGTTAAGGAGGCCATTTATGTGGAAAAAAAGAACCAACCTAATAGAGGTGGGGGGGGTTCGACACCAACTGTCTGCCATGTACAATGCTGTTTTAACACCTTACTCTGGGGTTCCTATCACCTCTTAGCCACTATCTAATCACACCCTTAACACTGGCTGTGATTGCTAATTGGGATTTTCCAGGGTACATAATTGCACAGATTCTTGTACAAGTCCTTCGAATTGAGAAAGCCAGTCGGTGATACTGCGAAACGTCTTCAAGAACTACATTTCAAGTCCAGTTGATCTAACCAACAGCACTTACCTGGAGGAGCGCAAGCATTTTAGATAGTGGCTAAGAGGTGTTATAGGAACGCCCAGAGTAAGGTGTTAAAACAGCATTGTACATGGCAGACAGTTGGTGTCGAACCCCCCCACCTCTATTTTGGCTTGGTTTCTTTATTTTCACATAAATGGCCTCCTTAACACCTCTCTTGAACCAGTCACGTTCCTTCGCCAGTATGTTAACATTACAATCTTCAAAGGTATGTCCTTTATCCTTAAGATGCAGATACACGGCTGAGTCCTGACCCGAGGAATTGGCTCTTCTGTGCTGGGCCATACGTTGATGCAGTTGCTGTTTGGTCTCTGTGCTAGTGGGGATGTTATCGGCTCTGTGTTGCAGGGTTCTGATGACACCCAGCTTGTGATCTAAAGGGTGGTGGGAGTCAAACATCAAATACTGATCTGTGTGTGTTGGTTTTCTGTAAACCTCTACTTCCAGTTTACCATTTTCCTTAACTTCTACCAAGCAGTCCAAGAAAGCCAGTTTGTTGTTTTGTACCTCTTCCCTTGTGAATTTAATGTTTTGGTCCACCGCATTAATGTGAACCCTGCAACACAGAGCCGATAACATCCCCACTAGCACAGAGGCGAAGGCTAAAGAAATGAAACATCTCAGAGGAGCCCTTAAAACTTGTGGATATCCAGACTGGGCCTTTGTCAAAAGAAGTAGAAGGAAAGAAAAGAACACAAATACCAACAGTGAAGGGGAAAAGCAAGACAGGAGGAAGAACATGGTCATCCCATATGTAGCAGGGGTCTCTGAGAAATTAAGAAGAATTTTCAAAAAACATCGTATCCCTGTCTGCTTTAAACCGAACAACACACTGAGGCAGCAATTGGTACATCCAAAAGACCCAATACCAAAACACAAGAAAAGCGACATCATATATGCGGTGCAGTGCAGTGAAGAATGCTCTGATTTGTATGTGGGGGAGACCAAACAGCAACTGCATCAACGTATGGCCCAGCACAGAAGAGCCAATTCCTCGGGTCAGGACTCAGCCGTGTATCTGCATCTTAAGGATAAAGGACATACCTTTGAAGATTGTAATGTTAACATACTGGCGAAGGAACGTGACTGGTTCAAGAGAGGTGTTAAGGAGGCCATTTATGTGAAAATAAAGAAACCAAGCCTAAATAGAGGTGGGGGGGTTCGACACCAACTGTCTGCCATGTACAATGCTGTTTTAACACCTTACTCTGGGCGTTCCTATAACACCTCTTAGCCACTATCTAATCACACCCTTAACACCTGGCTGTGATTTGCTAATTGGGATTTTCCAGGGTACATAATTGCCACAGATTCTTGTACAAGTCATTCTGAATTGAGAAAGCCAGTCGGATGACTAGCGAAACGTCTTCAAGAACTACATTTCAAGTCCAGTTGATCTAACCAACAGCACTTACCTGGAGGAGCAGCAAGCATTTAAGGGACAGTTCCAGGCCGCTTCCTATTGGAGCAGGAAAAACAGCTGGTAGGTGAACCTGGAAACCCCTCCAGGTCGTCTCCCATTGGCTGAGGAGTCTGACTGGGAAGGGGACCTGGAGGTCCCTGACAACCAGTCAGTGTGGGCTGGCCATGTTATAGTTATGTATATAAGTATGTGGGCACATCTTATATTTACACATTTGTGGGGCACATTGTGTAAGTCTGTGCTGTGGGCACATCTGTACTAGTGAAATCTGTGTGTGCTGGGCATCATATAGTCTGTGTGTGCTGTGCTGGGCATGGGGGGCATTGTATATTTACAAGTCTGTGTGCTGTACTTGGCATGGGGGCATTTACAAGTTTGTGTGTACTGGGCATGGGGTCATCACATATTTATAAGTCTGTGTGCTGGGCATGGGGGCCTCATTTATTTACAAGTCTATGGGGGAAATTTACCCAGAGCCGCTATCACAGTAAATTTCCCTTCCACAATTCAATATTGCGTTTGCACACATGGGTAAATCCCAAAAGGGGATTTTAATGCCAGCTATTAGTGAATTCCATGTACAATGCTGTTTTAACACCTTAAACCAAAAATATGGTGGATCGCCACACAGCTCAAGTTTAAACCATAGTATGGCGGTGAACAGTGGTGTACAAATAAATATTATCAACAAGCTAATGGGAAAAATTATCCCTATGAAGACCCCACATGGCACAACCACGGATGGTTACAAATAGTAAGAAATGTTTATTGGCGACTCGTAAAAAGACATAACATACAGTATATCTGACATGAGCTACATTTAGTGTTGCCCGCTATGTTCAAAGTGCAGTACAGCCAAACAAATATACAGTACAACCCACTGGTGGATGAAGTAGGTAGGGGTCCCTCCATGATGGCACAGAGAGCCCCCAACCTAAGGGACAGGTTATCCCCTAGTTACTATGTTGAGATAACAAAATAATGTGGTAAATGTATTGTGTGTCCCCATATATGGGAAGTGGATAAGATTTGTTACAATCAGGGTAAGACTTACCATACTGACCAATACATATTGTGCCAGACAAAGTCGGTGATCTATTTGATAGAATGCACCTGTGGACTACGTTATATTTGTAAAACGCTATGGCCACTTTCGACCCACATAAAGGAGCATAGGAGGGCTTTAATAAAAAAAAGACTTTGATATTCTCCCCCATAGGCGACTAATGTATAAGGTCTGTTGGTCTGGGGAGGCACATTTGTACATGGATAGAAAATATGTTTATGAATAGGATACAGAGAGTAGTTGTTAATGGGGTGTGCCACAGAGTTCTGTGTTGGGGCAACTTCTATTTAATCTGTTTATTTAATATTTGGAAGTGGGTATTGTCAGCAAGGTCTCTGTGTTTGAAGATTACACAGCTTTGTCGACCATTAAAAGCTATAGTTAATGTGCAATCATTGGAGGTTGATCTAGATAGATTGTCACATTGGGCAGCTACACGGCAGATGAGATTCAACTTTGATTAATGTAAGGTAATCCTTTTGTTGCTTATACTATAAATAAATCTGTTTTAAGTAAATCTTTGTTGGAACAGGTTCTTGGAGTTTTGGTGGATAACAAACGTAAATGTAGCAAGCAGTGCCAGGCAGCAACAGCTAAAGCCAGTAAGATGTTGTCTTAGGCACAGAGACATTTGCGAATACTGTACATGATCAGACCAGACTGATTTACCTTATGATGAACATCGTGTCCCAGCCAATCACAGACTCTGCTGCCAGTCCGCTCACTTCTGCTGAATTCGTGCACTTAAAAATGCACGGAAGAGCAGCAAAAGGAAGCCAAGTGAATAAGGGATGGTAAGTATATTTAGAAGCAATTTTCAAAAGTTTAGACATAGCAAGGTTGCGGTTTTTGGGTGCAATTAGGCCATATACAAAATTTTGTTTTGGGGGTGGACATACCCTTTAAGGGATTTTCAAGTAAATGTAATATTTTAACATCAAGTGGGAAATCAGGCTTGTTTTGTTTCAAACAAAAATGTTTATTATTTCCTTATCATGTACAGTATTCTCAAATCTCTCCCCCAACACCAAGGTTCAGATTTATCAATATCTTTTCTGTTCTACAATGTTATAGTTCAGGTTACACATCCTTTTAAGAATAAAGAATAATACCATAAGCTGTGTGAATCGGGTTTTTTTTTGTTTTTATAGACAACATTTAAAGGGGACCTGTGGTCTCCATTCAAATTGCCTTTATTAAAAAGAGCACACTGAAAAGACATGGATGACCCCTAAATGACGCCAGGTTCATTCTTACGAATAACAGCAATGCTCCACTACACTGGTATTATAACTTTTGGTTACCTCTATCTCTGCCTCCATCCTTTAACGGCACATTCAGCTTGAAAAAACAAAGAAATGTTGATAGAGGTAACATTCAGACAACAGCCAGTATAACTGCAACCGGGTTTATTCATGTGCAAAACACAACATGTTTCGAGCCACAATTCTTAAGTGTCGCACTTATTGGACAGAAAAACAAAGGGGAAACTACATACAGTTGTGTTCAAAATTATTCAACCCCCAAAGCTGTAAAGGGTTTTAGGGAATTCAGTGTACATTTGTAATTGTGTTCAGAATGAAATCTTACAAGGACTTTTTAAAGAACTAAATGCAACTAAAATGACATTAATTGTTTTTGTAATACAGTATTAATTTTTGTGATTTCTTCATTGACACAATTATTCAACCCCTTAAAGACTGCAATCAAGCATAATAAGCACCAATTAGGCAGATTTAAAATGACTGTGATACTTATCTCCTTCTAGACATTTACTGGTGTGTTTACAAACATGGGGAAGTCAAGAGAATGGTCCAGGAAGACAAGAGAAGTGGTGATTTCTCTTCACGGGAAGGGCAATGGCTATAAGAAGATTGCAAAGATGTTAAACATACCAAGAGACACCATAGGAAGCATAATTTGCAAATTCAAGGCAAAGGGCACTGTTGAAACGCTACCTGGTCGTGGCAGAAAAAAGATGCTGACTTCGACTGCTGTGCGCTACCTGAAGCACAGAGTGGAGAAAAGTCCCCGTGTGACTGCTGAGGAACTGTAAAAAGATTTGTCAGATTCGGGTACTGAAGTTTCAGCTCAGACAATAAGGCGCACACTGCGTAATGAAGGCCTCCACGCCAGAACTCCCAGACGCACCCCCTTGCTGTCTCCAAAGAATAAAAAGAGTCGACTGCAGTATGCCAAAAGTCATAAGGACAAACCACAAAAGTTTTGGGATAGTGTTCTGTGGACTGATGAAACAAAATTAGAACTGTTTGGGCCCATGGATCAACGCTATGTTTGGAGGAGGAAGAACAAGACCTATGAAGAAAAGAACACCTTGTCTACTGTGAAGAATGGAGGGGAGTCAATCATGCTTTGGGGCTGTTTTGCTTCTGCAGGTACAGGGAAGCTTCAGCGTGTGTACCATGAATTCTCTTCAGTACCAGGAGATATTGAAAAAAAATTCGCTGCAATCCGTCACAAACCTGAGGCTTGGGAGACGTTGGACCTTTCAACAGGACAATGATCCCAAGCATACCTCCAAGTCCACTAGGGCATGGTTGCAGATTAAAGGCTGGAACATTTTGGAGTGACCATCGCAGTCACCAGACTTAAATCCGATTGAGAACCACTGGTGGGACTTAAAGAAAGCAGTTGCAGCGCGCAAGCCTAAGAATGTGACTGAACTGGAGGCTTTTGCCCATGAATAATGGGCTAAGATACCTGTAGATCGCTGCAAGACACTTGTGTCAAGCTATGCTTCACGTTTAAAAGCTGTTATAACTGGAAAAGGATGTTGTACTAAGTACTAAGAATGAGTGTCACTTGGGGGTTGAATTAAACTGATAATGATGTGAGCACAGAAAAGACATTTGTGGTTATTTCATTATAAATGTTATGTTATATTTGTCTGACTTACAAGTGTCTCTTTAATTTAATTGTAAACAAGATGACTGAAATGATCAAAATCAATGTCAAACTGGCCAAAACACTCAATTTTAGTGGGGGTTGAATAATTTTGAACACAACTGTATGAGGGCAAAGGGCTAGCAGGAATGTTTGGCAGTGTCAGGAGTATCAGCAAAACATTTATGTTGTCAGATTGTAGGACAGTTTGTACATTAGCATTGCTGCAAGTTTGTGAACTGATTGCTTTGGGGAAGATCCATTATGCTTTTTAGGGTTGCATGACACAATTAACATTGTACATGTAGTGGGTGGAATGGATTTTATTTAATATCAAATTCTGGGTGCCAATGTTAAAAAAAATATTGGTAGCTCAAAAACTACTGTGAGCTAGTTTGAGAAAAACAAACTGATGGTATTAGACTTCTGACTTTAACATCACTGAAAATCTGTGGGTAGATTTTAAACATAATTAGGGAATTGAAAGACACACACACACGCATTCACAGACACACACACACACACACACACACACCCTTTTTCCCCATTACCCCTCTACTACACGGCAGTCAGCACAAGATACCAGGGGCCCAACCCAACAAATCCTCTCTCTGTTTACAGACTCCTGTACTGCCCCCACACTAACAGCTTAAGTCACATAACTTGTGCACAGAGAGGTGTACCAGAGCCCAATGGGACCAATCAAGTGGCAGGGAGTCCATTCACTTTGCACGGCGCTGCTGCATTTCATTTTTCAGGCCAGCTGTCAAGAAAAATGCTGCTACTGCACAGTGTGTGAGTAGGGGGGGCATGACAGGCTGCAGCCTTTCTATTTTTACCAGGGGTGCACGCTATGAGCAATATTTTCATATTGCTTCATGGTAGGAGCGCCTCTGTGAGTGTCCTACTATGAAATCTAGTAATTCTGAAATTACATCCAGCTGAAAAGAAAATTAATCCCAGTGGAGATTCAGATTATTCCAATTTGAAACAGCAGCTACAGTAACTGGAGTGTTAGTAACCACAACTATCTACGTTTGTTCGTTCTAAGTCTGCGTGAAGTTCTCCAACTGCTTCAGACTCATGTAGATGTTGAACCAAAAAATACCCAGGGTACCTTTTAGGTGTCCAGTCCCTCTATGGCCATCTCAAATTTCACTTGACAAAAACCTGAACACCGAAATGTTGTGTGTGTTAGGTGTGTATCTGCACAAATAAAGAGGGAACAACCCCATTTGGAATACTAAAGACTGGGCAGTCCTTCAATTTGTTTGAAAGTCATTTAGATGATGTCCAGTTACTGTACTCTGCACACATTACTTTCTGTCATAGCTGTTGGATATTCACTATATGCTGGTCATCTCTTTGGGTGGTATTTCTAAAACAGCGGCGGAAAGTTTTGTCACCATGGGATATCATAAAACTCCGAACTCTTGTATAGGCAATACCGCATGGTATTGTGCTTCGGTGGTTGTAAATGTACAAATGAGGCCGTATATGTATCGGTATTTTATGACAGAGTCATAATTGTAGTATTGAGGTTATTGCACCAAGGTAGGGTGCATGGCAACCATTCCTAACTATCGAAAAAGTTAGTTTTACAGTTATATACA